>CAUDMG010003198.1:147500-202500 GCA_958450375.1 Homarus gammarus | reverse complement strand
GAGGAAGGAAGGGGGAGGGAAGGGCGAAAAGAAAGGAAAAGGGGAGGATATGAAGAGGGAGGTGGTGGAAAGGAGGTGAAGGATGGAAGGGAAGGATGAAAGGTGGATGTTGAAGAGAGGAGATAAAGAGAGAAGGGAGGGGTGATGAGGAGAGAGAGGAGGGGTGTAAAAAAGGGAAGGGTGCATTAAAGGGTAGGACGGAGGGTAGGTGAAGGATGAGAGGGGAAGGGGGTGAGGGGTGAAGACGTGGTGGGTGAGAGAGGAGGGTAGAAGGGAGGTAGGGAGGGAGGGTAGATGCGATATGAGGCCTTTGAAATGGGACAACCATACATGATTCCCAAAAAGTTACCAAATCTCAAAAGGTCCATTACCATCCCCGATCTACACGCCCAGGCAATAGACAATCTCCCTGGACCAGCATCCGCCAGTAGGGTCGGCGGAATATGAAATAAGGCCCTCAAAACACCCATGTATGGGACAGGGTAGGCTGTCCAGTGCCTGTACCGACAGACAATAACTAACCCATGACACAACCCAAACACACTAAATTTCTTCAATTTCCGAAATATACCTTCCTTCCTTCCTCCCCCCTACTCCCCTTTCACTCCTTCTTTCTCTACAAAAAAAACGGAGGGAGGGAGGGTAGATGGCAAAGGGAGGGAGGGTAGGCATGATATGAGGCCTTTGAAATGGGAGGTGAGGATAGCTGGAGGAAGGGAGGGAAGGAGGGTAGGGTAGGGTAACACGTGCCTCCACCTGGCCAGAGTGTCGTCTTACACACCAAAATAGCCTTGTTTCCGTAGCTAACGAGCCAATTGTCTTGTTTGTTTTGTGTAGGCGGGGCGTGGGTTGGTGCCCTGGGCGTGGGTTGGGGGACTGGGCGTGTGTATGTGCCCTGGGCGTGTGTATGTACCCTGGGCGTGTGTATGTGCCCTGGACGTGTGTAGGTGCCCTGGGTATAGTGACAACTCGACATAAATCACCTCACGAAAACACTTCTTTTTTTTTTTGGCTGTGGTTAAGTGACCGTGTTTGTCTCGTCGCATGTGTTGTGTTTTGGTGTTTGTGTTACGTAATTGTCAGTAAAACACCATTTATTTGTTTATCTTAATCTACGTGTGTGTTTTTATTTACCTTGTCGCTACTTTTGGAATTTCAGTGTTTGTTTTATCTTCCCTGAGTGTTTCTTATCGTTTGTTTGATGTTTGTTTTAAGTTTATGTTGTCAGTAAAACACCTACTTTGCTTGTCTTGGTCTGGGAGAGTGATCCTGTTTGTCTTGTCAACTGATGTAGTGTGTGTGTGTGTGTGTGTATGTGTTTTATCTGCATCAATTGTTGTAATCGTTTGTTTGCGGTGTAAGATACAAACAAAACACACTTTGTTTGTTTGTTAGGTCTGTGTATGTGTAAATATTTCTTTGTTTTTACTTCGTGCTTGTGTTTATTTGTTTGGATTATTTTTGTTGTGTTTGTTTTTACCAATTGGGTGTTATATCTACTGTAGAGAGAGAGAGAGAGAGAGAGAGAGAGAGAGAGAGAGAGAGAGAGAGAGAGGTGTCTTTCAGTAATATACAACACTACTCAGTACTCACTTCTTCTTCTCCCCAATTTATTCTTTATTATTAACCACGTTTACTTATTCCTTCCCTTCGTTCCTTCTTTCATTTCTCTCCTTTCTTTCATTCTTTCTTTCCCCTCCTCCAATCTCTTCCTTCCTTCCTTCTAATCTCTTCATTCTCTTCCTTCCTTCCTTCTAATCTCTTCATTCTCCTTCTCCTTCTATCTCTCATTCTTCCTTCTTCTCTAACTCTTCACCTTATCTTCCTCCTCTCCTTACCTTCTTTCCCCTTCACCATCCCTCGACCACAAGGCTGAGGGGAAACAGAAGGCAAAGGTTTTATACCCTCGGCTTCCCTTCCTGCGCCGGTGACGTCATAGTTCAGCAGTTGAGGAGAAGGGGGGGGGGGAATTGGTTCCAAAAATCATGACAGGGCGCCGGTAGTTCGAGGCGATATGGCTATAGCACACTGTATACTATGGCCATGGTGGATATAATCATTAAAAATGCACATATACACTATGAGGGCCTCCTTATACACCTGGCCTTGTCATATACCTGGCCTCGTCATATACCTGGCCTCGTTACATACCTGGCTTGTCATATACCTGGTCTGGTCACATACCTGACCTCGTCATATACCTGACCTCGTCACATACCTGGCTTGTCATATACCTGGCCTTGTCATATAACTGGTCTTGTCACATACCTGGCCTCGTCATATAACTGGTCTTGTCACATACCTGGCCTCGTCATATACCTGGCCTCGTCATATACCTGGCCTCGTCACATACCTGGCCTCGTTACACACCTGGCCTTGTCACATACCTGGCCTCGTCACATACCTGGCCTTGTCACATACCTGGCCTTGTCACATACCTGGCCTCGTTATATACCTGGCCTTGTCACATACTGTAGCGAGGTAGTTTTATCATGTTAACGTCAGGTTGAAGGCTTAATGTATGGTGCGTTGTATGTACACACACACTCTCACACACACACACACACACACACACACACACACACACACACAGAGTACCCTAGCTCACGACAACAACGATTCTCAAAGATTCTTAAAAATCGCAAAGTTGGTTTTCTCGTGAGTGAGGAGAGCTTAGTGTTCCCGGTACTCTTAATATGTTATCAAAGCGACGGTGTACCCCAAGATGGCCGTCAGCTGTAAGGTGTTGGTGCTGACGGAAGTTGTCTTCTGACCACACCACACACCACACCACACCTATAACACAACACACCACACCACACCACACTACAACACACCCCATCTACAACACCACACACCACACCACAACACACCCCATCTATAACACACCACAACACAGGTAACCAACTAAACTACACCTATTAATTAACCCTTCCCCTCACCATCTCCTTACCTGCCCAGCCAGATCAAACTACAGGGAGAAACCTTGTCACTCACGCACCCAATACACTGACCAAGGCATCATGAACTTCAGCATAAACCATTAATTAATAATAGACAGACAATCACACGACCCAGAGCCAACATAAAGTTAATGAACAATGATATTACTGTTTATAGAATGACTTATGGACTTAGTAATGTAAACAATGGTCAGGTAACACACAGGTGGAACGTTTGTTAATTAATGGGTTGACTTACCTGATGTGACCTATATGCAATCTTGATTTTATACCACGTACGAGATGAGTTATTTTAGTTTATTATTATTATTATTAGTAGTAGTAGTAGTAGTAGTAGTAGTAGTAGTAGTAGTATTGGTGTTGTTATTGTCATCTGTACCGTTTATATACCGTATTATTCTTATATACTATCATCATTATGTAACCCTACATATGTACTTATATATGACCTGTATATATATGTCTGATAGTTGAAATATTGTACACGAATATAAAGTATGATAATTAGTGACCTGGATGATGATGGTGGGAGTAATGCATAATGATAATGAGGAGATAATGATGATGAGAGGCGTTGAATTATGGAAACAGATTAGAGAGAGAGAGAGAGAGAGAGAGAGAGAGAGAGAGAGAGAGCGCGAGCCAGCCTTCATGACACCGTATTAGACATCAAATAAAAAAAAAATAAAAATAACTTCATCCAATTCTGAGAAACTCGTAAGATTTTTCTCAGTACAGTGTCTCAGCGGGTGTCTTAGAGCTAAAAGTTAATGAGAAATATTTCCTAAAATTTTTCACTGAATTATACGTTTTCCTCTATTAAGAGAAAAACAAAATTAACTTAGGAATTTTACGAATATCTGAGAATTATCGGTTTGTTGTTGTGTATTAAAGAGAGCGGTGGATGAGTGGATACAATACTTGATTCCTGTCCTAAGGTATCACTAGTTCGAGTCGAGGTGGTCCCTGTTTTACTGATGAGGGTATCAACGTGATCAAGTACAGTACCGGCCTTGCTGCCTCCTTGTGTACCAAAACATATAGTGTACAGTGTATTGTATCTCCACACACACACACACACAGACACACACACACACACACACACGTTCTCCACGGAAATCTTTAAGACAGTGTGTATAAAATTTTCTGAGATCCCTTCTATATATCCCGTTGCTAGGGGGTAAACGGTTACCTAGGAACGGTTGCTAGGGGTGAATTAGTTGCCTAGGAACGGTTGCTAGAAGGTGCGATTACCTAGGAACGGCAACTGGGTAGAAACGATTGCCTAGGAACGGTTACTAGTTAGAAACGGTTGCCTAGGAACGATTACTAGGGAGAAACGGTTGCCCAGGAACGATTACTGAGGCGAGTTGCACTTGACAAGGACCCCGATAACTGAATATGTTCATTGTAGCGTCAAGCGTCTTTGTGTTGCAATATAAAGGTACAGCTCTTGCTACATGTTGCGTTATGTGGCGAGATTTGTTTCTTTGTCATTATCTCTCTCTCTCTCTCTCTCTCTCTCTCTCAATCTATCTTTATCACTGTGTTTTATTTCTCCCTTCCAGTATCATTAATATCCCTTGTCTCTTCGTACCATCATCACCGCTTTTATCTCTCTCTCTCTCATCATCATCATCATCATCACACTTCTCTCTCTCTCTCTCTTTTCTCTTTCTCTCTCTCTCTCCTCCGCTATCTCTCATCATCATCACACGTCTCTCTCTATCTCTCCATCAGCACCATCTCGCCTCTTCGCCATTTCTCCCAATCTGTACAAATCGCCGAACTTTTTTTTATCTTTTTACATATTTTCGCCAAATTCCTACAGCCGAGTGAGGGAAGACAGAGATGAAGCCATGCGAGGGGCGAAGATGGTGAGATATGAAGGAAGAGGGGAGGAGGGTGAGGGGATATGAGGGCAGGGAGGGAAGGGGTATGAGGAGAGGGAGGTGAGAGGTGAGGGGAAGTGAGGGCTGGGAGGAGAGAGAGGTGAGGTTAGGTTAGGTTTTATAAACACAAGGTATATGTCAGGTCGTGCTCGTTTATATGTACTGTACAGCGCCTCACCCGGGGTACATATGCAGTTATTATTAAGTAGTTCATCAAGGCGTCATTAAGGATATTTATTAGGTCGTTATTTAGCTTAATTACGGAGTTCATTATACGACGTGTGTGTGTGTGTGTGCGCGCGCGCCTGTGTCTACCCAGCAGTAATTGGGGACCTGGATGTTAATCGATTTACGGATCGTGTTCTGGGGTAATAGTTAGCCAGTGCAGTTGGTGAGTTGTCCGGTCTTCTCGGACTATTCCTTGACACTGGGTCATGCAGCTCGTTAACTCAGGGTGTGGTTGTTGTGTTGGCGACAGCTTCTACACCTTAAACAAATTCATGCCTAGGTGGCCCTTGGGCCGGCCATCCTCGTTACACGAGGGGCAACCATTATATGTATGCATGTATGTATGTATGTACAGTATGTATGTATGTATGCATGCATGTATGTATGCATGTATGTATGTATGTATGTATGTATGTATAAATAGATAAATATACTTATACATGTATGTATTTATGAGTTCTTGTATTTATTGTCTATTGAACCTGGTATAAAACTCACTGTCCGTCACTCACTGTCCGTCACTGCCCGTCACTCACTGTCCATTACTCACTGTCCGTCACTCACTGCCCGTCACTCACTCTCAGTCACTCATTGTCCGCCACTCACTGTCCAATACTCACTGTCCGTCACTCATTGTCTATCACTCAGTCCGTCACTCACTGTCCGTCACTCACTGCCCTTCACTCAGTGTCCGTCACTCACTGTCCGTCGCTCACTGTCCAATACTCACTGTCCGTCACTCACTACCCATCATTCACTGTCCATCACTCACTCTCAGTCACTCATTGCTCGTCACTCACTGCCCTTCACTGACTGTCCATCAGTCACTGTCCGTCACTTACTGTCCGCCAGTCACTGTCTGTCACTCAATGCCCGTCACTCACTGTTCGTCTCAATAGGTCACTTGGGTTCTCGACAAAAACCACAGCCATGTACTGTATTGAGCAACCACTGGGACATTACTCATCATCCCTGTCTATCATATATCAAATGTTTCACTTTCTTTCCCCTTTACTCTTACTGTTGTCCTGCTGCTCATGGAGAATGTTTTACTGCCTTCCCCTACCACATACACGTGTAATACCTCCCACAATTATTTTCTGTTCACCCTTCCATACGAGTAAGTCATTTTTTTATTCTGCTATTACTAAATCATTAAAACCATCTGTAAATGATACAAACTAACAAAACATTTATTAAAACCATAAAAAGGTGTGGATTAAAAAATTATTTATTTTGTTTGGTTTAAAGAATGGTTTAAACCGTTTAGTTTAAACCATTTGGTTTAAATCGGCCAACCCTGCTTCTAGATCAACGAATCAGGTATTAATAAATGGCGAGATAAATAATTGAATTCTCCTTACAGTAATGAGACAGGTTCATTTGTCCCATGAAGCTCCGACACCTGCTTTGTGGTGTTTTATGATTCAGTGTCATGAACCATGACGGTCAGTTTCGTTGCCGCTGTTGTCGTGTTAACAAGTGCCACAGTAAAGTGTTAACAAGTGCCACAGTAAAGTGTTAACAAGTGCCACAGTAAAGTGCCATCGTTGGTGAAGGAATATAAGACCAAGAGGTAAGTGTTGGTCAACACGGCTGTACTCTACATGATGATGTAGTTGTTGTGGGCCGGAGCTGACACAACACAACCAACTGCTGAAACTATTCTATATAACATTACCTTAAAACTCTTACCAATCACTCCGTGGCCTTACTTGCCGGAATACATAAGCATATTGTTATAATTAATAGGAAATAAGTAAATTTGCTGCCACTGTGTTTACAATATGGCGTCTCGGTTCACCTGCTTTCAGTAGAAACATAAGCAAGAACTGCAGCTGTTTCCTCACAATAGTTATATACCATTAAAATATTATCTTATTTAGTATTGATACATCAAGTGAGTGTTAAAATAACTGTAACTTTTGTGACAGTGTAATCCTGTCCCTCCCTTCTTATGTGAGGTAAGAGAGGAATGAGAGGACAAATAGTGTATAAGCCATTCAACACACGTGAATAGTTTGGAAGGGCACCTTGCATATTTTTAGTAGCAATTAAGAACACCTAACCTAACCTAACCTAACCTAACCAAATACCTTCACCATAAATTTTGGTTGGGTGGGCCAGGTCCGGTTTGGTTGGTTCATATGTTGTTATTAATACTTAACCAGAGAGTTGTCAATTAGGGGGGGGTGGGGGACAGAATCTTTTGTAACACGTTTGTTGTAATACACAGATGCTTATCTAACAGGAAAGAAAGAAAAAACTGTAGGAATGTCAACTATAAACAGTCTCCTTGAGAACTTTATGATCCTGTCATCAAAACTCCCCCAGGAAGGCTGCAGGTCTAAACCACTAACGATGACACACAACATGAACCAACTAAACCAAACTTAATCTTACATAATATTGTCCAGTAATTTGGTAAGGTTTTGTTGCTTTCTGTCGCCAATCGTCGTAACCCTACAAACTGTTACCGTTTCATAAGAACTGTAGGTTCATAGACAATATTTAATTCTCTCCCACTTAACATTTAAACCTTAGAACAAATACGTCCTCGAGTTCCTGCCAATATATAATCCGGTATAAATGGCGACCTTCTCCTTAACCTTTACCAACATTTTTATAGGAGTAAAGTGGGATGGAAGGCTAATCGGATTTGTTTTTCTTTCCAGGTGAGTGAAAGTTAACAGCTCCTCGAGGGATCGTATCACACTACAACACATCACACTTCAGGTACGTCCAGTTTTTATCAGTTAACGTTGTTTTTTGTATTTGTTCGGGAGTCTTACGTTTGTTGTCGGAAGTCACTCGGGAAATCTTACTGATCCAGTGATTTTCTACTTGGTAACTTGCGTGTATCGTTAACTCAGTCAACTTCGCGAACTTTGAATTCCTTTATGCCATTATAACATGATATTTTAAGTCATTTACCGTCCCAGTCTGATGCATCCTCTCATAGCTGGCATGTTGTCCATTGTTTCTTGTGATTACCGAAGATCGGGTCCAGAGTGTATCACGATATGCAGGTAATTTTTCACTGTACTTTTCGCAATACGGGACTGAATCTGGATCCTGTTAGCTGTTGGTGATCCTTCCCGGAGCGAGGAGGACGTCTCTTAGTTGTCTGGTTCTTAATTTAAGACAACTCCAGTTTGTTATGGTCTTCCTCTCTCATGCGCGCGCTGGTAATTATTAGTAGGAAACACAACGTTCCTACTTGAATGTCGTGTTTTGCTTTAAAAATATAATATATCATGGTAAAATGTGGTGCCCCCTGGCAGGCAGGAAGTGCTTCCCAACCTTGTCTTGATCGCCATATAGGCTCTTCAATTTTCACGGATACAACCAAATACGAAAACTAAAATAGATTTTTTATTTTTTTACTTGAATTTTGAAGCACATGGCTGGTAAGTTGCCATTTTGGTAGTGCCATGGTAGGTGTTATGAATTGTACAGTGCACAAACAGAAGAGCATAACTCCACCTGTTGCATTTACAGGTATTTATCGCACCATCATCCAACTTTCGCGGCGCACCTCACCAAGGCTGGTGGCGGCATGCGGCGCCACGCCCCGTCGCTAGTTCGGTTATCATCCGCTCATCCAATCGTTTGGGACGGGCTGTGAGTACTACCCGCGTCTGAAACTCGTATGTGGGGTCAGACAACTGTAAGAGGGGGGTGGGGGTAACACTCAACACACAAGCTGCCACCATTTTATGGAGGGGGGGGTATCACGCCCTCAACACTAGTTGCCATCCTTGAAAGAGCAGGGCACACTCCTACTTACTGCTGAACCACGAAGGCCACCCTTATCTTACTTCTCTCTGTCTTATTTCCTTCAATTGTTCTGTCTACATATTTCAGTTCATGGTTACTACATAACTTCAGTTCTTTTTGGTAGCATGGCTAGGGTCTAGGGCACATGGGTATTGTAATTCTGATATCAAGTCACTTGGACGGAAATAAAGTTGAAATACCGAGGTGAAATGAATACCCCTAATGTACTCTAAGAAATGGTTTATTAATATGAAATCAAAGTAGGGAAAAAGATGGCATTAACACACAACTCCAAGGTGCAACTCCTCGGCTTTACTCAACTGCAATTCACTCTTATTACACAACCTTACTGGTGTTGCATTACATTACATACAGTTACCAGGAACAACCCTTGGCTTCTCTTAACTGCCAGTCCAAGTGGGTACCTTACTTCTCACACATTACTGGTGGTACATGACATTACCTTACATTACAAGACAAACTTACATCTGATACCTTCACAGACTGTTGTTAGTACATATGAGAGGCACTCACAACACACAACACGTTATTACTGAAACGAACAAGTTATACATGGGTTCACTACCCAACATGGGATAATTATATTCCAGAATTACCCCTAATCAAATACAACACACTCTGTGGACCATATAACTTCCAGGAGTGTCCCAGGGTAGGACACTGGTGGCTTACAACTGACGACCGTTGTTGCGGTCGGTTGTACTCCGACACGTGGCGGGTCTGGGGTCCAGCCCCACGATGTTGACTTGCAGTTTATCAGGCCGAATCAACGACATCGTCCATATATAGCTAACTGCTAGGTATCCACCGACTCTGGGCAGCCGGTGGGTGTTGAAATAACCCACACACTGGATCTGGGAACAAAGTTGGAGGAAGGCGTCACGGGAAGAAGCATGGTGACTCAAACACAAACAATCTCTCGTCTAGCAACGTCAGACGACATTTACTTTATATTAGTTCTCACACTGGGTGAATGACGATTCCACTGTTACAACATGAACACTGATACTCACAAAATTTACTAAATCAAACTGAATGGCTATATCGGCGGGGAACACTGTCTTACATACCTGGGAACAAAGTTGGAGCACCACGGGAGGATTGATCCTCCGTCCCGCCCGGGTTTATATACCCGTGAGTTGCCAGCGATTGCTACTCACGCAATGACAAAATTACACACAAATCATCTGCTACACATTCAAAGATGACCCTCAGTTGACAAAGGTCTGGCGAATTACTTAAGTTGATTTACATAAACTAATTCAAGATTGAGCTTGCCAGGAGAAAGTGGAATATACGTATTGACAACTGTGTTTACATGGGAGGGACTTAGCCAGGGAGCCTTGGTGTAAACATCGAGAGGGAAAAACACGTTTTTACCTTGGGATAGCTAACCAGTTACCCATTCATGTTTTGTGGGCGTGGAGTATAATAAGAATCACCAGTTTTAAACAGACTAGCAGTCAATGTGACCATGACAAAGCACCCCCTTTCCCCAGCCTACAACCCCTTCCTCTCTCCCTTGACCAGCCTACAACCCCCTTCCTCTCTCCCTTGACCAGCCTACAACCCCTCCCCGTTGACCAGCCTACAACCCCTCCCCCTTGACCAGCCTACAACCCCTCCCCCTTGACCAGCCTACAACCCCCCTCCCCCTTGACCAGCCTACACCCCCCTCCCCCTTGACCAGCCTACACCCCCCTCCCCCCGATCAGCGTACAACACTTCACACTACACTTGTTCTTAATGGTATCTTGGTGTCTTCGTCCCTTGTACAGTTCCTTACCTGCCATACAACAGCTAACCCGCCAATGCACTGACAGACTGAGACCTCTTAGAAGTGTACTGGGGTACAGCCCACATTATGGTGCTAATATTAGAATTGTTAAAACAATGTACCTAGGCTATAAAAGATCTCTGATAGATTACCACGCACCAGCCCTGGTCCTTCGCGACGGGAAAGGCGTTGACAAGCTCGAGAAAATGCAAAATAAAGCCCTCAGAATTATCCTAGGATGTCCCATGAGCACTAAAGTACTTAATATGAGGAAAGAACTACTGTAGGTATACCCAGTGTCAAATATAGAATAAATGAAGTTAATCTCATGATAGCCCTGAGGCTTCTGCGTGGTGATCCTGATAACATTGTTTTCTTGAAATTGCTAGAATGTATGACCCATGGGACTGGTGAGTCTAAATGGATCCAAACTACAGCTACACATATGAAAATGTTTGGACTAGACCACCTGTACAAAGTTGAGACACAACAGCGCTTCTTGCCAACCTTGCGGACAGTTCCCTCCGATATCACAATACCGACATATCCGCCTAAAAAATTAATTGTACAAAGTATTTATCTCCAACACACTGCCAAAGTGAGAGCTCTTGAACACATACACACTCTACAGACTGATGATAATATCACACAGACCATCTACACTGATGGATCTCTAAACACCGCCTGTGGGAGGGCTGGAAGTGCTATTGTTGTGACTCAACCTGACGGTAATATAATTGAGAAAGGAGTTAGAATTAACAACTGGGCATCCACTCTACAAACTGAATTAGTTGCCATACTCACAGCTATTAAATTCATTGAAGCCGCTGTTACTGACAGTCTCATCATCACTGACTCTCTATCCTCACTACTTGCCCTTGGTACCCTCGACTCAGGTTGTCACGCGCTTGTCTCTGAAGCCAGACACAAATATGCGTGCCTTGTTGACCGGGGTGTCAAGTTGATGCCTTCACCAAACTCGCGTCTAACAAAGACACTGTTGAATACAATTTAGGTCTGTCAAAAATAACCTTTGAACCTGTAATTAAAAAGAACTTATTGATGAATTTGACGCAAGTAGACAAATGCAAATAGGCACTAGTCGATCCATAGTTTACCATGATGAGATGTATCAAGTGAAACATGTATACAGTATGGCGCACGTAACAAGATCACTAGATTACAAAATGTTGTAACCGCTAGACTATGGTTAGGATATAAGTATCTTTGGCAGTATGTTCCCCAAGCAGATGTAAGCGAAACTAAATGTAAAGTGTGTGGCCATACATATGGCCACACATAGAACACTACGTCCTCGACTGTGTGAAGATAGAACCTTTTAGGGACAGGTCCAAGCACATTGAGTGTGAAATGGCACAACACTTCGTCTCTAATGGCAAGATGGCCGACATATTAAGATTGTATCAACTTTTTTGCACTTTGTAACTATATCAGTTCTCATGTATAGAACCAAATACACAATGTGCTTGAATACCTCCCACGTAAATGTGAATAACAAAGTGTGAGGCCAGACATACTGCCTCACACGCCTGTACTCACGCATTTGTGAATAAGTTACCCTTTATGTATATAACTAAACAAATAATGTAAACGAAATACTGTGTAACATTCAGTGCCATAATATCCTGACAACGGGGGTTAATTATTATGACCCGTTGTAAACTCTACTCTGTAATACTGCACAATAAACTAGCAGCTGTAAGCGGCAAAATAAAAAAAATCAATCAACACTTCCCTCCCCTACCCTCCCTGACCAGCCAACACCCCCTCCCTCCCCTACCCTCCCTGACCAGCCAACACCCCCCCCCCCCCCCCCGCTGGTCAGCCTACCACCCCCCTCAACCACGTGTCAATTTAAAAGGCCGTAAATATTAGCTGGCATTCGGCACGTGTCTTGGTTGCCACACACTACAACCAAAACATTCCCAACAGCCTAACTCAAATCACCAATCATTGCACCGTGATTCGTCTAATCCCTGATACTGAAACCAATCCAGATCACTGAAATGTGAGGTGAATCGGAGTGAATCGCATTGGTTATGTAGAATGAATTGGGAAGGGAATGTTGCGTGTGTGTGTGTAGTGAGGTAGATGGTAGCGTACAGGAAACAATTAACATTCGGTAGGAACAGCTGGGCGCCTGTTGGACGAGCCGCCATCATTGTAGGGGAGAGAGAGGGAGGGAGGGAGAAAACCTATTGATTGACCCATACATCCCCTCCTGTCTGCCTCTACCCACGACTATCAGCACACACACAAACACTGATGTATGAAGAGGCATTACTATATAGTATGTAAACAGACAGACACAGACAGAAACAGACAGACAGACAGAACAGACAAACAGACAGAACAGACACAGACAGAACAGACAAACAGACAGAAACAGACAGACAGACAGACAGACAAACAGAAACAGACAGACAGACAGACAGAGAGACAAACAGACAGACAAACAGAAACAGACAGACAGACAGAAACAGACAAACAGACAGAAACAGAAAGACAGACAGACAGACAAACAGACAGACAGACAGACAGACAAACAGAAACAGACAGACAAACAGAAACAGACAGACAGAGACAAACAGACAGAAACAGACAGACAGACAGACAGACAGACAAACAGAAACAGACAGACAGAGAGACAAACAGACAGAAACAGACAGACAGACAGACAGAAACAGACAGACAAACAGACAGAAACAGACAGACAAACAGAAACAGACAGACAAACAGACAGAAATAGACACAGACAAGCAGACAGACAGAGAGACAGACAGACAGACAGACAGACAGACAGAAACAGGCAGACAAACAGACAGAAACAGACAGACAGACAGACAGACAAACAGAAACAGACAGACAAACAGAAACAGACAGACAGAGAGACAAACAGACAGAAACAGACAGACAGACAGACAGACAAACAGACAGACAGACAGACAGACAGACAGAACAGAAACAGACAGACAGAGAGACAAACAGACAGAAACAGACAGACAGACAGACAGACAGAAACAGACAGACAAACAGAAACAGACAGAGAGACAAACAGACAGAAACAGACAGACAAACAGAAACAGACAGACAAACAGAAACAGACAGACAAACAGACAGAAATAGACAGACAGACAAGCAGACAGACAGAGAGACAGAAACAGACAGACAAACAGACAGAAACAGACAGACAAACAGAAACAGACAGACAGACAAACGGAAACAGACAGACAGACAGAAACAAAAAGACAGACAGACAGACAGACAGAAACAGACAGACAGAGAGACAGACAAACAGACAGAAACAGACAGACAGACAGATAGAAACAGACAGACAAACAGACAGACAGACAGACAGAGAGACAGACAGACAGACAAACAGACAGACAGACAGACAGACAAACAGACAGAAACAGACAGACAGAGAGACAGACAGACAAACAGACAAAAACAGACAGACAGACAGATAGAAACAGACAAACAAACAGATAGAAACAGACCGACAGACAAACAGACAGACAGACAGACAGACAGTATCCCAATTAGTGAAGATAATTATGCACACACAGGTGAGAGGAGACAGGTGAGGTTAGGTTAGGATATGTAATATTATTGTTTTCTGTAGTTATTATTGGTGTTGTTGTTGTTGTTGTTGCTGTTGTTGTTGTTGTTGTAGTTGTTGTTGTTGTTGTAGTTGTTATTGTTGTTATTGTTGTAGTTGTTGTTGTTGTTGTAGTTGTTGTTGTAGTTGTTATTGTTGTAGTTGTTGTTGTTGTTGTAGTTGTTGTTGTAGTTGTAGTTGTTATTGTTGTTGTTGTTGTAGTTGTTGTAGTTGTTGTAGTTGTTGTTGTTGCTGTTGCTGTTGTTGTTGTTGTTGTTGCTGTTGCTGTTGTTGTAGTTGTTGTAGTTGTTATTGTTGTAGTTGTTGTTGTTGTTGTTGTAGTTGTTGTTGTAGTTGTTGTTGTTGTTGTTATTGTTGTAGTTGTTGTTGTTGTTGTAGTTGTAGTTGTTGTTGTAGTTGTTGTTGTAGTTGTAGTTGTTGTTGTTGTAGTTGTTGTTGTTGTAGTTGTTGTTGTTGTTGTTCCCACTCAACATCCCTGTCTGTATCTGCGTCCGTCCGGCGGTCATGACAGTCGCGACTTTATCCGGCCCTCTCCCCTCTCCCCTCACTGTTTCCTTCCTCCTCCCCTTCCCCTCTATCAGACATCCCTTCCTCTCCGCCCCCCCTCCCCCACCTCCCTCATCTCTCCCCTCTTTTTCTCTCCCCTCTCCTACTTCTTCTCTCCCCTACCTCTTCCCTCTCCTTTCCTTTCCCTTCCTTTCCTCTCCCCTGTTACCTCTCTCCTCCCTCCTTCCCCTCTCCCTCCCTCCCTCCTACACCTCCTGTTAACTCTTTATCTCTTTCCCACTCACCCCTCCCGTCTTCCCTCTCTCCTCCCCCCTCCCCACTCCCCCCTCTCATCAATCAGTTAACCCCGCTAATCACACCCTCGCCTTCACTAACAGGAACCCTTGTTCAGTCGGTTTGATGATCGTCTAATTTTGTTTATTTGTTTGTTTTTGTTATTGTTGTTTATTTGTATTTGTTGATGTTTTTGTTCTTATTTACCAATACTAAAAATAAACACCAAATACTTAAATACTTCTAGAGTGTTTATTCCCGTATGAGAACTGATGACTCTGGCCAGGTGTCATCAGGTGAGAAAAAGGTCAATGGCTTATGTATGGTAATGTGTGTGTGTGTGTGTGTGTGCGTGCGTGCGTGCGTGTGTGTGCGTGTGTGTGTGTGTGTGTGTGTGTGTGTGTGTGTGTCGGGTTTCCTTTGACAATCTGATTAGTTATGAGGTAAAAAGTTGAAATGAATGAGTCAACTTTCTCTGCTGGACCCAGACAACACTCCAGAATGACCTGTTAAGAGACACGAGGGACTACCACGGGCGTTCAGAGACAGTCCCCCTTCACTAGAGCGTTTACAGGGGCTAGTCAGGTTAGGTTAGGTTAGGTTATCCGAAAAACCCCTAAATATATTTTTTACTGTACAGTCTCCTTCACTAGTGCGTTTACAGGGGCTTTTGTACAGTGTGGGAGCCCTGTGTTTGTTTACATTCGACAGAAGGAAACTCACAATAGTAAACATGATATGGAATCAAATTAAAACAAATATTTCACTGTAATGATTTGTGGAATGTTTATATGACGAGCCCCTGTAAATGCACAAGTGAAGGGGACTGTTCAGTAAACAAAAATATTAAGTGAGGTTTTCGGATCACCCAACCCAACCAGTACCCTGAGGCAGTGGTTAACAGACACTAGGTTCTCACAGGACCAAGAAACAGCTGTGTCCTCAACTCTACCTCCAAGTTTTGTCCACATAAAGTTATTGTGGTGGATATTGAGATTGTTGTGGGGCGTCTTGCTCCGTGTATGTTTTTTTATGTATGTACGTATATATGTGTGTATGTACGTATGTATGTTTGTATGTATGTATGCTCGCCTCGAAAGCGAGCGGACCCGAGTTCGATCCCCGGGCAGGGTGAAATTACGGGCAAGTTTCTTTACGCCATTTGCCTCTGTCTACCCAGCAGTAATTGGGGACCTGGATGTTAATCGATTTGCGGATCGTGTTCCGGGGTAATGGTTAGCCAGTGCAGTTGGCGAGTTGTCCGGTCTTCTCGGACTATTCCTTGACACTGGGTCATGCAGCTCGTTAACTTAGGGTGTGGTTGTTGTGTTGGCGACAGCTTCTACACCTTAAACAAATTCGCGCCTAGGTGGCCCTGGGGCGGGCCATCCTCGTTACAAGAGGGTTAACCATTATTATTATTATGTATGTATCTACGAGTATGTATGTATGTATGTATGTGTGTGTGTGTGTGTGTGTGAGTGAGTGCTATGCGTGTGTGTGGACTCACTGTAGACCAAACAACAATACACTACTTAAAATCTGACCACAAAGGGAATCAAACCCGGGTGGCGTGAGTAGAGACACGCGCTTAACCTCCGACCAATACCCCAAAGTTTGTTATGTAAAGCCTTGTGTTTGTGGCACTTTCCTTCAATTTGTTTTTCTTTGTGTGTTTGTCAGAGGTTGTTTATGTCAGTGTGTGTTGCTTGTCCTAACTTACCGCCTCTCTGTCTGATTTTTCCCTTGACGTGTAAAGTTTGTCTCTCTCTCTCTCTCTCTCTCTCTCTCTCTCTCTCTCTCTCTCTCTCTCTCTTTATTTACAAACGTAGCTCTCATGGTCCTATGTATGCTCGAATCTCATTGGTAGTTGTAAGCTTTGCGTTGATTGGTTGATGGGCCGCCCAGTGTCGGTGTTGATTGGTTAAAGGGTAATAAATCTCGATTGTGATTAGCTGACACGTATTCAATATTATAAGATGATATTTCAGGGCTTCATATTGATTGGTTGAGGCACGTTAATCTTCACGCTGATTGGCTACTGCGCTTTCGGTACTTAACCACCCTCCACCAACACCTCCACTCTCCTCCTTCACCTCCTCCCCCTCCCCACCTAACCCCCTTCCCCACCTAACCCCCTTCCCCACCCCTCCTTCCCCTCCCCCCCTGGAGCCATAAGTCTGCCTCACCGGAAGTTTCTTGGTTGAGTGATAATCTGATCTTGTTCCTCAGAGTAGCTGCCGGCCTCTCCCCTCACCGACCTCTCCCCTCACCGACCTCTCCCCTGACCGACGTCTCCCCTGACCGACGTCTCCCCTGACCGACCTCTCCCCTGACCGACCTCTCCCCTGACCGACCTCTCCCCTCACCGACCTCTCCCCTCACCGACCTCTCCCCTCACCGACCTCTCCCCTGGCCGACCTCTCCCCTCACCGACCTCTCCCCTCACCGACGTCTCCTCTCACCGACCTCTCCTCTGCTCGACCTCTCCCCTGACCGACCTCTCCCCTGCCCGACCTCCCTTGCCAGACCTCCTCTCCCCTACCTCTCCCCTGCCCCTGCCTTCCCTGCCCGACCTCTCCTCGGGCTTCCCTGCCCGACCTCTCCCCTGCCCTGCCTTTCGTCTACCCTGCCTCCCCTGCCCTGCCTCCCCTGTCCGACCTCTCCCGTGCCCTGCCTTCCCTGTCCGACCTCTCCCGTGCCCTGCCTTCCCTGTCCGACCTCTCTCCTGCCCTGCCTCCCCTGCTCGACCTCTCCCCTGCCCTGCCTCCCTTGCCCTGGCTTCCCTGCCCGACCTCTCCCCTGCCCTGCCTCCCCTGCCCGACCTCTCCCCTGCCCTACCTTTTGTCTACCCTGCCTCCCCTGCCCTACCTCCTCTGCCCTACCTCCCTTGCCCTGCCTCATTATGGTAAACACATCCAATAATCATATCCATTTGTTTGATAAGTTGTGTTAAGAGGGAGTGGAAGGGGGGTGTAGGGAGGGGAGGTAGAGAGAGTGAAATGAAAGAGGGTGAAGGGCAGGTAAGAAATGGAAGGAAGAAGGAGTAGAAGTAAGAAGAGGGAGGGAGGGAGTTAAGAGGTAGATAAAGTAGGGAAGAGGGAAGTGGTAATGGGGAGCAGAAGACGGAGAGGGGAAATAAAGGGAAGGGGAAAAAGAGGAAGGGGTGAAGGAGAGGGTGCAAGAGAGTGCAGGGCAGAGGAGAGAGAGAGAGAGAGAGAGAGAGAGAGAGAGAGAGAGAGAGTACTATGAGTGAATCAGTTGTTTCTGGAGACGTGAAGTTTCTTGACTACATTATCCACCACGTACCAACTGCCTACAGTTACTGGTATTGACCATATCGATTGTACCTCTTCCCTGGTAACTGATTTCAGTGGCATAGTCTCACTTCGCAATGGCGGTAAATTATGGGGGCAGCCTAGTTTCAGTACTCGTAATGGTAATGGGAGCTTTTCCAATAGTAGGGGGGGGGGGACAGTCAGTCAATTTTATATACTGGAGATGTCCATCCCACAGGACATAGGATCCTCTCCTTCTCCTCTCAACAACTCCACAAGAATCTTCTCCTCCAACTCCGATCAGGACACTCGGCATCACTCGCACCCACAGTGACCACCATCCCGTCCCTACTAACACCGTGAACTGTTGTGTTGTACCGTTGCACGCTTCCCTCACCCCATCACAGTGACCACCATCCCGTCCCTACTAACACCGTGAACTGTTGTGTTGCACCGTTGCACGCTTCCCTCACCCCATCACAGTGACCACCATCCCGTCCCTACTAACACCGTGAACTGTTGTGTTGTACCGTTGCACGCTTCCCTCACCCCATCACAGTGACCACCATCCCGTCCCTACTAACACCGTGAACTGTTGTGTTGTACCGTTGCACGCTTCCCTCACCCCATCACAGTGACCACCATCCCGTCCCTACTAACACCGTGAACTGTTGTGTTGCACCGTTGCACGCTTCCCTCACCCCATCACAGTGACCACCATCCCGTCCCTACTAACACCGTGAACTGTTGTGTTGCACCGTTGCACGCTTCCCTCACCCCATCACAGTGACCACCATCCCGTCCCTACTAACACCGTGAACTGTTGTGTTGTACCGTTGCAAGCTTCCCTCACCCCATCAGGCTCGGCATGACACATCTACATTGGTAGGTGCCTATGGGGCGGATCCTTAATAGAGTTACCCACGAGGCAGGTGTGTTCCAGGACAGGATGTGTCACAACTCTGGAACATCAACTTCTCATTTCTCTCCTCCTTCCTTCTCGCAGCTGACACTCACAACACGTTGACTTTGGAGTAACATAATTAAGGTCAGCCCCTTCCTGCCCAACCAGTTAAGGCAAGGCCCCTGGGTCAAGGAGAGGCACCAAGTCTGCTCTGTCATCCCTAGATATTTGCTTCTAACCCGATGACTGTGGTTCCAGCAATCCACCAGATGGTGTCGTCGGGCTGGCGGCCTGGCTGGAACCATGGTGACAGGATCCCAGCTGGGGACATCTCTGCATCCGGCAAACCCAAGTTGACGGTAGGGCAGTGACACTACGTCATTCTCTCCGTCGAGTTTCACTGTGCAGTAGCTCACAGGAATGAGCCGGCAGGGGTGCATTGTTGTCGTCATCCAGGACAAGTTACGCTGCTTTCTGACCGCTTACTGACCGCCATGGTCGTCAAGTCTCCCTCTAGTGTGTGAGTGACAGAGGTATGACTAAAGTGGGGAAGTCTAGTGACATGGACCTCACACCCACTAGCAGGATTTTGCTAGACCTGCAAATACTGGATTTACGTCTGGCTGGAAGTGAGATCAGTATAAGACATCGCGGGGTCATTAGGCTGGAGGCTGTGTATCTGAGGTAAATCCCAACTCGACCATATATCATGATACAGAATGACATCCAACAAGGGGGGAATAATTCTTCCTTAATCTGAATGTCTACAGCTGGTAGAAGTGAATATCATCATGCTTTAACATCATTACATCTCTAAATGCTTCATGATATTATGCAACACTTTTCTCGTTAATTCGACAGTAACCCATGCAGGAGAGCGAGAGAGAAGGCTATAGGTGGTTATGTCATAGAACAGGTGTCATTACTTTCAAATACATGCTACGGTGTAATAGCAGTGGACAGGTCACTAGGGAAGGACTTTACAGGAAACCGTTTCTATATGTCAACTACACTAAGTTCTTATAACTAAATACAAACAGAAAAAACGGGGGTAGGGTAGGGCGAGGGGGCAGGGGAAGAGACATGGGATCGGGAAATCTGCTTGGCTGGTGGGTCGGGCAGGGTGGTGGGGCGTGGCTCGTCGTCCCCATAGTTGGTCGTTTAACACACTTCATCTCACAGTATATTAACCAAACAGTGTGATAAGCTTCAAAACACATTAACATTAAATTCAACCTCAATATTCTCTTAGTAAATTCAACAGAAGAATAAATCTACATTTGGTAAGGATGGATGTTGTTAGGCACGTGGGATGGATGTTGTTAGGCACGTGGGATGGATGTTGCTGGGCACGTGAGATGGATGTTGTTTGGCACGTGGGGTGGATGTTGTTAGGCACGTGGGATGGATGTTGCTGGGCACGTGGGATGGATGTTGTCAGGCACGTGGGATGGATGTTGTCAGGCACGTGGGATGGATGTTGTTAGGCACGTGGGATGGATGTTGCTGGGCACGTGGGATGGATGTTGCTGGGCACGTGGGATGGATGTTGTCAGGCACGTGGGATGGATGTTGTCAGGCACGTGGGATGGATGTTGTTAGGCACGTGGGATGGATGTTGCTGGGCACGTGGGATGGATGTTGCTGGGCACGTGGGATGGATGTTGCTGGGCACGTGGGATGGATGTTGTTGGGCACGTGGGATGGATGTTGCTGGGCACGTGGGATGGATGTTGCTGGGCACGTGGGATGGATGTTGCTGGCACGTGGGATGGATGTTGCTGGGCACGTGGGATGGATGTTGTCAGGCACGTGGGATGGATGTTGCTGGGCACGTGGGATGGATGTTGCTGGGCACGTGGGGTGGATGTTGCTGGGCAGTGGATGGATGTTGTGGCACGTGGGATGGATGTTGCTGGGCACGTGGGATGGATGTTGCTGGGCACGTGGGATGGATGTTGCTGGGCACGTGGGATGGATGTTGCTGGGCACGTGGGATGGATGTTGCTGGGCACGTGGGATGGATGTTGCTGGGCACGTGGGATGGATGTTGTTAGGCACGTGGGATGGATGTTGTTAGGCACGTGCGATGGATGTTGTTGGGCACGTGGGATGGATGTTGCTGGGCACGTGGGATGGATGTTGCTGGGCACGTGGGATGGATGTTGCTGGGCACGTGGGATGGATGTTGCTGGGCACCTATTATTGTGTTTTCTTTCTTTCTCTGTATACTCGTGAGATGGAGGAGGTGAGGAATGGAGTGAGAGGAAGGAAGGAAGAGCGAGGGAGGTAATGGCTGGGTTTGTGGTTAGCAGCTACCCTCTAACACGGAGACAGAGGAAGAATAGACGGGGACGATGATAAATGGGGAAACAGGAATAGGACGCGATAACTGAGACACTCGGGGAACAGGTGATATGTGTGTCGTTACCATCGCTAGCTTTTGGGGGCGTCACTTCAGTTCCACTCCCACCATTACCGGCTCTTGTTCCCCCCCCCCCCCCCCCCCCCTGCCTGTTCACCACTGGCCATCTAGTTGTAACGTGTATTAGTAAGGCTGAGTATATTATTGTTCACCCTTGTATATGCGTTTTGTGTTGATTTTGTTTTAAGAATATTATTTAAAAATCAATTGCATATTTTTCACATCCTACTGTTTATACTGTGTTGGTATCAAATATTTAATTAAACAAAGTAATGCTGCAATAACTAAACCTACAGTAAAATATAATAACTAGAAAAGTTAACAATACAAACATTGTCATTTGTTACGAAACTGGACATGAGTATTACAAGGGATTATAACTAAATAATGTCCATCAACAAGCGCCTCGACACACACAGGTAAAGAAATCATTTGTAATTTTGAGATTAAAGTCAAAGTAAAAGTTAAAGTAAAGTAACTTAAGACATTTGCCTTCTTGGTGCTCAGTTTCCGTAACATTCGCTAGTTAAACGGGAGTCACATAAATCACATTACAGTTTGTGTAATGGATAAAACCTTAAGGCTACTTATTTAGATTTGTACATCGCCATGCTGACCTGCCGACCACAAACACCTCTACACTTACCACTTCTAACCAGACTCTCTGTGTTTGAAAACCGAGTGCTGGGACACGAACTCAGCTTCGAGCCAATCACCACAGTTAGGTCTGTGATGTCACGCTCACAGGTCACTGTGATTGGTTCATGCCTCAGGCTTTTCAGTCACCTGGTTAGCAGGAAACTGCTGTGTAGGTGTTATGGTGGGTAGGTGTTATGGTGGGTTATATTTGTCTAAGAAGAATTTTCCTGTATTTCCTCTAAAGCATGACACAATTTACTCCCCAAAACATGGCATTGTTACAAGAGAGAGAGAGAGAGAGAGAGAGAGAGAGAGAGAGGTGTGTCGAGCTAACCTTGAAACAAAACTTAGTACGGCAACAAGCTAGGTGAAATTGTTAATCGCTAAGTGTGTGTGTGTGTGTCTGCCTGCAAGTGTGTGTGTGTGTGTGTATAAGTGTGTAAGCATCTTGGTGGTGGGGGGAAAAAGATGGCCGTCATCAGGGGAAAAATACGGCCGCATATGTTAGCGGATCTCACTAATGGCGGGGAATATTACCCTAGCTTTTGTCTTCTTTTTTTTTCCCTTAAGCGGTTTATTCTCCCTAGTAAAATTAAACCTAGGGAGTTTTTTCTACTTTGACGTCATGTGATTCTTATACTAATGTTTGGGGGATGTTGTGTTAGGGGTCTTTTGTTGTCCTATAAAATATCTTCAGGGTTATTTTAACAAGGGAGGGACTGAGGGGGGGGGGTGGGTGGGTGGTACAGGGGGAGATGAGGAGAATGAGGGAGATAAGTGAGAGAGGTAGAGAGAGAGATTGAGGGAGGGAGTGAGTGAGGGAGATAAGGGAAAGAGACGGGGTGAGTAAGGGAGGGATGGAGTGAGGGAGGGAAGGAGTGAGGGAGGGAGACGACTTGTAAACTGTCATCACAAGTGAGTCATAAAGATTTTTGGCCTCTCAGCTTTACGGAGCATAAGGGAGGGAAGGTGAGGGAGAGGAAAGGGAGGGAAGGGAGGGAGAGGGAGAGGGGGGTGAGGGAGAGAGGGAGAGAAAGTGAGGGAGGGAGGGGCAGTGGAGGGAGCATGATTCACTTACCTCCACCTTCCACTCTTACTTCCCACAGATTTTTGTCTTTAGCTTCACCGCCACTCTCTAGATCGCATCATTGACCATCCGTAAGACTGTATACACCCGTTAGCCTCACTTGTGTTATACCATGCTCGTTCCCTGAGATGCGGTGGACGAGTGGCTAACAGTTCCCACCTCCAGTCCTAAGGTTCACTGGTTCGATCCCGGGCCACCATAAGTCGACCCAGGTGGGGAAGTGAAGGCAGTCGATTATGTTCAATATCCTACCATGCTATTGAGTCAGTTGTACTCTCATCCTACAACATCCTTCACTTGTGTTCCCTGTCAGCCATCCTACAACGTCCTACACGGGAATCTACGAGACCTTAAGACTTAATAGGATGTGTAGTATCTCCTGCCGTCTTTAACTCCTTGTTAGCAGGAGAGGGAAGGATATCTGGTGAAGGAGGGAGGAAGGGAGGGAGGGAAGGATGGCTGGTACTGGAGGGAGGGAAGGAAGGATAGCTGGTGATGGAGGGAGGGAGTGATGCCTGGTGATGGAGGGAGGGAGTGATGCCTGGTGATGGAGGGAGGGAAGGATGGCTGGTGCTGGAGGGAGGGAGTGATGCCTGGTGATGGAGGGAGGGAGTGATGCCTGGTGATGGAGGGAGGGAGTGATGCCTGGTGACGGAGGGAGGGAGTGATGCCTGGTGATGGAGGGAGGGAGTGATGCCTGGTGATGGAGGGAGTGAAGGATGGCTGGTGCTGGAGGGAGGGAGTGATGCCTGGTGATGGAGGGAGGGAGTGATGCCTGGTGATGGAGGGAGGGAGTGATGCCTGGTGACGGAGGGAGGGAGCGATTGAGGGAGGGAGGGATGGAGGGAGGAAGGGAGGGAGGGAGGGAGGGAGTGATGGAGGGAGGGAGGGGCATTAGTGTTAAAAGTGTTGTTGCTGCTGTAATGTGTTCATCCCTCTGATGACGTCACACCGTAGACTAAGTGCTCAGTATTTCCGTCGTTTTTCTTGACAACTTTAACGTGTGTGTGTGTGTGTGTGTGTGTGTGTGTGTGTGTGTGTGTGTGTGTTATGGATGGTCAGCCGTAAATATCACATACAGTGAATTGTATCAACCTCTCTTGATGGCAACCAGTGGTGTAGTGGTGTCTCTCCCCATTCCCCTCTCCCCATCACCCTCTCCCATCACCCTCTCCCATTCCCCTCTCCCCATCACCCTCTCCCCATTCCCCTCTCACCATCACCCTCTCCCCATTCCCCTCTCACCATCACCCTCTCCCCATTCCCCTCTCCCCATCACCCTCTCCCCATTCCCCTCTCCCCATCACCCTCTCCCATTCACCTTCTCCCATTCCCCTCTCACCATCAACCTCTCCCCATTCCCTTCTCCCCATCACCCTCTCCCATCACCCTCTCCCATTCACCCTCTCCCATTCCCCTCTCCCCATTCCTTCTCCCCATTCCCTCCCCATCACCCTCTCCCATTCCCCTCTCCCCATCACCCTCTCCCATTCACCCTCTCCCATTCCCCTCTCCCCATTCCCTTCTCCCCATTCCCTTCTCCCCATCACCCTCTCCCATTCCCCTCTCCCCATCACCCTCTCCCATTCACCCTCTCCCATTCCCCTCTCCCCATCACCCTCTCCCATTCCCCTCTCGCCCATTCCCCTCTCCCCATCACCCTCTCCCATTCCCCTCTCACCATCACCCTCTCCCCATTCCCCTCTCCCCATCACCCTCTCCCATTCCACTCTCACCATCACCCTCTTCCATTCCCCTCTCCCCATCACCCTCTCCCATTCACCCTCTCCCATTCCCCTCTCACCATCACCCTCTCCCATTCCCCTCTCCCCATTCCCCTCTTCCCATCACCCTCTCCCCATTCCACTCTCACCATCACCCTCTCCCCATTCCCCTCTCCCCATCACCCTCTCCACGGGGAATATCCGAGGAGTATCCAGCTACCCCTCGATATTGACAATAAGTACAACGTTTCGTGTGGGGAAACGGGGAGACAGGTTTCTCCCCAGGGGTGCCAGAGAGTCATGTTTGGGAGGGGTGGTAAGCGAACTCCACCCACAAATGATGCGATATTTTGCTTGGTCAGTCAGGAGCAGTTTGGCCGCTTTTGTCTCGTTGTTTTGGCCGGAAGGAAGACAGGTTGTTGGTACAGTAGTATGAGGCCTTTATATGGGCTACCTTGGTATTTCTTTGTAGTTTTTCTCGGGTGTTTTTTTTTCCTCGTTTTTTTTTGTGCCTTTGTGTTTTTTTTGTGTTTATGTTGTTTTGTGTTTTTGTGTTTTTTTGTGTTTATGTTGTCTTGTGTTTTTGTGTTTTTTATTATTAATTTTGTTGTTTTTTGTGTTCCTTCGTGTTTTTATGTTTTGTTTTTGTTTTTATTTTTTGTTTCTGTGTTTCAATGTTTTTTTTTGTTTATTGTTTTCTTGTGTTCTATGTTTTTTTCTCTGTTTTCTGTGATTTTATTTTTATTTTTTTTCATTTCTGTGTTTGTTTTCCTGTGGGTTAATGTACTGTACATATATTTTCCTAAGTAATAATTAATAGTATGTCAATCCCACGTACAGTACTTCACTTTTCCCATGTTATGTCACTGTCCCATATTATGTCACTGTCCCATGTTATGTCACTGTCCCATATTATGTCACTGTCCCATGTTATGTCACTGTGCCACAATACGTCACAGTCTCATGTTACCTGGTCGATTGATATGATATGACATGATGTAATTGTCACATCAGGGAGTAGGTCATATTGATGTGAGAGAGAGAGAGAGAGAGAGAGAGAGAGAGAGAGAGAGAGGGGACACCCATTAGACCAGTCCTTCCTCTTGTATGTGAATCGTCCCACCGGTAAGGTTATTTGATCCTTGTTGACGCCCTACACACATACACACACACAAAAACACACACACATAAACACACATACACACACACACACACATCTATTCTAGTTCAGAGTCAAGTCATCCTGAACATAATGGCGGTGTTTTCTCCCTGTGACTATATTCATGGCTTAGTTAAGACGCTAAATTGTGAGGTAATGGTGGTGTCTGCTTGTGGCCGGGACAGGGAGTGGTGCACAAACAGACAGACAGACAGATATAGACAGATATAGACAGACAACACACATAATCACATATAGACTGATTTCCAGACATATATAGACATAAAGACAACTACACGCAAGACAACCTAACCTACAGACACACGAGAGGTGAAGAGAAACACTATGATAAGTTCTTCTCCTAAACATCAACAACAGCGAAGTTCTTTCAACCCTTAACCTATCCTAACCTAACCTAACCTATCCTAACCTTACCTAACCTAACCTAACCTAACCTATCCTAACCTATCCTAACCTTACCTAACCTAACCTATCCTAACCTATCCTAACCTAACCTAACCTATCCTAACCTTACCTAACCTAACCTAACCTATCATAACCTAACCTAACCTAACCTAACCTAACCTACTGACACACCGTACCTATCTCTGTGTTATCACTGATCTAGAGTTTGGTTACGTTCTCACATAATCGCAGGAGAGTGTAAACAACAACAAAAGACATATTGTACAGTTTGATAAACCGTGAGATACTGTGGCTGCCAGACGCAAGATGAACGTGTGATTAGGGAGAGAGATGGTCAAGATATAACACACATCTGGCCACTAAGATAGAGCCAGATTATCCCACCCTTACATCACACACACACAGACACACCAGGACAAACAACTTCCCTCTTTAGTCCCCCTACCCCTCCCTCCTCTCTTACCCGGGAGTTCGTGTGTCTCATATAACAGTTCCCAGCTACCGTGTTGTGCCTTGACTATAGGAGACTGTTGTCGAGTGATGGTGTATTACTATTGGTGAGTGTGTGTAATAAAAATAATAATAATAATAATAATTAACGGTTTATTAAAAGAGCATGGAAGCTAGAAGGCTGAAAATATACAGTTACATTATTGGGGAATGGGTCTCTTGATTTACAAATAATATATAAGTAACATAAGTGATACAATTATGATATAAAATAACTAGGTAGGGAGAAAGTTATACTACAGGGCATTTCAATATAGTGACAGTGCAAAAAGGTAAGATTGACTGAGAGTGAATACACAATGGTTGGGACTGGGCTGTTCTTATCGCGATCAGTACATGCTCATTTTAGCTGGATGCTGTTGTGGTGTCGAACAGCAATTCTCGGACGAGGGATCCCGGATGGTAGTAGGAGCCGGTGTCGAGGATGGTGCAGAAGGTTCTCACTAAATTTGCAGATAAGGTCGTGGTGATGGTCAGTGAGAGCCGAGATGGTCAGTGTGTTGAGCGCTTCTTGATATGTGGAGTAGGAAGGGGAGAGAATAATCTTGCATGCCCTCTTTTGCACATTTTCTAGGTGTTTACGTTGTGTGGCATTTAGGGAGGAAGACCAGGTAGGGGAGGGATAGGTGAGCTTGGGAAGTATGAATGTTGAGTAAACACTGAGGAGCTCGGGCGCAGGAACTCCGAGGGATTTGGGTCAGCGGAGGAGGTGGAGACGGAAACTGGAGGATTTGACAACTTCACTGACGTGTGTTTTCCAATTAGTTTGTTGTCTATGGTGACGCCGAGGAGCTTAGTGGAGTCTACAACCTGGAGTGTGTTGGGGCCTTAAGTAATGGAAGGGGGTGGAACAACGTCGGAGGAGAGGTTGATGTGCATAACCATGGTCTTGGTATGGTTGATGGTTACGCGGTTGTTGGTGACCCAGTTTTGGAGACTGTTCAATAAATCCTGAAGGGCGGTACAGTCGGGAGCAGAATTGTTCACGCTGATCCCAATGGTGGAGCCGTCGACATATTTCCAGTGAGCAGGGGTTTCTCTTAGGGCATCACTGATGAGCATAAGGAAGCAGAGCGGTCCCATCTTGGTGCCTTGGGGGACGCCACAGGTGAGTGACTGAAAAGTGGAGACAGACCCTCGTAAGCGTACGGTTTGGCGTCGGCCACTAAGGAAGTCTGTAAGCCATGGTATAAGACTTCTTCGAAACCCGAGGTCGATGATTAAATTGTGGTCGACTAGGTCAAATTCTTTGGTGAAGTCAATGAAGGCGACAACTACAGACGTTTTTCGTTTCTCCAGATGGCGGTATATGTAGTCGAGAAAGCTGACAAGACAGTGAGTGGTGGAGGAAGTTTTCATTTTACCAAATTGCTGAGGATCTATGGCACCTGCAATATCAGCATAAGCCCAATCAAACACGAAACTTTCACAGATTAAGCTGGGTATTGAGGTGATTGCAATGGGTCGTAGCTCATTTAATGATTGTTGACTGGTTGACTTGGGCACTGGTGACACATATGAGGTCTTCCAGTCAACTGAGCATCTTGCTTGGCTGAGGGAAGCATTGATGATGGAGCACAGGGGTTGAGCTAGCACCGGGGAGAACTCCTTGTAGAGTTTCATTGGTGAGTCAATATGTGTGTGTGTGTGTGTGTTATTGATCTAAACACTTTAATTATGAGATTGCTTCCTGTCTCTCGTCTTGGTAAACAAAATAATAAAAGGAACATAAATCATCCATGAGTTTTGCCTTTGTCTTGCAGTCTCAATGTCTCTTTATCCAGCCTTGTGTTTACCGGGATTAAAATTAAAAAAAAAAAAATGTTGATTTGGAAGAAAAAGATGTGATCATTTTTCTGTTTCTCTTGACTTTTGTTGAAATAAGAAAAAATCGTAATTTTTTAAAGCTTTTGTATATCTTTCTTTAGGTTACTTCAGGTGTAACGTGGCTGTTGTGATTGTTGGTGGTGATTGTTGTTGTTGGTGGTGGTAGTGATGATGGCAATATCGGTGGTAGTGGTGGTGGTGATGGTGGTAGTGGTGATGGTGGTTGTGGTAGTGATGATTGTAGTGGCAGTGGTGATGGTGGTGGTGGTAGGTAGTGGTGGTAGGGGTGGTGATGGTGGTAGTGGTAGTGATGATGGTAGTGGTGGTGATGGTGGTAGTGGTAGTGATGATGGTAGTGGTGGTGTTGGTGGTTATGGTAGTGATGATGGTAGTGGTAGTGATGATGGCAATATCGGTGGTAGTGGTGGTGGTGATGGTGGTAGTGGTACTGGTGGTGGTGGTAGAGATTATGGTAGTGGCGATGGTAGTGTTGGTGGCGGAGGTAGGTAGTGGTGGTAGGGGTGGTGATGGTGGTAGTGGTAGTGGTGGTAGGGGTGGTGATGGTGGTAGTGGTGGTAGTAGCGGTAGTGGTTGTGGTGGTAGGGGTGATGGTGGTTGTGGTAGTGATGATGGTAATATCGGTGGTGGTGGTGGTGGTGGTGGTGATGGTGGTAGTGGTGATGGCGGTTGTGGTGATTGTGGTAGTGGTGATGGTGGTGGTGGTGGTAGTGGTGGTGGTGGTGATGTTTGTTGTGCTAGTTATGATGGTAGTGGTAGTGGTGATAGTGGTGGTTGCGGTGGTGGTAGTGGTGGTGGTGATGGTGATAGTTGTAGCGGTTGTGGTGATTGTGGTAGTGGTGGGTGTGATGGTAGTGATGATGGTGGTTGTGGTGATGGTGGCTGTGGTAGTGGTGGTGGTGGCTGTGGTAGTGGTGATGGTGGTAGTGGGGATGTTGGTAGTAGTGATGTTGGTAGTGGTGATGTTGGTAGTAGTGATGTTGGTAGTGGTAGTGATAATGGTAGTGATGGTAGAGGTGGTAATATTGGTGGTGATATTGGTGGTGGTTGTTGTGGTAGTGGTGGTGGTGGCTGTGGTAGTGGTATGGTGAAGGTTGCGTTGGTAGTGGTGATGGTGGTAGTGGTAGTGATGATGGTAGTGGCGATGGTGGTGGTGGTGATGGTGTTAGTGGCTAGTGATGATGGTTGTGGCGGCGGTAGTGGTGGTTGTAAGGGCTATAACGAGCAGGATGGTTGTCCGCCGCTCGTTTGCGTCCCCACTAAGGGAGGTGGCTTGAGGTGAGAAGGTCTCTGCTCCCTCGTCACACACCAGACACTACCCAGCCGTCACCACAGCTGTTACTTCACCCAGCTGTTCTATTCCAACTCTGGTCGTGTACTCATCTGAGGCTCCTGAGGCTCATGGGCTGATTCCTCAGTACTTCACTATTCGGCTGTCAACTCCGGTCACCTACTCCAGCTACTGCTGCGGCTGCCACGTGATCGCCACTTCCTCCACGCCCTACCCACCGTTCGTGCCCTGGCGTCTCTCCTGTGTGGCAAGACATCGCCCACCAACGCCGGCGCCAAGTGAGGAAGCTGCCCTGGACCTTCCCCCTGAGAGCTGACCAATCGTTACCAGAGCATTCCACCGTGCTGGTTAGGAGGAAGAGTCATCTGCAGCAGTAGGAAATATCTGTTCTTTGTTGTTATTGATTGTTCTGTTTTAAGTAATTGTTTGACTTCAGGGCTGAGTATTTAATATTTGTGTGATTGGTGTCAGTTATTGTGATTATGTTCGTAGTAAAGAGATGGCAATCTCTAACGGTTGTTTGTTACCCCTTGGAAACCCATTGTTCTTGACTTTCCTTTTATAAGATCCTGATTAGACTGGCTAGGGATTTATATCCCAAAGGCCAGGCCTTTTCAGTGGTGGTAGCGGTGGTGTTAGCGTTGGTGGCGGTGGTAGTGATGGTGTGTGTGTGTGTGTGTGTGATCGCATTCAGAGGGTGGTGAAATGCGTCTAGTGTGGTAGCATTTTGTTAGTGTTAAGGTACAAGCACTGCTTGCTTCCTTTCGCTTTCAGCTACCGCCACTGGCTAGCTCTACATAAGAACACAAGAAAATAAGAAGTCTGCAATAGGCCGGTTGGCCTGTACATGGCAGTTCCTTCCTATCTCCCTCCTAAACCTAAACTTGTCCAACTTAAATCCGTTGCTCCGAGTCCTATCCTGCTCGGATATTATAAGGAGTTTATCCATATCCCCTGTTGTGATTCCTTTCACCCACTTAAATACTTCTATCATATCTCCTCGCACTCTTCTTCTTTCTAGGGAATGCAAGTTAAGTTTCTTCAACCTATCCTGGCATGGAAGGTTTTTAAGTCCCGGAATCATTTTCGTCATTCTTCGCTGCACCGACTCTAGTGAATTGATATCCATTCTATAATAGGGGCACCAGAACTGAACCGCATAATCGAGGTGCGGTCTGATTAGCGCAAGATATAGTTGCAATAAGACCTCTGCACTCTTATTACTTACACTTCAAGATATAAAACCCAATACTCTGTTTGCCTTATTTCGAACATTAACGCACTGTTTTCTAGGCCGTAGGTCCGGGCTTACAAGTACTCCTAGGTCTCTTTCACAAGTCGACTTCTCTAGGTTGATGTTGTTAAGGCTGTATACATTGACAGTATTTGTTCTTCCAATATTAAGTACGTTGCACTTGCTGGTGTTGAATTTCATTTGCCATTTTTCAGACCACCCCTGCAGTTTATTTAGATCCTCCTGCCCTGAATTAATCTGCCGCCCTATTTTGGTGTCATCCGCAAACTTGCTTATGTCACTGCTGATCCCAGTATCTAGATCGTTTATGTAGATTATGAACAAGAGTGGGCCTAGTACTGACCCCTGGGGAACCCCACTGGTTACACGGCCCCACTCAGATTTAACACCATCTACGCTGACCCTCTGCGTTCTATCGGTGAGCCATGATTTTATCCAATTTAAAACTTTCCCCTCGATACCATGAGCCTTAATTTTTCTCAGAAGCCTCTGATGCGGTATTCTGTCAAATGCTTTGCTAAAGTCTAAGTAAATAACATCGTAATTTTCGTCATTAGCTACTACCTCGAAGACTTTCCTAAAAAACGTCAGCAGATTTGTTAGACAAGATTTTCCCTTTGTAAACCCATGTTGAGAGTCGTAGATTAATTTGCTTTTCTCTAGATGCGATCGGATGCTATCTGCTATAATTGATTCAAGAAATTTCCCCACTACTGACGTCAATCTGATCGGCCGGCAATTTGACGCTGTGCTCTGTCTCCCCTTTTGAATATGGGTACTACATTTGCCTGTTTCCACAAGTCTGGCACAACTCCGGTGTCTAATGATTTTGTAAATAAATTTAAGAGGGGTCCGCTAATCTGTTCCCTACACTCTTTCTAGACTCGAGGGAAAATTTCATCCGGCCCTGAGGATTTTGTTTTCTTTAGTTTATTTATCCTCTTAAGAACATCCTCTTTTCTGATAGTGATATTCTTTAATTTCTCTTCTTCCTTTCCCCTAAATATCAGTTCCACCTTTAGTGGTGAACAGGGAAGCAACTCATCCTGGCAGCCAGCTAAATAACTCATCCTGGCAGCCTGCTCTATAACTCATCCTTCCAGCCTGCTTTATAAACTCATCCTAGCAGCCCGCTATATAACTCAATTCTTGGTGGTTGTTTTATAACCTTCGTGAGGGCCGCTCCTTGTCCCATGGGAGCTAGTCGGCTGCTGCTGCCTCTCTCAACCCGCGCCCCCACACACCTTCAACACTACAGCACAAGAGAAGTTATGATTTTGACCTAACCAGCGTGTGGAAATTTTCTGATCACGAAGATTAGACACACCAGCGTATTGTACTTGAAGATGAGATGTGCCAGTTTGTTTTGCCTGAAGATTCGATATACCAGCTTATTACACACCCCAGCATATTTTACCTGATGATTTGACACGAGCTTATTTTACCTCAAGATTAACAAGTCTAATGATGATCTTACCTAACCTAACCTAACCTAACTTAACTTACCATAACCTAACCTGACATGGGTAACCACCTCCCACAATCGCCATGTGGTGGTGGTGTGTGAGTGGTAGGCAAGGGGCGAGAAGTTTGATAACAGAAGGAGACAGAATTGGAATAGTTTGGTGAGGGGTAACACACACACACACACACTACATCCTTGACCACCGAAGGGTTAAGACGTACCTGGCGCTGCTCTGGCAGGCTAGGACTCGGAGCAACGGATTCAAGTTGGATAAGTTTAGGTTTAGGAGGGAGATAGAAAGAAACTGGTTTACAAATAGGGTGGTGGACGAGTGGAACACGCTTAGCAACTTTGTAGTAAGTGCGGGAACTCTGGAAAGTTTCAAAAGGAGGCTAGATAGATTCATGGATGAAACAGAGTGGTAGTAACTCTCGATAGGAGCTGCCATGCACAGGCCAACCGGCCTATTGCAGACTCCTTATTTTCTTATGTTCTTATGTTATGTTGGCCCATACCAACTCCCTCCCCTGAACACCTTCTCCCTAGCGGAATATCGACAAGTTCTCGCCAGAAGTTACTATTTCATTTAGGAAAGGAATGGAACCAGGGTTGAATAGTGGTGAACAGTGCTCAAGTCAGTGAAAAACAACTCAACAGTAACACCTGAGTGGTACCCAAGCTAACCTACACACAGTGAGGTCCCAGGTACCCAGTAATAACTGCCCCTGAGACTCAACAACACCAGCTATGTGTTAACCGTCCACGATAGGGAGGCCTGGGACCACACCTCACTCACTCACGTGAGTGAGTGAGGTGCGGTCCTGTGACACCACACCACGTGGTGTCCCCATAATGCTACGACACCATGTGCTGAAGCATCATGTGAGGTCCCTCATAACACCATCTGTGAGGGAATTACTACACCACATCAGGTCCCTCTTAACACCATCTGTGAGGGAATTACTACACCACGTCAGGTCCCTCATAACACCATCTGTGAGGGAATTACTACACCACGTCAGGTCCCTCATAACACCATCTGTGAGGGGATTACTACACCACGTCAGGTCCCTCATAACACCATCTGTGAGGGAGTTATTACACAACGTCAGGTCCCTCATAATACCATCTGTGAGGGAATTACTACACCACGTGATGCCCCTCATAACACCATCTGTGAGGGAATTACTACACCACGTGATGCCCCTCATAACACCATCTGTGAGGGAATTACTACACCACGTGATGCCCCTAATAACACCATCTGTGAGGGAGTTACTACACTACGTGTCTGTTGTTCAACACCTCAGCGCACATGATCTACGTGACATCCACTGTAAACATTAATCTGTATGTTCACTGTTTGTTCCTTCACCTTTCTCTAATGATGGGTTTTGCTAAACCACCAATGTTAATGTATGTAATAAGTCATTTATGGCCAATGTATATTTTCAGCCTTTGGGCTGAAGATCATTCTTCAATAAAACGTTAATTAGTATTATTTTTTTTACACACTACTCCGGCTATACCAACGCTCTCGCCACCCTGGAAATGCCATCCCTCAGTGACCTCCACCATCAAACACTAGCAAGTTTGAGAGTGGACTACTGCATCATCCTCGTCATCGCCACCTCCTGCCACCGGCAGCCCCCACCCACCTCGCGCAGTCCGCCACTACAACAAAATTCAGCCCATAAGAGCCCGCACCGAGAGATATAAGAACAGCACCATCCCATCTATTGTTGAAATAATAAACAACTCCTGATTTATGTACTGTACAGCCCTGTAAATGTATTGAACGTATATTATTATGTCTAAATCACATGTAAGTTTGTATATTTTCAGCCACCTGCTGCAACTCTATTAATAAACCGTTTATTATTATTATTATTACTACTACTACTACTACTTTGCTGTCACTCGGAGTCGAGTGGGCGATCATCCAGCTATGATACAATGATATGAGTTATTAGAGATGTCACCTAGGTTGGTGAATTTTGAGGTGACTAAAGAGACCGATACGGGGCCCGCAGCGTCGTTCACATTCGTTGCACATCTACTGCGGGAAGGGCGGTGGCAGCGCCTTTCCGGCATTGGAGCTTGTCTGCCTCGGTTTTCAGTCGAGCTAACAAAAAAGCATTGACACCTTCTCGTGTGGTGCTCCTCCAAGCTTTACGATGTGGAGTAATCGACACCCAGGTGAGGGGGTCGATTTGGCAATTTTTCAGGTTTGTCTTAAGACTTTCCTTATACCTTCTCAATTGCCTGTCGGCGTTACATTTACTATTCGTTAGGTGATTGTAAAAGAGCTGCTCTGGCTGTTTACTGTCGTCCATGCAGGCAACATGGCCAGTCCAACGTAGTTGTTCATGGATAATGGTAGCCTCGATGCTCCTACAGTTGGCGTCATCAAGAATATAGGCATTTGTTCTCTTGTCTTCCCAGCGTTCTTGGGGGATGGAAAGTAGACAACGCTGGTGAAAGTTTTCAAGTACCTTGAGGTACCTCCTGTATGTGACCCACGTCTTACTGCCATATAGCAGGGTGGGTAGGGCCACTGCTCGATATACGTGCAGCTTTATAGATATTATCAGCTCCCTACAGCTGAAGACACGATTTCGGACTCTGCCAAATGCTTGAGATGCACATATGATCCAATACTAAATCTCTTCATCGATGTCCGCGGTGGTGGACAGGTGAGAGCCGAGATACCGAAAGTGGGCAACATTAGAGTGGGTACTACCGTTAAGCTGGGTGGATGGTGGAGGTGTGTTTAAACCAGGGTCAGGCTGAAAGAGAATCTGAGTCTTACGTACATTCGCCTCAAGTGAATACGCGTCTGCGTAGGTGTTCAAGATCTCCTGTAGGTTGTTTTTAGAATGAGCAACAACGGTGAGGTCGTCTGTATACTGAAATTCAGTAATGGAAGCTGCCGACACCTTTATTCTTACCTGGAGTCGTCTTTTATTGAAAAGGATCCCCCTTCACCGGATACTCGATGTTCATCCTGCTGGTTAAGTTGGCACTGCCATCCTGGAGTTGCCTCAAAATGGCGATGAATTTTGGTGGGCAGCCAAAACGGCTGAGGGTCCACCAGAGGGCTTCCCTGTTCACCGAGTCGAAGGCCTTGGTTAGATCGATGAAAGCTGTGTACAGGTTACCTTTCCTGTATCTGGCGGGCAGCAAAGATCATATCAGCGGTGCTACGTGATGGTCGAAAGTCACATTGAGATTCTGGGAGGAAATTTTTCGCCTCAGGAAGAAGTCTGTTTAGGAGGATTCAGGCGATAATCTTGCCAGCGACTGAGAGCAGCGAGATCCCACGGTAGTTGCCACAGTCTGACCGGTCTCCCGTGTTTTTACTAATATTGACAATGGAGGCGTATTTAAGAGCTTGAGGGATTTCCTCTTTTTCCCATATATTCTCCAGGAGAAAGTGGAGACAGCTGGTAAACAGAGGTCCTCCTGCTTTATACACCTTGGCTGGGATTCCATCAGGCACTGAGGCTTTGTTATTTTTCATCTGTTTGATGGCAGTAGCTACCTCATCCAGGGATGGGGAATAGCTGAGGTGGGTCAGCCCTGGATGCTGAGGGACCTGCTGGGTAGTCAGGACATCCACATCGGTGTTTCGGTTGAGCAGCGAATGGTAGTGCTCTTTCCACTGATGAAGGAGGCCTTTAATTATGAGGTTGCCATCAGATGAGCAGAGAGGGGCTGCGCCACGTGTGTTTGGCCCATAAACTGTTTTAGTGGAAATGAAAATTTCACGTATCTTGTGCTGATATGCAAGTTTTTTGCTTCACATGCTTTATTTTTAAGCCAGTCGTTCTTTAGGTTGCGAAGTTCCCGCTGGGCTGACCCTTTCTTCTTGCGAAAGGTATCAGCTTTGGTCCGAGACTGAGGGTTGTTCTGCCAGTCAGTTAAAGCAGCACGTTTATCATCAACGATTACTCTGATTGCCGGGTCATTTTCATCAAACCAGTCCTGGTGTATTCCTTTTGTCTGGCCGAGGGTCTCTACAGGTTTTTGTCATAACATTATTAAGAGTATCCCATTCAGCACCGGGATTCACGTTGTTTGCTGTTGGGTTATTTATAAGCCATGTTCGAGCTGCTCTCTAAAAGCATGTGCTACTGCTGGATCCTCCACACGCTTAGTATTAAAACCTTTGCTGGAGGCTTGCTGCATTCTCCGTTTTGGGGCGACGTGACGTGCGAGCTTGGATCTGACAAATTGATGATCAGTGTCACGGTGGTCTGAGCCACACATGGCTTGGGAGAGGAGGACATCTCGGCGATCTCTTTCCCTGACAATGATGTAGTCAATGAGATGCCACTGCTTGGATCGTGGGTGTTGCCACAAACCCTTGAACTTGTCAGCCTGCCAAAACAAGGTATTGGTGATAGTGAGGTTGTGTGCAGCACACTTTCTGAGGAGTAGGCCGTTGGGAGTACACTTGCCTGGTCCATTTCTGCCTATGGTTCCCTGCCAAATGTCAGCATCTCTGCCAACTTTGACAATGAAGCCGCAAGGAGCAAAATCTTGTCTTCTTTGGGATAGAGGTTAGCACTCTGTCGAGGTCGGCATAAAAGGCCTCCTTGATGTCATCCTCTGCATCCAGTGTTGGGGTGTATGCACTGATGAAGAAGGCATGACGTGAGTGATTCAGTGGGATTCGAAGTTTCAGGAGGCGCTTGTTGATCCCGATAGGCATTTCGGTTAGCATGTGTAGGATGCGTTGGTGGATGGCAAAGCTAACTCCATAAAAGTGGTTTCTCTCCGCAGCAGGCTTACCCTTCCAGAAGAAGGTGTATTCAGACTCCCCCGATCTTTGAGCTGGCCCTCATCTGGGACTCACTGATGGCTGCTATGTCAATGTTATACCTAGCCAGCTGTTTTGCCACAAGGGCAGTTCTTCTTTCAGGACGTGCATTTGTGCCAGTATCCAGAAGGGTCCTGACATTCCATGCAGTGACCAAAAGAGGTTCTATCGTTTGTTTTTGTTTGGATCTGTGATTTTGGTTGTGTTTTCTAACGCATAATAAGGATGACCTTGCTAGGTGTGGCTCCCCAGTCAGGTTGGGTTTTTAGACAGGCTATGTTCAGGGCACCTTTTCTAGCCTCCTTCCCATGTGGAGTGAGCAGAGTGGCTTCCCGAAAGGGCTGCTCAATTGCACAGACAGGACCGGATTGCACTGCTGCCTAGATCCCAGTGCATAAGCGACCATCTTATCTGTGCCGCCCTTGTGCAGTGTTATGACTAGAGACTCCCGGCAGTTATCTCTGCCTGTCCCTGTCACCACTTGCCAGGATATGTCCTCATGCCAGTGGGCCTATGCGCCGTCCCTCTGGGGCCCACTACTACTCCGAGATCCCCTGCTGGTCTAACCTGGGCTCACGGGGCACCCAATTACCGTGTGTTGCCACGAGGAGGCACAGCAGGAGTGTTGATGGTGAAGAGGCTGTGTACTGGCAGGGGAGGACTTATGCAAGTTGCTTCCCTGTTCGCCACGAGGGGTAGCCAGCGGTGGCAGCTGAAAGCGAACAAACAGTGCTTACACGTTACACTAATATAATGCTGCCACTCTAGACGCATTTCACCGCCTTGTGTGAGACACACACACACACACACACACACACACACAATAAACTAATATATCCTAACATTAACTCTCACTTAACCTAACCTAACCTAACCTTCACCAGATTCCACAATGCACTCAAAAAATTGGAATTTGAGCTTAAAAGTTTTATTTTTACTTATTCGTGAAAAATTTTATCTGGAAAAGATAAAAATACGTTAGCTGTTTGTTTACTTTTAATGGAAGTTTGGTTCTTACCTTTCACTCGTTACAGGAATTACGATCACAGCAAGTATTATATCCGTCCCCTCGATGGACTTACCTGAAGATTAACCACCCTAAAGCATTACCTGGTGGTTAGGTTAGCGTTAGGTTAGGTTAGGTTAGGTTAGGTTAGCGTTAATGTGAAATAAACTAGGGTATTTAAACCTCAGGTAATCCTCTTTATATTTACGATATAACATTATTACTCAGTAAATATTTAAGAGCGTAACAAGATTAATAATAACAACAGTCTATCAATAAAAAAAAAATTATTCTTTCCCCAATATTTTACAAGAGTCACAATCATGGAATATCACCTCACACAGTAAACCATCTTTTTCTAAGTAACTTCTAAACAACAGGTATAATAAAACTCACTTCCCAGTCAGTAAAGTGAAGCCAAACTTTCCTCCCTTGATTCAATTGTCCCAGAAACTGATGGATATTCTGATACTGGTGTTACTACGAGTGTTTAACAGGTGAGGTGTTTAATCCTCAGGTGAAATAAATTAGGGCTAATCTTCAGGTGAAATATACTGAGGGTATTGCCGAGGGAAGGATCAGTATACAGTGCACTATATCCATACCGCCCCTTAAATACGGAATACACTGCCAGCTCCCCGGGAAAGTTTTAGTTAGGGAAGGTGTTAATTCATTAGTGGAAGTTAGGAGAAGCTTATAGGTGTGTTGGGGTAACGAGGAGTCGTAGGTGTGTTGGGGAAGAGAGGGTCGTAGGTGTGTAGGGGAAGAATGAGGGGGTCGTATGTTTTGGGAATGAGTGAGGGGTCGTTCCAGTGGTTTAGAGACTCGTTCCAGCAGTTTGAAGACTCGTTCCAGCAGCTTGAAAACACGTTCCAGCAGTATGAAGACACGTTCCAGCAGTATGAAGACACGTTCCAGCAGTATGAAGACACATTCCAGCAGTTTGAAGACACGTTCCAGCAGTTTGAAAACACGTTGCAGCAGTTTGAAGACACGTTCCAGCAGTATGAAGACTCGTTCCAGTGGTTCAGAGACTCGTTCCAGAAGTTTAGTTCCAGCAGTTTGAAGACACGTTAAGGTAGTTTCAAGTGTGTTTTGAAGGAGCAACGAGCCGGGAAGGAGCGACAACTGGCAACAGAACAGAGTGAATAATGATTTACCTGAGACTAAGTATAGACCAACAGCTCTCCTCACCAACAGCTCTCCTCACCAACAGCTATCCTCGCCAACAGCTATCTTCGCCAACAGCTATCCACGCCAACAGCTATCCTCACCAACAGCTCTCCTCACCAACAGCTATCCTCGCCAACAGCTATCCTCGCCAACAGCTATCCTCACCAACAGCTATCCTCACCAACAGCTATCCTCACCAACAGCTATCCTCACCAACAGCTATCCTCACCATCAGCTATCCTCACCAACAGCTATCCTCACCAACAACTCTCCTCACCAACAGCTATCCTCACCAACAGCTCTCTTCACCAACAGCTCTCCTCACCAACAGCTCTCCTCACCAACAGCTATCCTCACCAACAACTCTCCTCACCAACAGCTATCCTCACCAACAGCTCTCTTCACCATCAGCTATCCTCACCAACAGCTCTCCTCACCATCAGCTATCCTCACCAACAGCTATCCTCACCAACAGCTCTCCTCACCTGCTACAAATTTACTCCAAATAGATCACACAAGACTTTAGCAGTGAACAGAACGGCGGTTGTTATAACTTAAGTCACTCCCGGAGTCTTTGATGTAGTTAAGGATATGAGTCTCTTATCGATTCCGGGATGACTCGTGAGGAAGCCGGGATGACTCGTGAGGGAGCCGGGATGACTCGTGAGGAAGCCGGGATGACTCGTGAGGAAGCCGGGATGACTCGTGAGGAAGCCGGGATGACTCGTGAGGAAGCCGGGATGAATCGTGAGGGAGCCGGGATGACTCGTGAGGAAGCCGGGATGACTCGTGAGGGAGCCGGGATGACTCGTGAGGGAGCCGGGATGACTCGTGAGGAAGCCGGGATGACTCGTGAGGGAGCCGGGATGACTCGTGAGGGAGCCGGGATGACTCGTGAGGAAGCCGGGATGACTCGTGAGGGAGCCGGGATGACTCGTGAGGAAGCCGGGATGACTCGTGAGGGAAGGTAACTTCTTACACCTGTGCATCGCACAGGTAATGGTTAATTAATGGCATCATCTACTGTATATACATATGTGTTCTGGAGTCTCTGTTGCTATTGGGTGACCATCATACCAACCTAACCTAACCTAACCTAGCCTAACCTAACCTAACCTAACCTAACCTGAGGAGTGGATGGGAGGTGAGGGGAGCCGTTTTGTCTTTAATATTCCACAGTGTGAGAGGAGGGGGAGGTGAGATGGCCTTGTATTGGTGTCTTATTGAAGGAGTCGTAACGCACGGTATAATGGTATGTTGGCGTGAGGCAGCCCAGGGAGATAACTACCAGATCTGCTGACACTGCCTGGTACCAATAGATCTGCTGACACTGCCTGGTACCAATAGATCTGCTGACACTACCTGGTACCAATAGATCTGCTGACACTGCCTGGTACCAATAGATCTGCTGACACTACCTGGTACCAATAGATCTGCTGACACTGCCTGGTACCAATAGATCTGCTGACACTGCCTGGTACCAATAGATCTGCTGACACTGCCTGGTACCAATAGATCTGCTGACACTGCCTGGTACCAATAGATCTGCTGACACTGCCTGGTACCAATAGATCTGCTGACACTGCCTGGTACCAATAGATCTGCTGACACTGCCTGGTACCAATAGACCTGCTGACACTGCCTGGTACCAATAGATCTGCTGACACTGCCTGGTACCAATAGATCTGCTGACACTGCCTGGTACCAATAGATCTGCTGACACTGCCTGGTACCAATAGATCTGCTGACACTGCCTGGTACCAATAGACCTGCTGACACTGCCTGGTACCAATAGATCTGCTGACACTGCCTGGTACCAATAGATCTGCTGACACTACCTGGTACCAATAGATCTGCTGACACTGACTGGTACCAATAGACCTGCTGACACTACCACCTTCTCACACCACAACTCTAATATGTCCCACAGTGCACAGTTACCGCGTGAGGCAAATGAAGACACACACTGCTGGTGGTGACTAACCTGAGTTATATTACCGTCTCTTGACTCTCGTAGTGAAGACTTTTACCTCCTCTACTGAGTTCACCTTTAACCTAACCTAGCCTAGCCCAGCCCAGCCTAGCCTAGCCTAGCCTAGCCTAGCCCAGCCCAGCCCAGCCTAACCAATCTTAACTTTAAGTATAGGCCAGTGTCCTTGTTATCCTATAAGACATCGTACACCTGGCACCACTCACCTTACATAAGTCATCGTACACCTGGCACCACTCACCTTGCACAAGACATCGTACACCTGGCACCACTCACCTTGCACAAGACATCGTACACCTGGCACCACTCACCTTGCACAAGACATCGTTCACTTGGCACCACTCACCTTGCACAAGACATTGTACACCTGGCACCACTCACCTTGCACAAGACATCGTACACCTGGCACCACTCACCTTACATAAGACATCGTACACCTGGCACCACTCACCTTGCATAAGACATCGTACACCTGGCACCACTCACTTTGCATAAGACATCGTACACCTGGCACCACTCACCTTGCATAAGACATCGTACACCTGGCACAAGACATCGTACACCTGGCACCACTCACCTTGCATAAGACCTCGTACACCTGGCACCACTCACCTTGCATAAGACCTCGTACACCTGGCACCACTCACCTTGCATAAGACATCGTACACCTGGCACCACTCACCTTGCATAAGACATCGTACACCTGGCACCACTCACCTTGCATAAGACATCGTACACCTGGCACCACTCACCTTGCATAAGACATCGTACACCTGGCACCACTCACCTTGCATAAGACATCGTACACCTGGCACCACTCACCTTGCACAAGACATCGTACACCTGGCACCACTCACCTTGCACAAGACATCGTACACCTGGCACCACTCACCTTGCACAAGACATCGTACACCTGGCACCACTCACCTTGCATAAGACATCGTACACCTGGCACCACTCACCTTGCATAAGACATCGTACACCTGGCACCACTCACCTTGCATAAGACATCGTACACCTGGCATAAGACATCGTACACCTGGCATAAGACATCGTACACCTGGCACCACTCACCTTGCATAAGACATCGTACACCTGGCACAAGACATCGTACAACTGGCACCACTCACCTTGCATAAGACATCGTACACCTGGCACCACTCACCTTGCATAAGACATCGTACACCTGGCACCACTCACCTTGCATAAGACATCGTACACCTGGCACCACTCACCTTGCACAAGACATCGTACACCTGGCCCCACTCACCATAGACCGCTGTCCTGACTAACTCTTCTCTAGTGAACCCTTCTGCTCCTTAACCAAACACATCTGTGATAACTTCTGCACTCCCTCTTTTCCTCCTCTCTTCCGACCTGATAACTCTATAGCCAACTCTCCCCCTGATAACCACAATCTCATTGGCACTCTATTCTTCTATTACTCCACCTTAGACGATTCCCACTCTATCCCTCGTACTCCAGCTCCTCCTACTGAACCTATGCACTTTCCTATAATCTCCACTCGTTGGGTTGCTGGTTGGATGTGAGAAAGGCGCATGGACCAAACGAAATGCTCCCTCGTGTTCTTCTTGTTGTTATGCAGTGGCGTAATGCACAATGGTGGATTGCGTTGTGCATAGTAAAATATTTTTATACTTGTTACCCTCAACTTATGTATGTAAAATATTTTGTATAATTATATGTGAGCAGGGCTGGTACTTGATACCGAAAAATTGTCCTGCATGTATGTATGTTTAACTATTTTTGCAGCTTAATGTGGGAGTTGTTTTATATTAGTGCTGTTAGGCTTGTAGTCCCCCGGGATACAGGTTTTGTGTGTAAAGTGCAATCAATTGTGGTGTTGTGAAGTAGTTTATGGTTTATTTACTGTGCACATATTAGTTGTTTATTAAAGATTATGTTTATTCTTTATTCTCTTGATTTAATTTATCCGTTCATTATGTAACCTGCTCACTTATTATGGTAAACTTTTGTTATTAAATTTTATTTCATTTTTTTTGTGATGAATATAATTCCAAACCTTCACTCCTGAACTGCTGGGATAAAGTGAGAGGCTGTGATTGAACCCATGACGCACAATTTCGTCCTTATTGGTGTTTGTAATTTTTGCATTTAACATTGTTTATCGTGTATTGAAGTAGCATTAATTTAAGTGATAAATATTAAGTACTAAGTTGTGCTAAGTTGCCAATTTACTTTATTGTTGTGCCATATGTGGCCTCATTATTATATTCATCTTCAATGTAATTCTAGTTGCTAAGTTATGGCATAACATTGGAAGCATGCCTCGGTTCAGCCTATCCCGAAGAAGGGTGACTATTCTAATCCCTTTATCTATCGCTCCATTGCCCTAACGTCATCCCTCTCTAAGATTTTCGAAACTATTTGAACTCTCATTTTCTCCGTCACCATGAACGCTTTTCTCTTTATTCGGATCACCAGTATGGCTTTCCCAGGCGAGATCTACTGGTAATCTGCTCTCCTACTGCACCCATCTTTGGTCTTCTTCTTTTAGGGATAATGGGGAAACTTTCGCCGTGGCTCTCAACATTTCCAAAACATTTGACAGAGTATGGCACAAGTATTTACTTTCTAAAATTTCCTCTTATGGTTTCTTCCCCCACTTTGTTCTCTAATTTCTAACTTCCTTGAGAACCGATCCATGGCAGTTGTTGTGAAGGGATCGACCTCTCGGTCTTTCTCCACCAATAGTGGTGTCCCACAGGGTTCTGTTCTTTCACCTACTCTCTTCCTTCTTTCTATCAATGATTAGCTTCACACTATGACTAATTCTATCCATTCTCACGCTGATGATTCTACTCTTCACTCTTCTTCACACTTTCCCTTCCCCCAATTCTCAAACTAGATCTGTTTCTAGAGCTGATATCATTTAATCCATCAATGCGGATCTGTACAGCATCTTCGAATGGGAAGGTAGAAATTTGGTTAAATTCAATAGTAATAAAACTCAATATTTATCAATTACACTTTCCAAATTAGGTGATCTCCCACCAATCACGTTTCAGGACGCTATCATTCTACCAAGTCCTAAAATTGATATGCTAGGCCTCACCATTTCCTCTAATATGTCAGGAAGCCACACATCCTCAACATTGCTAAAGCTGCCTCCCGAAAGCTGGGAGTGCTCTACAGATGCCGTAGCTTCACTCCTGAGCAGTTGCTTCAAGTAGACAAGGGATTCATTCGTCCTAACGTGGAGTACCTCTGTCGTATCTGGGGTGGCTCTTCTTCTGTCCAACTGTTAGATAGGGTGGAATCAAAGGCATTTCGTCTTATTAACTCTCCTCCTTTAGTTGATAATCTTTCTTCCCTTTCTCTTCGCCGCAATGTTGCTTCACTCTCTCTCTCTCTTTTACAGGTACTTTAACGGGCAATGTTCGGTGGATTTGGCTGAGGGCTCGTAGCACTCGTCTTGCCCACGGTGCCCACCGTTTCTCTGTGGATGTCGGTCCTCACACAGTCAAACTGTGGAATGCTCTGCCTTCTTCTGTGCTTCCATACTTATATAATCTGTCTCCCTTTAAGAAGCTGGTTTTCCGTCATCTTCGTGGTGGAGATTAATATAATCTTTTTCTTTTCTGTTTTTAATTTGTTTTTACTCTTACTTGTTCTACCCCGTATAGGCCCCGTTGTGGGTCGATGACCTGTGTCCAGGTGAGCTATTCCCATTTAAAAAAAAAATAAAAATTGGCACTACTCACTTTTCATGATAAGAGACATCGTACATCTGGCATCTCACAACTTGCATAATAAGAGAGAGAGAGAGAGAGAGAGAGAGAGAGAGAGAGAGAGAGAGAGATATGTTCATGCTAATTGATTTTGTGTTTTCCGAATAACTTAAGCCTCGGTTTATTGATAAATAAATTTGTATATAAATTAATGTGTATTGTTTTTGGTATACTGTATACGTTCATGTTCAATATAGCCGATATATACAAAGTGATGGTTATTTGTTACCGATATTCAGAATCCTGGATTAATTCCGATTTATATTATTGATGTATATAAGTTAATGACTAATATTACCGATATATATATATATATATATATATATATATATATATATATATATATATATATATATATATATATATATATATATATATGCAAGCAAATCACTGTAGGTGCGCGTGATCCAGGTAAATGCTGATAACCACAAGGAAAAAAGAAAACACGAAGTTCCCAAGCGCTTTCGTGTAATTCATGTGAATTACACGAAAGCGCTTGGGAACTTCGTGTTTTCTTTTTTCCTTGTGGTTATCAGCATTTACCTGGATCACGCGCACCTACAGTGATTTGCTTGCATATATATATATATATATATATATATATATATATATATATATATATATATATATATATATATATATTTATTTATGTTTACTTTCACCGATATATGTAAATTAAAGTTTATTGTTGCCGATATATACAAAATATAATATATTTTTCCCGAGATTCGAAAAATCGTTATTACTACCGATTCCAATTACCGATACATAAAATTAACATTTCTTTTGACCGATACATGCAAACTGACGATTATTTTTACCAATACCGATATAGTCCGATATAGACAAAGTGGTGTTTAGTTTTACCGATATGTAAAAGTGATCGTTATTATTAATTAAATGGAGAGAGAGGAGGAAAAATATGTGTAAACGATAACAATTTTGTCCATGGCATCGCTGGCTGGCCAATACTGTATGTTGCCAATTACTGTGTTGGTGACGGAAGGCATGATGGCTGTCTGGCTGGCTGGCTGGCTGTCTGGCTGGCTGGCTGTCTGGCTGTCTGGCTGGCTGCTGGCTGGCTGTCTGGCTGGCTGTCTGGCTGGCTGTCTGGCTGGCTGTCTGTCTGGCTGGCTGTCTGTCTGGCTGGCTGTCTGGCTGTCTGGCTGGCTGTCTGGCTGTCTGGCTGGCTGTCTGTCTGGCTGGCTGGCTGTCTGGCTGGCTGTCTGGCTGGCTGTCTGGCTGTTGCTGTTCTCTCTCTCTCTCTCTCTCGTACACAAAATTTACACCTCACTGCACTCTAAAGAAAACTCTCTTCTCTTACTATACTTCATTGAACTAACTCTCTCTCTCTCTCTCTCTCTCTCTCTCTCTCTCTCTCTCTCTCTCTCTCTCTCTCTCTCTCTCTCCCCCCTACCCTCCTCCACCTCACCTTCCTTCCCACCATCTCCAACCCCTTTCCCTCTCCCTCTCTTTACCCCACCCTTCCCCCCCCCCCCTCTCACCCTCACCCACCATTCCCACTCCCTCCCTCCCCCACCATCCTCTCCCACTCTCTCCCCCACCACCAAAGCTTTCCATACTTGTGGTGAAATTTAATGAATTTTGTATAAGGAAAAAATAAGAGTAAAAACAAATTAAAAATATAAAAGAAAAAGATTATATTAATCTACACCACGAAGAAGCCGGAAAACCATCTTCTTAAAGCGAGACAGATTGTGTAAGTATGGAAACATAGAGGAAGGCAGAGCATTCCACACTTTGGCTGTGTGAGGAAAGAAAGAGGTACTATAACGGGTTATTCTAGTATGACCGACAGCCACAGAGTACGGTGGGCACCTCGGGCAAAACGAGTGTTACGAGCCCACGGCCTCGCCGGCGGTACACGGGATGCCAAATCCACCGAACATTGCCCGTTAAAGTACCTGTAAAAGAGAGAGAGAGTGAAGCAACATTGCGGCAAAGAGAAAGGGAAGAAAGATTATCAACTAAAGGCGGAGAGTTAATAAGACGAAATGCCTTTGATTCCACCCTATCTAACAGTTGGGCAGAAGAAGAGCCACCCCAGATATGAGAGCAGTACTCCAAGTTGGAACGAATGAATCCCTTATATACTTGAAGCAACTGCTCAGGAGTGAAGTAGCAGCGGCATCTGTACAGCATTCCCAACTTTCGGGAGGCAGCTTTAGCAATGTTGAGGATGTGTGGCTTCCATGACATATTAGAGGAAATGGTGAGGCCTAGCATATCTATTTTAGAATTTGGCAGAATGATAGAGTCCTGAAATGTGATTGGTGGGAGATCATCTAATTTGGAAAGTGTAATAAGTAACTACTGAGTTTTATTACTATTGAATTTAACCAAGTTTCTACCTCCCTATTCGGAGATGCGGCACAGATCCGCATTGATTGATGAAATGATATCAGCTCTTGAAACAGATCTAGTTTGAGAATTGGGGGGAAGGGAAAGTGTGAAGAAGAGTGAGGAGTAGAATCATCAGCATAAGAATGGATAGAATTAGTCATAGTGTGAAGCTAATCATTGATAGAAAGAAGGAAGAGAGTAGGTGAAAGAACAGAACCCAGTGGGACACCACTATTGGTAGAGAAAGACCGAGAGGTCGGTCCCTCGACAACAACTGCCATGGGTCGGTTCTCAAGGAAGCTAGAAATAAGAGAACAAAGTTGGGGAGAGAATACATGAGGGGGAAGTTTAGAAAGCAAAGACATGTGCCATACCCTGTCAAATGCTTTGGAGATGTCGAGAGCCACGACGAAAGTTTCCTCAAAATCCCTAAGAGAGGATGACCAATGATGGGTGCAGTAGGAGAGCAGATTACTAGTAGATCTCGCCTGGCGAAAGCCATACTGGTGATCCGACAAAAGAGAAAAGCGTTCAAGGTGACGGAGAAAATGAGAGTTTAAGATAGTTTCGAAAATCTTAGAGAGGGATGAAGTTATGGCAATGGAGCGATAGTTAGAGGGATTAGAATGGTCACCCTTCTTCGGGATGGGCTGAACAGAGGCATGCTTCCAAGAAGAAGGAAAAGTTTGGGTTTTGAGGCAAAGGCGACAGAGGCGAGCAAGCACAGGGGCCAGGGCTTCAGCACACTCCCTCAGAACACGAGGGGGTATTCCGTCCAGTCCATGCACCTTACTCACACCCACGCTGGATAACACAGCAGCAACCCTACGAGTGGAGATTAAAGGAAAATGCATAGGTTCAGTAGGAGGTGTAGGGGTAGGAAGGATAGAGTGGGAATAGTCTAAGGTGGAGTTAAAGGAGAATAAGGTGCCAAAAAGATTGGGTTTATGAGGGGGAAAGTTGGCTATAGAGTTATCAGGTCGAAAGAGAGGAGGAAAAGAAGGAGTGCTGAAGTTATTTGTTTTGCAGATGTTTTGGTTAAGGACCAGGAGGGTTTACCAGAGGAAGGGTTAGTCAGGTCAGCGGTCATTCTTTTATAAAATTCCGCTTGGCCTTACGAAGAATAACCTTACAATGATTCCTAGAAGTAATAAAAGAGGAGTGGGCAATAGGAGGAGGAGATAGTTTTCATAACATGATACGCCCTATCTCTCTCCCTACATCAAGAAAACAGGAGCGATTAAATCATGATTGTAAAGTGAAAGTTTTGGTAGAAGATGGGATATGTGCACTATGGTCTAAAGCCGCATTGAGATTCTGGGATGAAGTTTTCCGCCTCAGGAAAAAGTCTATTAAACTGGACTCGGTCGATATCTTTCCAGCTACGGACAGCAGGGAGATCCCACGGCAGTTGCCACAGTCTAACGGTCTCCCTTGTTCTTATAAATATTGACAATGGAAGCGTTTTTAAGAGCTTGGGGGATTTCCTCCCTTCCCAAAATATTCTCCAGGAGAGAGTGGAAACGGCCGGTAAGCAGAGGTCCTCCTGCTTTATACACCTTGGCTGGGATGCCATCAGGCCCTGAGGCTTTGTTATTTTTCATCAGTTTGATGGCAGCAGCTACCTCGTCCAGGGATGGATCAGCTCTGGATGCTGAGGGACCTGCTGGGTAGTCAGGACATCCACATCGGTGTTTCGGTTGAGCAATGAATGGTAGTGCTCTTTCCAGCACTGAAGGAGGCCTTCATCGTCTTTAATTATGGAGTTACCGTCGGATGAGCTTTATTGGAATTTAAAAAATCACGCATCTTGTGTTGATCTGCATGTTTTGTGTTTCACATGCTTTATTTTTAAACCAGTCATTCTTTAGATTGCGAAGTTCCCCCTGGGCCGCCGCTTTCTTCTTGCTGAAGGTATCAGCTTTGGTCCGAGACTGAGGGTTGTTCCGCCAGTCAGTTAAAGCTGCACGTTTATCATCGATGAGTACATTGATGCCGGGTCATTTTCATCAAACCAGTCTGGTGTATTCTTTTGATCTGGCGAGGGTCACACACACACACACACACACACATTTGTATATATCTAAAACGGAAATAAATTGGAAAGTGAAGTTACAATAACACACACCTATAACAAAGACATAAAATAACGGTGAAAATAAACCCATATATCTCAACAGGGATCGAACTCTGGCTCCCTGGTGTCAGAGACGAATGTGTGAGGCCAATGACCCAGCGCCACCAACAACCTATTTCACTTTGTGCTGAATTAGTTTTTGTTTTTAGTTTTTCATTGTTGTTTAGTTTGTTTGTTTGCTTAAATATTTGCTTGTTAGTTTTCTTTTTTAGGAAATTTATAATTGATTCGACTCACTCACTCACTCACTCACTCGCTCGCTCACTCACTCACTCACTCACTCACTCAAATCTCCTTATCAGAGTCTATATATAACTCTTGTGGTAAACTGACACGACCAACAGGTGACAAGAGGATGCCACATGACTAAGGAAATGATGGCACTTATGGCACTTATGGCACTCACTTGATAACAGGGAACTTAGGCACTCAGTATGACGACCACGGCTTTACTGGGTGGTAACCTAACCTAACCTAACCTAACCTAACCAAGACACACACACACGCACACATCAACACACGTTAAGGAAGGACCGAAATGGAAGAAAAAAATTTAGAATAATTGTGTCACTATCAAGGGTGTGTGTGTGTGTGTGTGTGTGTGTGTGTGATAATAATAATAATAATAATTAACGGTTTATTGAAAAAGTTCAGCAGCCCGAAGGCTGATAGTATACATTAGACAAAAATGACTTATTACATACAAAGGCATGGGATGGGTGGGTCGTTTAACAAAAGCTGTCATTACTGAAAGAAGAAGGAACAATGATGAACATACAAATTATTATAGTTTACAGTTGTTGGCCGGGCTGGTCTGGTCATGGAGACACCAGGTGGTGTGGTGTTCACGTGGTGTGGTAACTTGTCCTCGGGTGTTGATATGAAGGACCTCACGTGGTCATGGAGACATCGGGTGGTGTGGTGTTCACGTGGTGTGGTAACTCGTCCTCGGGTGTTGATATGAAGGACCTCACGTAGTCATGGGGACACCAAGTGGTGTGGGGTGGTGTCACAGTACCTCACTCTCTGCTGGGTGGTGTTGTGTTATCCCGTAGTCAGGTGCAGAGCCGGCCGGGCCTCTGTTGTTCCCAAGGTGGACGGATTAGCTAGCACCTCCTTGTCAGAAGATGGTGGTTAGTTCCCAGGGGTGCTTATCTAACTGGTGGGTCACGGCTCTCGATGGTACTGTCTAGTGCTGAATTCACTGGCTTAAACACTGTTCATCACTGTTCAACACTGATCCCACTTCTTTACGAAACGAAATTGTCACTTTTGATTATGTAGATATCCCGGTGGTGAGGATGGGTCGGGGAGAGGGACTTGGGGAATGGGCTGACATGGCCAAGGTTGATTTTTTATTTTGATTTTGCCGCTTACAGCTGCTACTTTATTGTGCACCCCACACTCATCCTGTGAGCGGTAGCGCAAAAGGATTACAGAGTAGAGTTTACAATGGGTCATAATAATTAACCCCCGTTGTCAGGATATTATGGCACTGAATGTTACACAGTATTTCATTTACATTATTTGTTTAGTTCTATACATAAAGGGTAACTTATTCACAAATGCGTGAGTACAGGCGTGTGAGGCAGTATGTCTGGCCTCACACTATGTTATTCACATTTACGTGGGAGGTATTCAAGCACATTGTGTATTTGGTTCTGTACATGAGAACTGATATAGTTACTAAGTGCAAAAAAGTGGATACAATCTTAATATGTCGGCTATCTTGCCATTAGAGATGAAGTGTTGTGCCATTTCACACTCAGTGTGCTTGGACCTGTCCCTAAAAGGTTCTATCTTCACACAGTCGAGGACGTAGTGTTCAAGTGTGTGGCCATATGTATGGCCACACACTTTACATTTAGTTTTGTTTACATCTGCTTGAGGAACATACTGTCAAAGGTACTTATATCCTAACCTTAATCTAGCGGTTACAACATCTTGTAATCTAGTGATCTTGTTACTTGCTCCAAATACATGTTTCACTTGATACATCTCATCATGGTAACCTATGGATCGACTAGTGCCTGTTTTCACTTGTCTACTTGCGTCAAACTCATCAATATGTTCTTTCCTAATTACAGTTTTAAGGGTTCGTTTTGACAGACCCAAATTGTATTCAACGGTGTCTTTGTTAGACGCGAGTTTGGCGAGGGCATCAACTCTGTCATGTTTTATGAGGCCTATGTGAGAGGGGATCCACAACAGTTTGACCCTGACACCCCGGTCAACAAGGCACGCATATTTGTGTCTGGGCAGCAGCTGTGTGTGTGTGTGTGTGTGTGTGTGTGTGTGTGTTAGTACACACACACACACACACACACACACTGATATGTGGAGATAAACAAATATTGTCAATTTCCTTCAGCCGTCAGCCAGTGAGAGGAGCTGTCAGTTAAGTGTGGTGATGTGAGCGTCAGCCGTCAGTGTAGTGTCTATTAGTCCCAGTCGACGTGTACCTAACCTAACCTAATTTATCCTAACCTAACTTAGCCTAACCTAACTCCCTAGATAGTGTTAGGGTGTCTAATCATCAGGTGCCTGCTGCGTCATGCCCACTACTCGACCCACATACCAACGTGGCCCCCACATCGGGCGAGCGGTAGTGAGATTATAGAGTTTAATGCAATCAAATAACTACCACTTAACGTCTGCAGGTTGACACACACACACACACACGCACACACAGCATTAGAATGGAGGAAACAGTAACTATTGGCCCGTACTAGAGAGCCCCGTTTACACCCAGCTCCTATGTTTGAAGCTATCCAGCGTGTTCGAGTTAGTGATGATGTTTGGTAACTTGTTCCACTCGTCCACTACTCTATTTCCAAACCAATGTTTACATATCTCGCGCCTAAATCTAAATTTGCTACGAGTTCGCTCCTAGTTGGATAGTTTGAATACCATTGTTATATGACCTTTGCTTAGCTCTGACTTCCATTTATACACCTCGGTCATGTCGCCCCTCACTCTACGTCTCTCGAGGGAGTGTTGAGTAAGATGCTTTAACCTGTCTCTGTACTCAAGGTTCATAATGCCCGGGATTAGTCTTGTTACACGACATAGTCTTTGTCCTCACCAGCTTGGGTATCTAATCTTAAGGTAAAATAAGCTGAGGTCTCTAATCATCAGGTGAAATAATTTAGCGGTGTCTAATATTGGATGACTAATCTAGGGCGAAAAAAGCTTGGGTGTATAATGTGCTGGTGAAATAAGCTGATGTCTCTAACTTTCATGTGAAAAAAGCTGAGGTGTCTAAACTTCATGTGATAAATGCTGGGGTGTCTAATCTTCATGTGATAAATGCTGGGGTGTCTAATCTTCATGTGATAAATGCTGGGGTGTCTAATCTTCATGTGATAAATGCTGGGGTGTCATATCTTCAGGTGATCGTCATACATTATAGCACTTCTTCAATACATTAAAAATTAATCTTTCCGCCACAGTAAAAATCAAGATATTGCTGATTTCTGTTGACTTCTGCTGCTGACGGTTGCATGTGGCTGGCTGACATTTTGGCCTGACAAGTGATAGTTTGTTTATGTAGTAACTCAATGGCGGTAGTGAAGCGTGTGGTGTTGTAATAATAGTAATAATAATAATAGGTCGAACACACCAGACCAGGTTAGGTGAGAAGGCGAGGCAGGCAGACAGTCAAGCAAAGAAGCAGGTCGGCATACAAACAAGTAGGTAGACAAGCAGGCAGGTAGGTAGACAGACAGACAGACAGGCAAGCAGACAAGGAGACAAGCAGGTAGGCATACAAACAAGTAGGTAGACAAGCAGGCAGGTAGGTAGACAGACAGACAGACAGGCAAGCAGACAAGGAGACAAGCAGGTAGGCATACAAACAAGTAGGTAGACAAGCAGGCAGGTAGGTAGACAGACAGACAGACAGGCAAGCAGACAAGGAGACAAGCAGGTAGGCATACAAACAAGTAGGTAGACAAGCAGGCAGGTAGGTAGACAGACAGACAGACAGGCAAGCAGACAGACAGACAGGCAAGCAGAAAAGGAGACAAGCAGGTAGGCAGACAGTGATGCAGGCTTTACTCTGAACGACGCATCCAACATTAATTTAAGCCAAGGTGACCATGACTCAGTGTAGGTCCAATAAACAGGTGGAAGAGCGAGCTGTGAGGTGCAGGAGTTGGAAGCGCTCGCCTGTATTACCCCAGGGAGAGAATACAGCTAATATTTATACAGGTGTGAAGGAAGGAAGGAAGGAAGGAAGGAAGGAAGGGAGGTATGGAAGAATGAAAGAAGGGAGGAAGGAACGAAGGGAGGTATGGAAGAATGAAAGAAGGGAGGAAGGAACGAAGAAAGGGAGGAGTGAAGGAAGGAGATGCAGCTATTGTTCTCCAGGGTTGAATTATACTCTTAATATATCCAATATAACACAACATATCACACAGTAAGACCCTCACACCCACTTTAACCCATCCTAATCTAACCTAACCCATCCTAACCTAACCTAACCTAACCTTTAACTTCATATAGGTTGAGTTAAGTTGTTTACTCATTTAAGCTGGGATTAATCTTCAGGTGATCTCCAGAGTCTCTCCCCCCCCCCCCCTCCCCTCTCTAATTCATGGATTTCTAAACAACACTGACGACACGAGCGCCTTTAGTGG
>CAUDMG010003198.1:30000-142500 GCA_958450375.1 Homarus gammarus | reverse complement strand
GCCCCCTTTCTTGCACACCTTCTACTGGCCTACCGTACCTAAGAGCATTGGCATCTGTAAATTCTTGATTATTGACACTGAAACCATTTGCCATTATCGGTAACGTAGTTAACCAGTTCGAGGCGCCCACCTCCTGCGCTAAAGCTACTTTTTTTTTTAAATTCTCTGGTACCTGCAGCAACAGTTGCTGCAACTTATCACTTTGGCTGTGCTGTTGTTCTGTCGTAATGGACCTTCGAATCTTGTTTACTTCACTGGTATCCATTTCCCCTGTTGCTTTCTGAGCTATTATGTAGTCCGTGAGGGCTGCCATGAGCTGAACTGAGTTTTGATGTTCGGTGGCAGCAATCTCCTCTGGATTGGTCAATCCCATTCCTCCCAGTCTCGGTGGGAGTGCAAGGAGTGATCTTTCTGCTGGGGTTAAGTGAGGGTGTTTCACTAATTTGGGAATGAAATTGACGCTGAAAGCTTCTTCCAGAGGGTGGAGGAGGGGTCCGATATCAGGGATAGTGCGCATCAGGTAGTTCCAACGATGCTTAACTCCATGGGTGAATGCCCCAAAAGCCGCATGTGGCTCTGTGTTAGCAATCTCAGACAGAGCTTGAATTTCCCTAACCCACTCATTCACCTTTCTCGTTACATACTCGGTCTTGAAGTCCGTCGTGCTGATTACTGTGCCTAGGTATCCTCGGCCATCCTTTGTTATTTTTACCTCACTTCCACCGAACACCTCCATTGCCCGTTCATAATGTTCTGGCTTCACAATGACGAAGGACTTGCTGGCGTTTGGGTGGTACCCTCTTTGGTGGCCTCGTGATGTTACCAGGTCCCACCACTTTTTTGATGTCCTCCACTTTTCCTGCTCCTGTAAGGTCATCAGCGTACGCCACTTGCTTGACGTCGGTTGTTTCAAATTTAATTGTGTGTTGGAGCACGGATAGGCCTATTGCGTACATTGCCATTGCAACAGGGTCCCCCTGTGTTGTTCCCTCGGTTGACTGTATGGTGGTATCACCTCTTAGAGCCTTGTTGCTTGCTGTATAGAGGTCTGATGGATTCCTATATGAGTTTTCAACATACATTGCAAAGCTTGGACACTTGATCTTGATGTTGTGCAGTACGGCCTTGCGGTTAAGTATGTTGAATGCATTTGAAGCGTCACTCGGAATCGAGTATAACGATCATCCAGCCATGATACAATGATATGAGTTATTAGGAATATCACCTTCCTTGGTGAGTTCTGAGGTGACTAAAGAGGCCGATATGGGACCGGCAGAGTCGTCCATAAACTTTGCACGTGTGGAGGACTACATCTAGTGCGGGATGGGCGGTGGCAGCGTCTTTTCTGGCATTGGCGCTTGTCTGCCTCGGTATGCAGTTGGGCTAACTCGAAAGTATTGACACCTTCTTGTGTGGGGCTCCTCCAAGCGTTAACGATGTGGAGTAATCGTCTCCCAGGTGAGTGGGTCGATTTGGCACTTTTTCAGGTTTGTCTTAAGACTATCCTTATACCTTTTCAATTGTCCGCCGGCGTTACGCTTACTAATCGTCAGGTGACTGTAAAGTAGTTGCTTTGGCAGTCTACTGTCGTCCATGCGGGTAACATGGCCAGATCAACGTAGTTGTTCATGGATAATGGTAGCCTCGATGTTCCTACAGTTGGTGTCAGCGAGAATACTGCCTTCTGTATATGAGCAATGTCTTGCTGCCATATAGCAGGATAGGGAGGACCACTGTTCGATATACGTGCAACTTTGTAAGTAATTTCAGCTCCCTGCAGCTGAAGACACGGGTATGGAGTCTGCCAAAGGCTTGAGATGCACATCTGATCAGATGTTGAATCTCTTCATCGAGTCTGCGGTGGTGGACAGGTCGGAGCCGAGATACCGAAAGTGGGTAACATTAGAGGGGGTAGTACAGTTAAGCTGGGTGGACGGTGGAGGTGTGTCTGAACCTGGGGCAGGTTAAAAGAGAATCTGAATCTTACGTACATTCACCTCAAGTCCGAACTGCACACACACACACTCAGTGTGGCGACCTCACTGAGTGACGACGTGTCCCCTGGCGCTCCCTAGTAGCCAAGGTCATCACGTTCGACCTATAGCTAATTTAAGGCAGTTCAGTACTTTTACGGAAAGACAAAGCTTATTTTCATGGTATCAGCAACAGTGAGTGCTAGACTTGTGAATATGTGCGTCCCAGTGTCACGATACCGTCGAACCGACCTGTTCCGGCTGAAGTCTGGTGCTGGCTATCCTCCACCCCACACCATCACTCTACTAAAGGCGCTGAGAATCATTCACAACCAGGGCTGCAGACGGGGTCGCCGCATTCCCAGACGAATCCCTATCATCACGCCGAGCAAGCATAAGAAAGTCAAGCCAGTGCCAGAAAAACGGTGTGCTCGCTGTGAAGTGCCGCGTCTATGGTACAGCCTACCCATCCCTATTGCTGTCCAATGTTACATTTTTATGCAACAAGGTGGAGGAGGTCAGAGTTACAGTGAAGTCAGTTGGTGCAGGTATTGTGGCGATAACAGAAGCATGGCAAATTGTTCCTGAGATCTGTGCCATAGAAAACTATGAGTTATTTCACCACCTCAGCAAAGACAGAAGAGGTGGTGGTGTAGTTGCTTACTGTCGCTGTGACCTTAAACCATCACACCTAGGTGTTAATGCACCTGAGGATGTAGAAGCTTTGTGGATTAAGTTCACTCCCACCCCTGCCAGCTTCCCTTCCTCATTGTCTGTGTGGTTTATCACCCCCCGCTCTCCCCTACCGCCAATATACTGGTTACTCATATAATAGACACTGCTGACTCCCTGACATTCAGATTTCCATGTGCTAAGCTAGTGATATGCGGTGACTTTAATGAGTTAGACATCGGCAACATCACCCAACACCTCCACCTTGCACAGGTAGTTGACTTTCCCACACATGGGAATGCCACCCTGGACCTCATCCTGACTGATCTCGGCAACCACTACCTGCCCCCCCCCCCCCCCCCAGCCGCTGCCTCCCATGGGGCGCAGCACCCACCTGTCTCTACTGTGGTCACCGACACCTACCAACTCACGACCGCCAGTTGTCACCAGGACTTGCCGACCTACCCCTGACTGCCATGCGGCGTTTCGGACAATGGGTGACCCGGTATCCCTGGACTGAAGTGATCACGGTAGACGATGTGCAGAACAAGTGGGATAATTACCTGGACACTATCACCAAAACCTACCACCACTTCTTTCCAGCCAAGACACTGAGGATCCACCCCGATGATGTCCCGTGGATTACACCCCGTATCAAAAGACTAATTGAGCAGCGCAACAAGGCATACTACACCAACAACCGCCTGTACAAAAGTCCCCAAAATCAGGTCATCAGGGAAATCAAATCAGCCAAGAAGTCTTGTTATCCCAGGAAGGTGCACGGCCTCAAGGAAGTCGGCATCGGTCAGTGGTGCTCTAAGGTAAAAGATCTCTGTGGTCTTAACCGTCAGTCTCCCACACTTCCTTTTATCTCTCATTTACCTAGTGAGGAGGCAGCTGAGACAATTAATAACCACTTTGCTACCATATGTCATACGCTACCCAGTCTTGACCTCACTCTCCACAGTGTTCAACCATTTGAAATTGCCAACAAACTCCTGGAGTTTAAATCCAAACGCTCTACAACCCCAATTGACCTCCCAATCAAAATTTACAAGGAGTTTGCAGTCGAACTTGCCACCCCCTTCTGTTCTATTAGTAATGCATCCCTCAGACAAAGCAAATGCCCTAATGAATGGAAAACCGCATTTGTCACCCTATCCCCAAGGTCACCACCCCACAGTCCCTTAGTGACCTCAGGCCAGTTGCCATTACCCCCATACCCAGTCTACTCTGTGAAGACTTTGTTTTTGAATGGGCATTTGCTAGCATTTATCAGCCACTAGATCCACAGCAATTTGGCAATATGAGGACCTCCTCTACATCACACTGCTTAGTTAGATTCCTGGATTTTCTGCACAAAACCTTGGAGAAACGTAAGACATCACTGGTCGTTGCCATTGTTGACTTCAGGAAGGCTTTTGACCGTGTTGATCACTGCACTGTTATCAACAAGGCCATTGCACTAGGGCTGCCCACCAACCTGGTCTCATGGCTCACTGATTTTCTGAGTGAGCGTCGTCAGGCAGTGAGGTATCAGGGTTCTGTCTCCACATTCCAACACCTCACCTGTGGTATTCCCCAGGGGACCAAGATGGGACTACTGTGCCTCCTAATCCTGATCAACTACACTCTGTCGGACACTCCTCACAGGTGGAAGTATGTGGATGACTGCATTGTGGGGGTTACAGTGGACAACACCTCACCGAACTACTCATCGCTACAAGGCACCCTGGACAGGCTACAGGCATGGACTACGGAGAACAAGGTCACCATCAATCACACCAAAACCGTAGTCATGCACTTCAATACCGCCACCACTCCAGTAGTTACAGTGGGTGCCCATCCTCTCCAGTTAGTGTAGTCTGCCAAACTCCTGGATGTAACTATAGACCACAAACTGGACTGGAAGGCCCATGTAAACAACACAATTAAAGCAGCCTCGTAGCGACTCTACATGCTATGACGACTCAGGTCACTTGGGGCACCCACACCAGAGCTGAGGACTATCTACAACGCATTTATTCTCCCCATGTTAACGTATGCATTACCAGCCTGGTCGTCTTCTCTCAACTCTACCCAACAATGTCAGCTTGAGAAGGGACAGAAGAGGGCCTGCAGAATCAAGCTCGGCACAGACTACTTGGGTTACAACAACGCTCTCTCCACCCTGGAAATGCCATCCCTCAGTGACCTTCACCACCACCCACTAGCAAGGTTTGACAGCGGACTACTGCACCACCCTCGTCATCGCCACCTCCTGCCACCGGCAGTCCCCCACCCACCTCGCGCAGTCCGCCACTACAACAAAATTCAGCCCATAAGAGCCCGCACCGATAGATATAAGAACAGCACCATCCCATCTATTGTTAAAATAATAAACAACTCCTGATTTATGAACTGTACAGCCCTGTAAATGTATTCAACGCATATTATTATGTCTAAATCACACGTAAGTTTGTATATTTTCAGCCACCGGCTGCAACTCTATTAATAAACCGCTTATTATATTATTATTACACACACACACACACACACCTATGGCCCGTCTCGCCTATGAGGTTCACTTTCACTGGTTGTGAGTGAATAAATGAGTGCATGAATTATTGAGTGTATAAATTATTGAGTGCATGAATTATTGAGTGCATGAAATTTTGAATGCATGAATTATTGAGTGTGTGAATTTTTAAGTGAGTAAATAATTGAGTACATGAATTATTGAGTGAATTAATAAGTGAGTGCATGAATTTTTGAGTGCATGAGTTATTAAATTACAGAATTATTGAGTTAATCTACCATAACCAAACTCGTTTTAAACACATATCAACTATTCAAATTCACTCACTCAATAATTCACTCAATAATTCACTCAATAATTCACTCAATAGTTAACTCATTATGGGTTAGGTGATCATCCCCTCTCTCTCTCTCTCTCTCTCTCTCTCTCTCTCTCTCTCTCTACGGTTTAGTTTAGGTGATGGAGGGAAGGTGTGGAGAGAGAGAGAGAGAGAGAGAGAGAGAGAGAGAGAGAAAATGTGAGGTGAGGTAGAGAAGATGTGAGGTGAGGTAGAGAAGATGTGAGGTGAGGGAGAGAAGATGTGAGGTGAGGTAGAGAAGATGTGAGGTGAGGGAGAGAAGATGTGAGGTGAGGGAGAGAAGATGTGAGGTGAGGGAGAGAAGATGTGAGGTGAGGGAGAGAAGATGTGAGGTGAGGTAGAGAAGATGTGAGGTGAGGGAGAGAAGATGTGAGGTGAGGGAGAGAAGATGTAAGGTGAGGGAGAGAAGATATGAGGTGAGGTAGAGACGATGTGAGGTGAGGTAGAGAAGATGTGAGGTGAGGGAGAGAAGATGTGAGGTGAGGGAGAGAAGATGTAAGGTGAAGGAGAGAAGATGTGAGGTGAGGTAGAGACGATGTGAGGTGAGGGAGAGAAGATGTGAGGTGAGGTAGAGAAGATGTGAGGTGAGGGAGAGACAGGCCCTGGTGCTCAGTGATGGCCTCCCTGTCACAACAACACGGGGGGCAGCATGTTGAGGCGCCACGCTCGTGTTGTGAGGGAGGCTGGACAGGTGAGGCGATCATGAGTGTGTTATGAGGAGGAGAGAGGAGGAGAGGGGGTGGAGGAGGAGGTGGAGAGGGGGTGGAGAGGAGGAGGAGAGGGGGTGGAGGAGGAGGTGGAGAGGGGGTGGAGAGGGGGTGGAGGAGGAGGTGGAGAGGGGGTGGAGAGGGGGTGGAGGAGGAGGTGGAGAGGAGGAGGAGGAGGAGAGGGGGTGGAGGAGGAGGTGGAGAGGAGGAGGAGAGAGGGTGGAGGAGGAGGTGGAGAGGAGGAGGAGGAGGAGGAGGAGAGGGGGTGGAGGAGGAGGTGGAGAGGAGGAGGAGAGAGGGTGGAGGAGGAGGTGGAGAGGAGGAGAAGTAAAAATTTTAGACGAGAGAGAGAGAGAGAGAGAGAGAGAGATATTGAGAGAAGGATCGAGATTGTCAGTGAGAGACAGTGTAAGAGTGACACACACACACACACACACACACACACACACACATTTACTTAACGACTGCATCATGAGATCTTAGTGGGAGGGGTTGTGGAAGAGTATATGGGAGGGTGTATGGGAAGGGACGTAGGAAAGGTGTGTGAGTGGGTGTGATGAGAACTGTTGGGGTGGTAGTGGGAAAGGCGTAAGGGAAAGGTTAGGAGAGTTACGGGAGATGTGGGAGGGGGTAGATGGAAGAGGGATGGGAGAGAAGTGTAGTAGGATGGGATTTGACGTAATAATAATCAATAAACTGAAGGAAAAGAAAGATAATTAGTACTAATAAGGTAATTATAGTCAACGCTGATTATATAATTTAGATAATTTATCTCATTAATGAATTCTCGTCATAGTGATGTTTAGTCATGAGTAATTTATCTAATGATTATATTAATTAAGTTGTGTGTGTGTGTGTGTGTGTGTGTGTGCAGCCACACACAGGGTGGTGAAATACGTCTAGAATGGCAGCATTATGTTAGTATTAAGGTACAAGCACTGCTTGCTCCCTCTCGCTTTCAGCTGCCACCGCTGGCTAGCCCTCGTGGCGAAGAGGAAAGGAACTTGCATAAGTCTTCCCCTGCCAGTACACAGCCTCTTCACCATCAAGACTCCTGCTGTGCCTCCTCGTGGCAACACACGGTAACTGGGTGCCCCGTGGGCCCAGGCTAGACCAGCAGGGAATCTCGAAGTAGCAGTGGACCCCAGAGGGACGGCACACAGGCCCACTGGCATGTGGACACGTCCTGGCGTCTACCAACCACCACTTCACTGCCTTGTAGATTAACCTTGGCAGGTATAAGGCTATGGGAGTAAACCCCGAACGAAGAATCTGTGGTGGAGCCCCGCATCAGACAGACATGCTTACAGAGCTCCAACAAGACCCAAACGGCGGTATAGGCGGAAGAGGTGACCACCATGGGAACCCAACGACTACACCGGCGGACGAAGGCAATGCATGATGGACAGGCTACTAAGGCAAAACTCAACAAACTGGGCTATCGGCAGTCCATTGCAACTTTCCCTCTCCCCAGTCATTACGACATTTGCACCACTGGATCACGAAAAGGGAGAGCTAAGATGTGTGGTTGCAGCCTGCGCTCCTGCCTCACCACATAAATCAACTCATGCCTCTCATCAGTTTCAAAACCCCTATACCTCCAAAAGTCCTAAGGCGTCGGACGAGTGGCGACAGGGACAAGCAGAGATGACTGCCGGGAGTCTCTAGTCACAACTCTGCACATGGGCGGCACAGATAAGACGGTCGTTTATGCACTGGGATCTAGGCAGCAGGGCAATCCAGTCCTTTCTTTGCGACTGAGCAGCCCTTTCGGTGAGCCACTCTGCTCAACCCACATGAGGAGGGGGCTATAAAAGGTGCCCTGAACAAAGCCTGCCTAAAACCCAACCTGACTGGGCAACCGCACAAATGCGTGTCCTTAAAGAAGGACTCCCCTTGTCGCAATAGAGTTGGCTAGGTATAACATCGACATCGCAGCCATCAGTGAGTCTCAGCTCCCAGATGAGGGCCAACTCATAAAATGGGGCTCTGGCTACACTTTCTTCTGGAAGGGTAAGCCTGCTGCTGAAAGAAACTGCATTTATGAAGTTGGCTAACTGAAATGCCTATTGGGATCAACGAGTATCTCATGACACTTCGAGTCCCACTGAATCACTCACGTCATGCCCTCTTCATCAGTGCATCCGCCCCAACACTGGATGCAGAGAATGACATCAAGGAGGCCTTTTACGCCGACCTCGACAGAGTGCTAACCTCTATCCCCAGAGAAGACAAGGTTGTGCTCCTTAGTGACTTCAATGCCAGAGTAGGCAGAGATGCTAACATTTGGCAGGGAACCATCGGGAGAAATGGACGAGGCAGGTGTAATCCCAACGGTCTACTCCTCCTCAACAGGTGTGCTGCACACAACCTCACTATCACCAATACCTTGTTTAGGCAGGCCGACAAGTTCAAGGGTTCGTGGCAACACCCACGACCCAAAGACTGGCATCTCATTGACTACATCATTGTCAGTGAAAGAGATCGCCGAGATGTCCTGATCATCCGTGCCATGCATAGCTCAGACCACTGTGACAATGATCATCGACTTGTCAGATCCAAGCACTCACGTCACGTCATCCCAAAACGGCGAAGGCAGCAAGCCTCCAGAAGAGGTTTTAATACTAAGCGTCTGGAGGATCCAGCGGTAGCACATGCTTTCAGAGAGCAGCTCGAACATGGGCTTATAAACAACCCAACAGCAAACAACGTGAATCCCGGTGCTGAATGGGATACTCTTAATACTGTTATGACAAAAACCTGCAGAGACCCTCGGCCAGATAAAAGGAATACACCAGGATGTGGTTTGATGAAAATGACCCGGCAATCAGAGTAATCGTTGATGATAAACGTGCTGCTTTTACTGACGGGCAGAACAACCCTTAGTCTCGGACCAAAGCTGATACATTCCGAAAGAAGAAAGCGGCAGCCCAGTAGGAACTTTGCAATCTGAAGAACGACTGGCTTAAAAATAAAGCTTGTGAAGCTCAAAAACTTGCTGATCAGCACAAGATGCGTGAATTTTTCATTTCCACTAAAATATTTTATGGGCCAGTTACCAGTGCCGCAGCCCCCCTCCGCTCATCTGATGGTAACCTCATAATTAAAGACGATGAAGGCCTCCTTCAGTGCTGGAAAGAGCACTAACTCTCACTGCTCAAACGAAACACCGATGAGGATGGCTTGACTACGCAGCAGGTCCCTCACCATCCAGAGCTGACCCACCTCAGTTATCCTCCATCCCAGGATGAGGTAGCTACTGCCATCAAATAGATGAAAAATAACAAAACCTCATGGCCTGATGGAATCCCAACCGAGGTGTATAAAGCAGGAGGACCTCTGCTTACTAGCTGTCTCCACTCTCTACTGGAGAATATATGGGAAATGGAGGAAATCCCCCAAGCTCTTAAAGACGCTTCCATTATCATTATTTAAGAACAAGGGAGACCGGTCAGACAGTACAGCTACCACCGGATCTCGTTGCTATCAGTAGCTGGCAAGATTATCGCCCGAGTCCTCCTAAACAGACTACTTCCTGAGGGGCAAAACTTCCTCCCAGAGTCTCAATGTGGTTTTTAGACCATCACGTGGCACCACTGGCATGATCTTTGCTGCGCGTCAGATACAGGAAACGAGCACAGAACAGCATCGTGACCTGTACAAGGCTTTCATCGACCTAACCAATGCCTTCGATTCGGTCAACAGGGAAGCCCTCTGATGGAACCTCAGCCGTTTTTGCTGCCCACCTAAATTCATCGTCATTGTGAGGCAACTCTCCGATGGCATGAACGGCAGTGTCCTGCACAACGGCACCCAATCAGAGTTCTTACCCATCCAAACAAGGGTTAAACAAGGGTGTATACTGGCACCAACTCTCTTTACCACCTTGTTGGCTGCCTTCCTTACTCGTGCTAGTGCTAATTTAGCCAGCGGGTGAACATCTAGTACCGGGTAAAGGGTCTTTTCAAAATAAGACGACTCCATGCAAGAACAAAGGTGTCGGCCGCTGCTATTACTGAACTTGAGTGTGCAGACGACCTCATCCTTGTTGCTCACACTGAACACGCGTATGCACACTTCGGCCTTAAGGTGAATGTACGTAAGACTCAGATTCTCTTTCAACCTGCCCCTGGTTCAGCCACACCTCCACCATCCATCCAGCTTAACGGTACTACCCTCTCTAATGTTACCCACTTTCGGTATCTCGCCTCCCACCTGTCCACCACCGCGGACATCGATGAAGAGATTCAGCATCGGATCAGATGTGCATCTCAAGCCTTTGGCAGACTCCGAAATCGTGTCTTCAGCTGTAGGGAGCTGAAATTATCTACAAAGCTACACGTATATCGAGCAGTGGTCCTCCCCACCCTGCTATATGGCAGTGAGACATGGGTCACATACAGGAGGCACGTCAAGGCACTTGAAAACTTTCACCAACGTAGTCTACGTTCCATCCTCCGAGTTCGCTGGGAAAACAAGAGAACAAGTGCCAGTATATTTGCTGACACCAACTGCTGGTGCAACGAGGCTACCATTATCCATGAACAACTACCCTAGACTGGCCATGTTGCCCACATGGACGACAGTAGACTGCCAAAGTAGCTACTTTACAGTCACCTAACGAATAGTAAACGTAACGCTGGCGGGCAATTGAAAAGGTATATGGATAGTCTTAAAACAAACCTGAAAAAGTGCCAAATCGACCCCCTCACCTGGGAGACGATTACTCCACACCGTAACGCTTGGAGGAGCACCACACGAGAAGCTGTCAATACTTTCGAGTTAGCCCGACTGTACATCGAGGCAGACAAGCGCCTATGCCGGAAAGATGCTGCCACCGCCCCTCCCGCAGTAGATGGAGCCCTCCACATGTGCAACGAATGTGAACGACCTTGCTGGTCCCGTATCGGCCTCTTTAGTCACCTCAGAACTCGCTAACCTTCGTGACATCCTTAATAACTCATATCATTGTACCATAGCTGGATGATCGTCATACTCGATTACGAGTGACAGCAAAGTAGTAGTAGTAGTAGAGTGTGTGTGTGTGTGTGTGTGTGTATGTGTATGTGTGTGTATGTGTGTCTGTGTGTAATGTCATCGTTTGGAAATAATTATGCATATACAAGAATTTCTGAACTATGTACATAATTTATTTACGTATAATCGCTTGTAAATTGAGTACATGATGTTAGTTAAAGATGTACATTTTTGCTCATATATTTCTCAATATTATAAAAGAGAAGATGTTATAAAAGCATTTCTTGCTCCTGTTCTCGCTGCATCAGGCTGGCCGGATATTAAACATATTTCTAGCCGGCAGAAGCCTCTAAAACTTGGTCGAGTTTGCCGGCTGTATCTCTTGAGTGATAACCGTAAGTTGTGTGTGTGTGTCTGTTTGTGAGTCTGTACACACACACACACACACACACACACACACACACTTCATAGGGACATAATTACTCTCAATCTTTTTTCTTCCATTTTGGTCCTTCCTTTATCTTGATCTCCCTTACTTTCCTCCCTTCCTTATCTTCCTGCCTCCCCCTCCTCCTTCTCCCCCTCTTCCTCTTTCGTGTAATAACGTACTAGGAAATTATTCAGTGTTTATACTCTCTCTCTCTCTCTCTCTCCACCACATACGGTACAAAGACCTAAGTAATATCCTAATGTCACATTATACGCAGGAGGAGAGAGGGAGAGGAGAAGGGGAAGAGAGAGGGAAAGGAGGAGGGGGAAAAGAGAGAGAGGGAGAGGAGGAGGACGGGAAGAGAGAGGGGAGGATAATGTAACACAAAGAAAGCGTAATAAGGGAAGGGGCCGATGATGGAGGAGGAAGGAAGAAGAAGTAGTCGTGATTGAATGTGAGAAAGACGATGGAATGAAGGAAAGAAATAAATAAATAAAGGAATAAGGAATAATATAGAAGGAAGATGAAAGACCAGGATGATAGAATGAGGTGGATGATAGAAGGAGAGAAATAATAATGGAATAAATGAAGAATAATGAAATGAAGAATAATCGTTCTATCCTTTGTCGTCACCTTTATTATACTGTTAGATCTTCTAATTATCTCAAGTCAAGAGTTATTATCTAGCCAGTGTTTTTGACCTTTTGACCTTCAATAATAACCCTTGACCTATAATACAGACACAGTAGTTTGGTTTCCTTAATACCTATGTTGATGTAGTTGTGATTCGGGAAGGTTGTGACAATTGACCTTAGTATCTTGTGTTTAAAAGTGACCTGATACAATACTCTATATTTATAAGGCAAATTAAACACAGAATATGTCTTGCTTACGTGATATTGTTTACAAGGCGTCAAGTGTGAATGCAAAGTCCACCTGTTTTTGCTGGAGAACTTTTGTATAGTGGTAGACAGACAGACAGACAGACAGGCAGGCAGACAGACAGACAGACATAGACAGACAGACAGACAGGCAGACAGACAGACAGACACACAGACATAACCTTAATAACAAAATATCCAATATTACTCTACTTAAAACCTGAGCAATAAATGTAGCTGTAGAGAAACGGTCGGCAGCATCACGAGCACTACAGCAGCAGCCACCCACCAGACCTCATTTACTCTTACTCAGATCTTCACAAAGCGTCATTAATGCATCTTCCAATTCAAGCTGTGGGACTCCAGACGCCCTCCACCTAAGACGTCAGAATTTCTAAGAAGTGGAGGAGCTTAGGGAGATGGTGGTCGTGATCAGGTGTTAAACAGAATACAGGGCCGGAGGAGGAGGCGGGGTAACCATAAGGGAAATAATCACTAATATGTTCAGTCTGTATTGAAAGTATTGACACCTTCTCGTGTGGTGCTCCTCCAAGCGTTACGGTGTGGAGTAATCGTCTCCCAGGTGAGGGGGTCGATTTGGCACTTTTTCAGGTTTGTCTTAAGACTATCCTTATACCTTTTCAGTTGCCCGCCAACGTTACGTTTACTATTCGTTAGGTGACTGTAAAGTAGCTGCTTTTGAACTGTAAGGGAATCACCTAACCTAACCTAACCTGGTTTTAACAATATAGAGAACTATACAATATGCACCAGAGTAACAAATGATGAATAATATAACTCAAAAAATTAAAAAAATTAAATATTATTCACAGGATAGGTGACGTATATGACACCTTGTATAAGAAAAGTCCCTTCATAACAATAACAGCGGCCGTGGTAATAATAATAACAATGATAACAGCAGCAACGTCAACAGCAATAATAATAATAATAATAATAATAATAATAATAATAATAAATAATAATAATCTCCTTAAAAATCATTTCTCTATATTTTTAAAACTTTTGGAATAATTTTTTGTTTCTCTTTACGTAAGTCAGGATTCATGTTACCAGTCGACGCAGGATGGTACCAGGCAGAGTTTCCCCTGAGCTTGAAAAAACTACGCGAGTAAATGCATAAACGAGCTACTAAAATTGCCTGCAAATTGGAAGTCATTGCAATTGCCGAGGTAGAGTTTATCCCCCTTGTAAAACTGCAGCCAAAATGAGGTCCGCCGCCCGTTCAACGATTCACTAGGGAAGGGAGGGAGGTTTAAGACGGTGCCGAGGGAGGGAGGGGGGTGTGTTGGATGGGGAGGGGAGGGGCGAGGGAGAGTCGAGAGGTGAGGGGTGTGGGAGGGGAGGGGCGAGGGAGGAGGTACAGAGACATTTATCTGAGGAAGTTAAAGATGCGGCAGAGGAGAGCTGAGGAGGTAAACTGAACACTAAGGGAAATTCCTCAATAACATGTAGCTACCTGTAGTGTATTCTGTAGACGTAGTTACCTGTAGTGTGTTCTGTAGACGTAGTTACCTGTAGTGTGTTCTGTAGACGTAATTAACTGTAGTGTGTACAGTAGGTAGATACTGCATGGTTTTGTAGACGTAATTACCTGTAGTGTGTTCTGTAGACGTGATTACCTGTAGTGTGTTCTGTAGGTAAGGTTTTGTGTGGTCCTGAAGACATAGTTACCTGTAGTGTGTTCTCAAGACCTAGTTACCTGTAGTGTGTTATGTAGACGTAGTTACCTGTAGTGTGTTCTGTAGGTAAGATACTGTGTGGTTCTGTAGACGTACCAACCTGTAGTGTGTTCTGTCTAACCTAACCTAACCTAACCTAACCAAACCTAACCTAACTCTTCAATAAGTGATTTGGTTTAGTCCTTCATACGTTTAGAACTTCCCATTGTAATGTTTAATGGAATTGCAGTGGGTTGGTGGGTGGTGGTGATGGGTGGTAGTGGGTGGCAGTGATGGGTGGTGGTGGTAGTGGGTGGCAGTGATGGGTGGTTGTGGTGGTGGGTGGTAGTGATGGGTGGTGGTGGTAGTGGGTGGTAGTGGTGGTTGGTGGTGATGGGTGGTGGTGGTAGTGGGTGGTAGTGATGGGTGGTGGTGGTATTGATGGGTGGTGGTGGTAGTGGGTTGGTAGTAATGCTTGGTGGTAGTAGTGGTGGGTGGTGGTGATGGGTGGTGGTGGTAGTGGGTTGGTAGTAATGCTTGGTGGTAGTAGTGGTGGGTGGTGGTGACAGTGGGTGGCAGTGGTGGGTGGTGGTGGTAGTGGGTGGTAGTGGTGGTTGGTGGGTGGTGGTGGTAGTGGGTGGTAGTGATGGGTGGTGGTGGCAGTGGGTGGTAGTGGTGGTTGGTGGGTGGTAGTGATGGGTGGTGGTGGTAGTGGGTTGGTAGTAATGCTTGGTTGTGGTGGTAGTGGGTGGTGGTGGCAGTGGGTGGTAGTGGTGGGTGGTGGTGGTAGTGGGTGGTGGTGATGGGTGGTGGTGGTAGTGGGTTGGTAGTAATGCTTGGTGGTGGTGGTAGTGGGTGGTGGTGGTCGTGGTGGTTGGTGGGTGGTGGTGATGGGTGGTGGTGGTAATGGATGGTAGTGGTGGTTGGTGGGTGGTGGTGATGGGTGGTGGTGGTAGTGGGTGGTGGTGGCAGTGGGTGGTAGTGGTGGTGGTGGTAGTGGGTGGTAGTGGTGGTTGGTGGGTGGTGGTGATGAGTGGTGGTGGTAGTGGGTTGGTAGTAATGCTTGGTGGTAGTAGTGGTGGGTGGTGGTGGCAGTGGGTGGCAGTGGTGGGTGGTGGTGGTAGTGCGTGGTAGTGGTGGGTGGTGGTGATGGGTGGTGGTGGTAGTGGGTGGCAGTGATGGGTGGTGGTAGTAGTGGGTGGCAGTGATGGGTGGTGGTGGTAGTGGGTGGCAGTGATGGGTGGTGGTGGTAGTGGGTGGTAGTGGTGGGTGGTGGTGATGGGTGGTGGTGGTAGTGGGTGGTAGTAATGCTTGGTGGTGGTGGTAGTGGGTGGCAGTGATGGTTGGTGGTGGTAGTGATGGGTGGTGGTGGTAGTGGGTGGTACTAATGGTTGGTGGTGGTAGTGGGTGGTAGTGATGGGTGGTGGTGGTAGTGGGTGGTAGTGATGGGTGGTGGTGGTAGTGGGTGGTAGTAATGGTTGGTGGTGGTAGTGGGTGGTAGTGATGGGTGGTGGTGGTAGTGGGTGGCAGTGATGGGTGGTGGTGGTAATGGTTAGTGGTGGCAGTGATGATTGATTTTGATTTTGCCGCTTGTAGCGGCTACTTTATTGTGCACCCCACACTCATCCTGTGAGCGGTAGCGCAAAAGGATTACAGAGTAGGGTTTACAAAGGGTCATAATAATTAACCCCCGTTGTCAGGATATTATGGCACTGAATGTTACACAGTATTTCATTTACATTATTTGTTCAGTTCTATACATAAAGGGTAACTTATTCACAAATGCGCGAGTACAGGCGTGTGATGCAGTATGTCTAGCCTCACACTTTGTTATTCTCATTTACGTGAGAGGTATTCAAGCACATTGCGTATTTGGTTCTGTACATGAGAATTGATATAGTTACTAAGTGCAAAAAAGTGGATACAATCTTAATATGTCGGCCATCTTGCCATTAGAGATGAAGTGTTGTGCCATTTCACCCTCAGTGTGCTTGGACCTGTCCCTAAAAGGTTCTATCTTCACACAGTCGAGGACGTAGTGTTCAAGTGTGTGGCCATATGTCTGGCCACACACTTTACATTTAGTTTTGTTTACATCTGCTTGAGGAACATACTGCCAAAGGTACTTATATCCTAACCTTAATCTAGCGGTTACAACATCTTGTAATCTAGTGATCTTGTTACTTGCTCCATATACATGTTTCACTTGATACATCTCATCATGGTAAACTGTGGATCGACTAGTGCCTGTTTGCACTTGTCTACTTGCGTCAAACTCATCAATAAGTTCTTTCCTAATTACAGTTTTAAGGGTTCTTTTTGACATGGGTGGTTGTGGTAGTGATGGTTGGTGGTGGTAGTGATGGGTGGTGGTGGGAGTGGGTGGTAGTGACGGTTGGTGGTGGTAGTGGGTGGTAGTGATGGGTGGTGCTGGTGGTGGGTGGTAGTAATGGTTGGTGGTGGCAGAGACTTTGTGACCCGTAAACACTGACTTAAGTTCATAACCATATTAATCACTTCATAAATACGTCTCATTATAGGCTGGTCACTCCTCCTCCTCCTCCTCCTCCTCCTCCTCCTCCTCCACTAGCCATCGGAAAATATCACCTCCTCTCCCTAGTCTTGTATCCCGGGTGCTGGTGGAGGCTGAAGACTACGGCAATAGAATAAGTGGGAGGCATTCACACACCCTTAAACAGACTCCGGGCAGTGAGAAAGGTCCTGAACTTATGGATCAGGGTCTTGTCTGAAGGAGGAAGAGGAGGGGGAGGAGGAAGAGTGAGAGGAGGAGGAGGAAGAGGAGGAGGGTTAAACTTAAGGAATTTTACTCTCACATAAAACGACAAAATCTTTGATGGTTTTAAAATGTGGGTTTGTTCTTCTCTCTCTCTCTCTCTCTCTCTCTCTCTCTCTCTCTCTCTCTCTCTCTCTCTCACACCTGAATATGGTATAATTTTGCTCATCTTATAAAGTCAAAGTATTCACACCCAAGATTTAGGTAATGATTGGGAGAGGGATTGTGTAGGTGAGTGGGATGTGAGAGGGAACTATATATATATATATGCCCGGGGATCGAGCCAACGCCCCTTATCACAAGAGTAGAGCACTGTACCCACTTGTCCACCGCACCCTAACGTAATTACCATAAACTCTGTCGTAATTGTCTGCCATGTTGTGTGTGTGTGTTTAAGAGAGAGAGAGAGAGAGAGAGAGAGAGAGAGATTCACTTGACTGGAATGCTCAGAAAGTCTCTATTTAATGTAGTTGATCGAACGTTTATTTTGGTGAGTCGGAACTGTCTGTCTGTATGTCTCTGCTTCTCTCTCTTTTTTCTCTCTCTCTTTCTTTTTCCATCTCTCTCTCTCTCTCTCTCTCTCTCTCTCTCTCTCTCTCTCTCTCTCTCTGTGTGTCAATAGTACACAGGAAATATTTTATCCGTCACGTTACAGCTCAGGTATTTTTTGGCTTCTCTCTCTCTCTCTCTCTCTCTCTCTCTCTCTCTCTCTCTCTCTCTCTCTCTCTCTCTCTCTCCCTCGCTGCTTGTGTCGTTACCCCAACAATTTTCCACACTATAATGGCGCAGGAAAATGTTTATTTATTGAAGAGGGAGGAGGGAAATGTTGAGGGAAATGTTGCAGGGAAGAGGAAAATGTTGAGGGAAATGTTGGTTGAGGGAAATGTTGAGGGAAATGTTGCAGGGCAGAGGAAAATGTTGAGGGAAATGTTGCAGGGAAGAGGAAAATGTTGAGGGAAATGTTGAGGGAAATGTTGCAGGGCAGAGGAAAATGTTGAGGGAAATGTTGAGGGAAGAGGAAAATGTTGAGGGAAATGTTGCAGGGAAGAGGAAAATGTTGAGGGAAATGTTGCAGGGAAGAGGAAAATGTTGAGGAAAATGTTGCAGGGAAGAGGAAAATGTTGAGGAAAATGTTGCAGGGAAGAGGGAAATGTTGAGGGAAATGTTGAGGGAAATGTTGCAGGGCAGAGGAAAATGTTGAGGGAAATGTTGAGGGAAGAGGAAAATGTTGAGGGAAATGTTGCAGGGAAGAGGAAAATGTTGGGAAATGTTGCAGGGAAGAGGAAAATGTTGAGGGAAATGTTGAGGGAAGAGGAAAATGTTGAGGGAAATGTTGCAGGGGAGAGGAAAATGTTGAGGAAAATGTTGAGGGAAGAGGAAAATGTTGAGGGAAATGTTGCAGGGGAGAGGAAAATATTGAGGGAAATGTATAGTAATCGAGGCGGGAAAATGTGGTTGTGGGTTAGGTTAGTTTTCAATTGATTATATTTACCTTCATTATTCTACCTCCTTTATGTTTTCTTTTTCACTCCGTTTTCTTTTGATTCCGTTTTCTGTTGATTCCGTTTTCTGTTGATTCCGTTTTCTTTTTATTCCGTTTTCTGTTGATTCCTTTTTCTTTTACACTGTTTTCTTATCATGTTCCCTTTCACTCTTCATATACCTTCAAGCATACACTCATTCACTCCTTAAAAATATACATAGTGAGAAATACAATATGACTCATGTATACAGAGCAACATGTGTACAGTATAGTGGAAAGCGGTGGTCCAATGGATACAGCACTCACCTCCCGTCCTGAGGGTTGCTGGTTCGAGCATTGGGTACCCTCAGTCTACCCAGCTGTGACTTGTGGATGGTTGGATGGTTCACCTTAAGAATAGACAAGCTTAACTTATTTTACCTGATGATTAGATACCTGAGTTATACCTGTGGAGTTAGGTTAGGTTAGGTTAAGTTAGGTCAGGTTAGGTTAGGTTTATGTACTTTAACAACACCTTATATTTGATGTCTGATGGTGGTGTGGCTCTCTCTCTCTCTCTCTCTCTCTCTCTCTCTCTCCACCATTCACTACATTATTGCCAGTTAAACAGGACGTTAATAACATAGAGATAATTGATACAAGTTTTCAATACGAGGACAATTACCATAATTATCGGTATGCTAATGAGGTTTAATGACGCTCACGGTTGGCCGAGCTTAGGACTTTGACGGTAACCTAACCTAACCTAACCTAACCTAACACAGATATTACCAAAAAAAAAAAAACATTTTTCACCAAATTCTCAAAATATTACTTCTTATCTCCCCCCCCACTATACCACCTCAGTTGTGTCTCAGCTGTCTCAGTTGTGTCTCAGTGAGAAAGATGTACTTGTTTTGTGAGTAAGATTGTGAGAAATATTATCTTCTGTTGTGAGAAAGATTGTGAGAAATATTTATGTGAGCAAAATAATTTAAAAATTATCTCCTAGGGGACAAATCAAGGAAATTATTTTATGCTGGGACCAAAATTATCATAGAAAAATGACGAATTATTTGAGCAGAATTATCTAAAAAAATATCTAAATTCTGTCAACAAAATTATAAAAAAATAGATATATCACCCCCCCCCCCACCCTCAACCCCCACCCTCACCCCCCTATCTCACCCTTTCCCCTCACCCTTCCCCCTCACCACCCCCTCCCCACCCCCACCCCCCCCCCCCCCCATTCAGCAGAAGCGTCGCCAAGTTAGATTAGGCAAAACCGCTGCTTATGAAATCAACGCCACGAGCAGGTCATCAACGCCTTGACAGTACCCATTAGGTTACAGTTTACGATACAGGAGCAGTGTTTCAGAATACAGCAGGTCGTGGTATACAGTTTACGATACAGGAGCAGTGTTTCAGAATACAGCAGGTCATGGTATACAGTTTACGATACAGGAGCAGTGTTTCAGAATACAGCAGGTCGTGGTATACAGTTTACGATACAGGAGCAGTGTTTCAGAATACAGCAGGTCATGGTATACAGTTTACACATAGCCTTAGGCTGCTATCAAGGGTGAATATTGTAAACTACTTTTTTGATGATTTTAGTAAACTGTTGGTGAAGACGAAGAAAAATTTATTATTAATATTATTATTACCGTATTATTATTATTATTATTATTATTATTATTATTATCACCGTATTATTATTATTATTATTATTATTATTAAACCCTTAGCGCTCAACGTTTATAAATGAAGAATTATAATAAGTAAATATAGTCAAAATAAACATATATAAACAGCTATTAAAAAAGAGTAATCGAAAACTCCCTGTGCACCTGAAGTTATACCTACCGTGTTATATCTCCTGTTTAAATTATCGCAGGTGCACAGAGACTTTTGGACCACCTTGTGTGATACTTTTAGAAATGCTTTGAGAAAACACCATTGTGCTTTTTACCTCTGCATTAAGTCTCTTCTCTGCTTGTGGACGAAAATATCCCCTCACAAAGGCACTGAGCCTGACGAGCTTGTGTGTAGGGGGGGTGGGGTCTGGGTGTGTGTGTAGGGGGGGGTCCGTCTGGGGGTGTGTGTAGGGGGGGGTCCGTCTGGGGGTGTGTGTAGGGGGGGGTCCGTCTGGGTGTGTGTGTAGGGGGGGGGTCCGTCTGGGTGTGTGTGTAGGGGGGGTCCGTCTGGGTGTGTGTGTAGGGGGGGGTCCGTCTGGGTGTGTGTGTAGGGGGGGGTCCGTCTGGGGGTGTGTGTAGGGGGGGGGGGTCCGTCTGGGTGTGTGTGTAGGGGGGGTGGGGTCTGGGTGTGTGTGTAGGGGGGGTCCGTCTGGGTGTGTGTGTGTAGGGGGGGGTCCGTCTGGGTGTGTGTGTGTGTAGGGGGGGGTCCGTCTGGGTGTCTGTGTAGGGGGGGTCTTTCTGGGGGTGTGTGTAGGGGGGGGGTCCGTCTGGGTGTCTGTGTAGGGGGGGGGTCCGTCTGGGTGTGTGTGTAGGGGGGGGTCCGTCTGGGTGTGTGTGTGGGGGGGGGGGAAGAACGCACCGTGAATATTGTGTTGTGTGGACTTGCAAATTCATGTACATTTTTGATAGCCAGGTTTTGTCATGCTGTGTGTTGCTGTGTGTTGCTGTGAGAAATATGAACGTGCTGTACTGTGTGTTGCTGTGTGTTGCTGTGTGTTGCTGTGAGAAATATGAACGTGCTGTACTGTGTGTTGCTGTGTGTTGCTGTGTTGCTATGAGAAATATGAGCGTGCTGTACTGTATGTGTATCACTGTGTGTTGCTATGTATCGCTGTGTATCGCTGTATGTTGCTATGTATCGTTGTGTATCGCTGTGTATTGCTGTATATCGCAGTGTAGCGCTATGTATCGCTGTGTATTGCTGTATATCGCAGTGTAGCGCTATGTATCGCTGTGTGTCGCTGTGTGTTGCTATGTATCGCTGTGTATCGCTGTGGGTCGCTGTGTATCGCTGTGTATCACTGTGTATCGCTGTGTGTTGCTATATATCGCTGTGTGTTGCTATGTATCGCTGTGTATCACTGTGTATCGCTGTGTATCGCTGTGTGTTGCTATGTATCGCTGTGTATCGCTGTGTATCGCTGTGTCGCTGTGTGTTGCTATGTATCGCTGTGTATCGCTGTGTATCGCTGTGTATCACTGTGTGTTGCTGTGTATCGCTGTGTATCACTGTGTGTTGCTATGTATCGCTGTGTATCGCTGTGTATCACTGTGTATCGCTGTGTGTTGCTATGTATCGCTGTGTGTTGCTGTGTATCACTGTGTATCACTGTGCATCGCTGTGTATCGCTGTGTATCGCTGTGTATCGCTGTGTGTTGCTATGTATCGCTGTGTGTTGCTATGTATCGCTGTGTATCACTGTGTATCACTGTGTATCGCTGTGTGTTGCTATGTATCGCTGTGTATCGCTGTGTGTTGCTATGTATCGTTGTGTGTTGCTATGTATCGCTGTGTATCGCTGTGTATCGCTGTGTGTTGCTATGTATCGCTGTGTGTTGCTGTGTATCGCTGTGTATCGCTGTGTATCGCTGTGTGTTGCTATGTATCGCTGTGTATCGCTGTGTATCGCTGTGTGTTGCTGTGTCTCGACGTGTATCGCTGTGTATCGCTGTGTATCGCTGTGTGTTGCTATGTATCGCTGTGTATCGCTGTGTGTTGCAATGTATCACTGTGTATCGCTGTGTATCGCAGTGTATCACTGTGTATCGCTGTGTGTTGCTATGTATCGCTGTGTGTTGCTATGTATCGCTGTGTATCGCTGTGTGTTGCTATGTATCACTGTGTATCGCTGTGTGTTGCTATGTATCACTGTGCATCGCTGTGTATCGCTGTGTATCACTGTGTGTTGCTATGTATCGCTGTGTGTTGCTATGTATCGCTGTGTATCGCTGTGTGTTGCTATGTATCGCTGTGTATCGCTGTGTATCGCTGTGTCTCGACGTGTATCGCTGTGTCTCGACGTGTATCGCTGTGTATCGCTGTGTATCACTGTGTATCGCTGTGTGTTGCTGTGTATCGCTGTGTATCGCTGTGTCTCGACGTGTATCGCTGTGTATCACTGTGTGTCGCTGTGTATCGCTGTGTCTCGACGTGTATCACTGTGTATCGCTGTGTGTCGCTGTGTATCACTGTGTATCGCTGTGTGTTGCTATATATCGCTGTGTGTTGCTATGTATCGCTGTGTATCGCTGTGTATCACTGTGTATCGCTGTGTGTTGCTATGTATCGCTGTGTATCGCTGTGTATCGCTGTGTCTCGACGTGTATCGCTGTGTCTCGACGTGTATCGCTGTGTATCGCTGTGTATCACTGTGTATCGCTGTGTGTTGCTGTGTATCGCTGTGTATCGCTGTGTATCTCTGTGTCTCGACGTGTATCGCTGTGTATCACTGTGTGTCGCTGTGTATCGCTGTGTCTCGACGTGTATCACTGTGTATCGCTGTGTGTCGCTGTGTATCGCTGTGTGTTGCTGTGTATCGCTGTGTGTCGCTGTGTATCGCTGTGTCTCGACGTGTATCGCTGTGTGTCGCTGTGTATCACCGTGCATCGCTGTGTATCGCTGTGTCTCGACGTGTATCACTGTGTGTTGCCGTATGTCGCTGTGTGTTGCCGTGTGTTGCCGTGTGTTGCCGTCAGAGCATTATACCACACTTTTAGAGCACCAGGAATGCCTTTACCTTACGGTGTATACATTAAAACATATACAGAATACAGTATTACTCATATGTATATTACGGCTGTTTGCACGGTGTATTTTTCGTAATATTATGGAAGGTAAAAGTATTAGTGTGTTTTATTTGTGTTTTATTTGTGTTTTATTTGTTTTATTTGTGTTTTATTTGTGTTTTATTTGATTTGTTTTTGTTGTGATGTAAAAAATTGTTGGTTGATCTGTTATATAACGATGGAATTTCTATATAGTAGTTGGTGATTTTACATACATACATACATACATACATACATACATAAACACATACATACATACATACATACATACATATTTATACATACATACATACATACATACATACAACCCACCCTGCATCATAACAACCCACCCTGCAGCATAATAACCCACCCTGCAGCATAACAACCCACCCTGCAGCATAACAACCCACCCTGCATCATAACAACCCACCCTGCAGCATAATAACCCACCCTGCAGCATAACAACCCACCCTGCAGCATAACAACCCACCCTGCAGCATAACAACCCACCCTGCAGCATAACAACCCACCCTGCAGCATAACAACCCACCCTGCAGCATAACAACCCACCCTGTAACATAACAACCCACCCTGCAGCATAACAACCCACCCTGCAGCATAATAACCCACCCTGCAGCATAACAACCCACCCTGCAGCATAACAACCCACCCTGCATCATAACAACCCACCCTGCATCATAACAACCCACCCTGCAGCATAACAACCCACCCTGCAGCATAACAACCCACCCTGCAGCATAGCAACCCACCCTGCAGCATAACAACCCACCCTGCAGCATAACAACCCACCCTGCAGCATAACAACCCACCCTGCAGCACAACAACCCACCCTGCAGCATAACAACCCACCCTGCATCATAACCACCCACCCTGCATCATAGCCACCCACCCTGCAGCATAACAACCCACCCTGCAACATAACAACCCACCCTGCAGCATAACAACCCACCTTGCAGCATAACAACCCACCCTGCAACATAACAACCCACCCTGCAGCATAACAACCCACCTTGCAGCATAACAACCCACCCTGGCACCTAACCTAACCTAACTTAACCTAACCATCAGGAGTGGATCACCGTCATGCTAATTATATATTCATTAGTAATTATTAATTTATTTTATTCTTGGGAAAACAGTTCATTAGCTTCAACCAATCACTCACACACACACACACACACACGTTAAATCTCTCTCTCTCTCTCTCTCTCTCTCTCTCTCTCTCTCTCTCTCTCTCTCTCTCTCTCTCTCTCTGTCGCTTTTGCTGTTTCTCTATTTCACTTTTGTTCTTGCCATTCTCCCCCTCCCTCCACCCCCTCCCTCCAGCCCTCCTTCCCTCCCTCCCTCCAGCCCTCCTTCCCTCCCTCCCTCCAGCCCTCCCTCCAGCCCTCCCTCCAGCCCTCCTTCCCTCCAGCCCTCCCTCCCTCCAGCCCTCCCTCCCTCCCTCCAGCCCTCCCTCCCTCCCTCCCTCCCTCCCTCCAGCCCTCCCTCCCTCCAGCCCTCCAGCCCTCCCTCCAGCCCTCCCTCCCTCCAGCCCTCCCTCCAGCCCTCCCTCCCTCCAGCCCTCCCTCCAGCCCTCCAGCCCTCCCTCCTTCCAGCCCTCCCTCCAGCCCTCCCTCCAGCCCTCCCCAGCACTAGCTCATGTTGGAGGGCTCCTTCGGTCACCTTCAGACGTCTTGCTCACCTGTGTTTACATTGATCAGCTGACTGGGATCCCACACACACCACAACCTCTCTCTCTCTCTCTCTCTCTCTCTCTCTCTCTCTCTCTCTCTCTCTCTCTCTCTCTCTCTTGTCTCTTCTTGCTTCTTCCCTTCGCCCACCTTTCTTATACTTTACTCTCTTGTCTTTCTCTTTCATTTATTTCTCATTCCTCTTCGAACTTTTCACTTGTCATTCTCTTCCTCTTCTACTTTTCTCTTACTCTCTTTCTAACTGCTCTTTTTATTTCCTCTCTTATTTCTTCTTCTTCTTCTTTTTCCTCTCCTCCTCTCATTTCCTTTACCCTCTTTTCTCTCCCTCTCCAACCGTCATTCTTCTTCCTCCTCCCTCTCCCACTCTCCCTCCTTCCTCTCCCACCATTCCTCCTCACTCCCCACTCTTCCTACTCTTCCTTCCCACTCCCTCTCCCACTCCCTCTCCCACTCCTCTCACTCCCCCCCTCTCAGTCTTCCCTCCCATGCATCATATTCATTAAGTCATATTTTTATGAGAATGAAGGAGGTAGGTGGCAGGGTAAGAGGGGTGGCAGGGTAAGAGGGGTGACAGGGTAAGAGGGGTGGCAGGGTAAGAGGGGTGACAGGGTAAGAGGGGTGGCAGGGTAAGAGGGGTGGCAGAGTAAGAGGGGTGGCAGAGTAAGAGGGTGGCAGAGTAAGAGGGTGGCAGAGTAAGAGGGTGGCAGAGTAAGAGGGTGGCAGAGTAAGAGGGATTTGATAAGAAACTAGTTCCATAACTTGACTTCCTTCCCTCCCTCCCTCCCTCCCTCTCTCCCGCCTCGCTCCCTCCCTTCCTTCCTTCCTTCCCTCCCCCCTTCCTTCGTCTCTCCCTTCCTTCCCTCCCTTCTTTCGTCTCTCCCTTCCTTCCTTCCTTCCTTCCTTCCTTCCTTCCCTCCCTCCTTCCTTCCCTCGTCTCTCCCTTCCTTTCCTTCCTTCCTTCCTTCCCTCCCTTCTTTCGTCTCTCCCTTCCTTCCTTCCCTCCCTTTTTTCGTCTCTCCCTTCCTTCCTTCCCTCCCTTTTTTCGTCTCTCCCTTCCTTCCTTCCTTCCTTCCTTCCTTCCCTTCTTTCGTCTCTCCCTTCATTCCTTCCTTCCCTCCCTTCTTTCGTCTCTCCCTTCCTCCCTTCCCTCCCTTCCCTCCCTTCTAACTAACTCTAGTATTACCGGTCCTGGCAGCGTGCCCAACAGTGCCCGGTCCGACTTTCTCATTAATACAGACAGACAGACAGACAGATGGACAGAGAGACAGACAGACAGACAGACAGACAGATGGACAGAGAGACAGACAGACAGATGGACAGAGAGACAGACACGCCAACATCCACATCAGGTCATCCATGGATTTGTCACCGGCGGACGTACACGGACGGATGAACGGAGACACGGACGGATAAACAGACAGATGGATGAACTTTATATAAAAAAAGACGGAATGGGATCGAACCAACTTGGACAGGAGACGAGTACTGTATCCACTTGGCCACCGGAGCCCACTACTGTATAGGGTAGTGACGGTAAGTGGCAGCAGGTGGTCAGGTCCATAGACAGAATAGGGTAGTGACGGTAAGTGGCAGCAGGTGGTCAGGTCCATAGACAGTTTAGGGTAGTGACGGTAAGTGGCAGCAGGTGGTCAGGTCCATAGACAGTTTAGGGTAGTGACGGTAAGTAGCAGCAGGTGGTCAGGTCCATAGACAGTTTAGGGTAGTGACGGTAAGTGGCAGCAGGTGGTCAGGTCCGGCCATTGAGGTAGGAAAGTATCGCCCCACTCATGATATATCAACCAAGACATGGTGTGGTGGGGTGTGGTCGAGGGGTGTGGTGTGGTCGAGGGGTGTGGTGGGGTGTGGTCTAGGGGTGTGGTGTGGTCGAGGGGTGTGGTGGGGTGTGGTCGAGGGGTGTGGTGTGGTGTGGTCGAGGGGTGTGGTGGGGTGTGGTCGAGGGGTGTGGTGGGGTGTGGTCGAGGGGTGTGGTGGGGTGTGGTGGAGGGGTGTGGTGGGGTGTGGTCGAGGGGTGTGGTGGGGTCGAGGGGTGTGGTGTGGTGTGGTCGAGGGGTGTGGTGGGGTGTGGTCGAGGGGTGTGGTGGGGTGTGGTCGAGGGGTGTCGTGGGGTGTGGTCGAGGGGTGTGGTGTGGTGTGGTCGAGGGGTGTCGTGGGGTGTGGTCGAGGGGTGTGGTGGGGTCGAGGGGTGTGGTGGGGAGGAGTGTGTCTGGTGGTGAGGAGTGTGTGTGAGTGAGGATGCGTGCGTGAGGGTGCGTGCGTGAGGGTGCGTGTGTGAGAGTGCGTGAGTGAGGGTGCGTGAGTGATGATGCATGCGTGAGGGTGCGTGCGTGAGGGTACGTAAGTGAGGGTGCGTGAGTGAGGGTGCGTGGAGGTGGCTGGGACCGACAAACTATACACAGCCTGTCTCGTGAGAATACTAAACGCACTTACCTGTACCAGTGTGTGTGTGTGTGTGTGTGTGTGTGTGTGTGTCAGGAAAATGGAAAATTTGATAGTAAAAAATGGTACATGGGTCTGTTGGTCTGGCAGGAAATTTGACGACATCAGTCTTGTGGTTCCCTGGTTGAAGAGAAGACGAGAGAGAGAGAGAGAGAGAGAGAGAGAGAGTGAGAGAGGTGAAGAATCTCTCAGCTCGTCTCACTGGCCACAACCATTCCATCTCTCACGGCATCAAATTTTAATCATCTCCTCCTACCCCCGCCCCACACCACCCCCGCCCCACACTAACCCCCGCCCCTCACTAACCCCCGCCCCTCACTAACCCCCGCCCCTCACTAACCCCCGCCCCTCACTAACCCCCGCCCCTCACTAACCCCCGCCCCTCACTAACCCCCGCCCCTCACTAACCCCCGCCCCTCACTAACCCCGCCCCTCACTAACCCCCGCCCCTCACTAACCCCCACCCCTCACTAACCCCCGCCCCTCACTAACCCCCGCCCCTCACTAACCCCGCCCCTCACTAACCCCCACCCCTCACTAACCCCCGCCCCTCACTAACCTAACCTAACCTGTTGGTATTGCTAAGTGTGTGTGTGAGACATTTCTCCTCCTCCTCCTCTTCCTCCTCCTCCTCCTCCTCTTCCTCCTCCTCCTTCTTATTCTCCTCTTCCTCCTCCTCCCCCTTCTCCTCCCCCTCCTTTTCTTCCTATTCTTCTTCCTCCTCCTCTTCTTCTTCCTCCTCCTCCTCTTCCTCCTCCTCCTCTTCCTCTCTTCTTCTCCTCCTTCCTCCTCCTCCTCCTCCTCCTCCTCCTCTTTTCTTCCTCCTGATCCAATCACTAATTTTTTCCCAGTATTTTTCTTTTGTTGTTGAATTCGAACCTGAAAAAGTAGCGGAAACGTCGGCTTTTTTGTTGGAGTTGTCGGCTTTTTTGTTGGAGTTCTCTCGGCTTTTTTGGCTTACTGGTTGTGGGAGGGTGAGAGGGAGGGGTGTCTTACTGACCCTGGGAGGAAGGGAGGGAGGGAGGGGTGGCTTACTGACCCTGGGAGGAAGGGAGGGAGGGAGGGGTGGCTTACTGACTCTGGGAGGAAGGGAGGGAGGGAGGGGTGGCTTACTGACCCTGGGAGGAAGGGAGGGAGGGAGGGGTGGCTTACTGACCCTGGGAGGAAGGGGTGTCCTACTGACTCTGGGAGAGGGCGGGAGGGGTGGCTCACTGGCTCTTTCGGGGTAGGAAGGCTTGGCTTACTGGCTCCTTGGAAAGGAGGGAGAGGCGGCATATTGGCTCTGGGTGGGAGGGGTGGCTTACTGGCTCTATGGTTGGGAAGATTGGCTTACTGGCTCTATGGGGGGAGTGGCTTACTGGCTATGTTGGAGGGAGGGGTGGCTTACTGTTCCCGGGGGAAGGGGGGAGGGGTGGCTTTCTGTTGTGGGGTAGGGAGGGAGGGGTGGCTTACTGGCTTTGTGGGAGGGAGGGAGAAGTGGCTTACTGGCTGTGTTGGGGTGGGGAGGGGTGGCTTACTGGCTGTGTTGGGGCGGGGAGGGGTGGCTTACTGGCTGTGTTGGGGCGGGGAGGGGTGGCTTACTGGCTGTGTTGGGGCGGGGAGGGGTGGCTTACTGGCTGTGTTGGGGCGGGGAGGGGTGGCTTACTGGCTGTGTTGGGGCGGGGAGGGGTGGCTTACTGGCTGTGTTGGGGCGGGGAGGGGTGGCTTACTGGCTGTGTTGGGGCGGGGAGGGGTGGCTTACTGGCTGTGTTGTGGCGGGGAGGGGTGGCTTACTGACTGTGTTGGGGCGGGGAGAGGTGGCTTACTGGCTGTGTTGTGGCGGGGAGGAGTGGCTTACTGACTGTGTTGGGGCGGGGAGAGGTGGCTTACTGGCTGTGTTGGGGCGGGGAGGGGTGGCTTACTGGCTGTGTTGGGGCGGGGAGGGGTGGCTTACTGGCTGTGTTGGGGCGGGGAGGGGTGGCTTACTGGCTGTGTTGGGGCGGGGAGGGGTGGCTTACTGGCTGTGTTGGGGCGGGGAGGGGTGGCTTACTGACTGTGTTGGGGCGGGGAGGGGTGGCTTACTGACTGTGTTGGGGCGGGGAGGGGTGGCTTACTGGCTGTGTTGGGGCGGGGAGGGGTGGCTTACTGGCTGTGTTGGGGCGGGGAGGGGTGGCTTACTGGCTGTGTTGTGGCGGGGAGGGGTGGCTTACTGGCTGTGTTGTGGCGGGGAGGGGTGGCTTACTGGCTGTGTTGGGGCGGGGAGGGGTGGCTTACTGGCTGTGTTGGGGCGGGGAGGGGTGGCTTACTGGCTGTGTTGGGGCGGGGAGGGGTGGCTTACTGTTCCTGGGGGAAGGGGGGAGGGGTGGCTTTCTGTTGTGGGGTAGGGAGGGAGGGAGGGAGGGAGTGGTGGCTCACTGGCTGTGTGGGAGGGAAGAAGGCTTAGCTTACTGGCTCTTTGGAAGGGAGGGAGGGGCGGCTTACTGGCTCTGGGTGGGAGAGGTGGCTTACTGGCTCTATGGTTGGAAAGTTTAGCTTACTGGCTCTGTGGAAGGGAGGGGGGCGGCTTACTGGCTCTGTGGGGAAGGGAGGGAGGGAGGGGTGGCTTTCTGTCTCTATGGTAAGGAAGTGTGGCATACTGGCTCTGTGGGAGGGAGGAAGGGATGGCTTACTGGCTTAGTTTACCCCCAAAGTTCCCGTGTCCTTCCTTCCTTCCTTCCATCCATCCATCGAAGTCTACCTCTGATGTACACCCTTACCTTTCATTGTCTCTCAAGCCACTAAACCAACATTGACCACAAATCACTGTTGAGAGTATAATATTTGGGGTGGGATTTAATTTATTTTTTCTCTATTTTTTTTTCCATATAAGGAGTTTAGGATGTCGTTTTTATTGTGGTATTTTGAGATTTTTCGTTTGTATACTAATGATCTACCACAGTGTGTATACCAATGATCTACCACAGTGTGTATACTATTGATCTACCACAGTGTGTATACTATTGATCTACCACAGTGTGTATACCAATGATCTACCACAGTGTGTATACCAATGATCTACCACAGTGTGTATACTAATAATCTACCACAGTGTGTATACTAATGATCTACCACAGTGTATATACTATTGATCTACCACAGTGTGTATACTAATGATCTACCACAGTGTGTATACTAATGATCTACCACAGTGTGTATACTAATGATCTACCACAGTGTGTATACTAATGATCTACCACAGTGTGTATACTATTGATCTACCACAGTGTGTATACTATTGATCTACCACAGTGTGTATACTAATGATCTACCACAGTGTGTATACTAATGATCTACCACAGTGTGTATACTAATGATCTACCACAGTGTGTATACTAATGATCTACCACAGTGTGTATACTCCCCTCGTGTGTATGGTAACATCCAATGAACATAAACTAAAAGGAACATTTGATTAACTTCCTTTAGGTAATGATGAGGTCTAATGAGCTCTTGTTGTGTGTGTGAGAGAGAGAGAGAGAGAGAGAGAGAGAGAGAGAGAAGGCGGGTTATATAGTTTTCTTATTTTTATTCTCTGTCTATCTGTCTGCCCCCCCCCCCTCCCTCTCTCCCCCTCTCTCTCCTCCCTCACAGCGGTATTCAAGGGTCAGCTGGTAAGAGTGTTTTATATTAAGGACATTTTTAACAACTGGTCGCAGGAGGAGATTAAATTTGAGGGTACTCGTCTGTAGATGGTTCTTGGTATAGATCTGTTTCTTCTGTGGCTGGCTTACTGGATTCGTGGCTTATTGGCTTTATGAGAGGAGTTACTTACTGGCTTTGTGGGAGAGGTGACTTACTGGGTTCGTGGGGGAGAGTTGGCTTATTGCTCTGTGGGGAGTGGCTTACTGGCTCTGGGGAGGGAGGGGTGGCTTACTGGCTTGGGGGAGGGAGGGGTGGCCTACTGGCTCTGAGGGAGGGAGAGGTGGCTTACTGGCTCTAGGGGGATAGGTGGCTTTCAGCATGGGAAAAGAAGGGAGGAAGGGAGGGAGGGAAGAAGAAAGAACTTTCAGCTTGGGAAGGGAGGAAGCGAGGACTTTCAGCTTGGGGAGGGAAGGGAGTGATAACTTTCAGCTTAGGGAGGGAAGGGAGTGATGACTTTCAGCTTAGGGAGGGAGGGAGGGATGACTTTCAGCTTGGGGAAGAAGGGAAGGAGGGAGGGGGGAGGGAGGGGGGGACTTCGTGCCACTGGCCAACTTATAAATCTTTCTTTGTACGGGATTATAAAGTTTAGTGGAGGATGTGTGAGGCAGAGAGAGGCAGGAAGGTGTAGTGAAGATGTTACCTCCTGAGAGCCTTGTGTGAGGGCCTTGTGTGAGGCAGAGAGCCTTGTGTGACAGTGAGAGCCTTTGGTGAGGCAGAGAGCCTTGTGTGACAGTGAGAGCCTTGTGTGAGGGCCTTGTGTGAGGCAGAGAGCCTTGTGTGACAGTGAGGGCCTTGTGTGAGGGCCTTGTGTGAGGCAGAGAGCCTTGTGTGACAGTGAGAGCCTTGTGTGAGGCAGAGAGCCTTGTGTGACAGTGAGAGCCTTGTGTGAGAGCTTTGTGTGAGAGTGAGAGCCTCGTGTGAGACTGAGGGAGAGTTAATGTGAGGATTCTTATCCTGGTAAACTCATTGTGAGGGAATCAGACTACGTGACCACCACCACCACCACCACCAATACCACCACCACCACCACCAATACCACCACCACCAATACCACCACCACCACCGCCATCTCCACCATCATCACCACCTCCACCACCACCCCCCTCATCACCACCACCACTACCATCACCACCACCACCAGCACCACCACCACCGCCACCGTCACCAACCACCACCATCACCACCTTCACCACCACCAACAGCATCACCACCGCCATCTCCACCATCTCCACCACCATCACCACCACCAACGCCATCACTACCTTCACCACCATCACCACCACCAACACTACCACCACCACCACCGCCATCTTTACCATCATCACCACCATCACCCCCACCACCACCACCATCTTTACCATCATCACCACCATCATCACCATCACCACCACCATCACCACCACCACCACCACCACCCCCTGAACACAAAGAACACAATGGCTGTTTGCGTCGTGCTGTGGACCACCTTCAACTACCGCCGCCGTTTCCGCAGCAGCCTCCTAGGGGGGCGACACAGCGGGGGTTTGTGTGAGGCAGCTGTGGAGATCCAGGGGGTGGTGAGAGCCACAGCGAGCCACATCCAGCTAGCCTAGCCCGACCTACCGCCCTCCTAACCAACCACCCGCCCGCTCGCCCGCCACCCAGCCACCCTCCCTCGCGGGCCAGAGCTAGCCTACTCCTCGTCCCCTCACTCGCTCGCTGGTTGTCCATTCGGCCGCCCTCAGTTGCTCTCTGGCCATCAGCGAGAGTGGACGTGTCGCTCCCAGGCCTCGATCCACCTTCCCCGTGTGTGCTTTCCGTATCTTGTATGGTTTAATTCGACGGGTATATCTGTGGTGTCTAAAGCAGTGTGTACCGTCATGTTTGGGCGAGGTTCATACACCGCCCTCGTTGCCCTTCGTTGCGAGTGATTAAGTGGTCGCGTTACTTTTGGAATAATATAATAAAAAACAGACACCTCGTTTTTCCAGTGCGTGTGTGAGAGTGAGAAAGACTGGTCTGGATTCCTACACGATTTTAAAGAGGATTTTGAAAACAGAAAGAAAGATTAAGAGATTAATAGCGAAAATGTCAACCTAAGCCGAACGTTCAGTGTTTCCAGGCCCGGACGTGTTGTGGGCCGCTATCATCGTCGACCGTCCACAACCTTACCAAAACATAAGCTGTGTGGGCCCTACCCCCCCCTCCCTCCCACCCTCTCTCTCCTCCCCCCCACACGATGTGACTGGGTTTGGTAGAGAAGAAATTATTATACCAAGTGAATTATTTCTTTGGTCTCTCTCTCTGTCTGTCTGTTTGTCCTCACACATCGACAGCCGGAACAGCAGTGTGAGGAGAAGAGTACAGTGAGTGCGTGTGACTGCCTTGGCTCTGGACTCAGCACACGACTCCCCGTGGTGGTAGCGGACCGGCATGAGAGGTGAGTGCTGTGTTGTGGTACTGGAGGAAGGGAACTTGTGGGCCCCGTTCTGTCATGACTCTATTTAGTAATCGATGCCTGGTGAGCTGCCCTCTTACACACACACACACACACACACACACGTACGCGCACACACACACACACACACACACACACACACACACACACACACAGTAGCCTAGATTTTCAAGGTTTCTAGTGACTTAAAATCACAGCTTGAAGGTAATTATCCCTCATGTTTCGTGTTAATATCTTGACAATAATAACTAGTGTTGAATTTGGGTAACAATAACTTATATTGTTTATGGACCTAACCTAACTTAACCTAACCTAACCTAACCTAATATAACTTAACCTAATTCTTAAGGGAGTGTGAGGGTTTTTAAACATAGGTGATATTAGCCGGGGTGTGCTAATCTTCACGTGCTATCATACAGTTTATTGAGCCAGAACAACACAAACAAAGCAACAACAACAACAACAACAACATTGACCCGCCTGAGTAGAAAAAAAAACAAAGGAATTTATATTTGGTTAGTATAGAAATTTCCTGTCAATGTGATATTTAAACGAGCATCTTCCTCTGTCCACCACCTCCCTCTGTCCACCACCTCCCCTGTCCACCACCTCCCCCTGTCCACCACCTCCCCCTGTCCACCACCTTCCCCTGTCCACCACCTCCCCCTGTCAACCACCTCCCCCTGTCCACCACCTCCCCCTGTCCACCACCTCCTTCTATCCACCACCTCCCCCTGTCCACCACCTTCCTCTGTCCACCACCTCCCCCTGTCCACCACCTCCCCCTGTCCACCACCTCCCCCTGTCCACCACCTCCTTCTATCCACCACCTTCCTCTGTCCACCACCTCCCCCTGTCCACCACCTCCTTCCACCTCCCCCTGTCCACCACCTCCCCCTGTCCACCACCTCCCCCTGTCCACCACCTCCCCCTGTCCACCACCTCCCCCTGTCCACCACCTCCCCCTGTCCACCACCTCCCCCTGTCCACCACCTCCCCCTGTCCACCACCTCCCCCTGTCCACCTCCCTGTCCACCACCTCCCCCTGTCCACCACCTCCCCCTGTCCACCACCTCCCCCTGTCCACCACCTCCTTCTGTCCACCACCTACCCTGTCCACCACCTCCCCCTGTCCACCACCTCCCCCTGTCCACCACCTCCCCCTGTCCACCACCTCCTTCTGTCCACCACCTACCCTGTCCACCACCTCCCCCTGTCCACCACCTCCCCCTGTCCACCACCTCCCCCTGTCCACCACCTCCCCCTGTCCACCACCTCCCCCTGTCCACCACCTCCCCCTGTCCACCACCTCCCCCTGTCCACCACCTCCCCCTGTCCACCACCTCCCCTGTCCACCACCTCCCCCTGTCCACCACCTCCCCCTGTCCACCACCTCCCCCTGTCCACCACCTCCCCTGTCCACCACCTCCCCCTGTCCACCACCTCCCCCTGTCCACCACCTCCCCCTGTGGGTCGGTGAGAGGAAGCGGGAGAGGTGTGAGGGGCACACACACACACACACTGCAGTACTATCATCGTAGGTAAAACTCAACCTCCACCTCTACCTCTTCCTTCTTCTTTATTTTCCTCTTCTTCACCTTTCTCTTCCCCGTCTTTCTCGTCCTTTTCTTCGTATTCCTCTCCTTGTGTTCTCTTCCTCTCTTCTTCCTCTCTTTCCCCTCTTCCTCCTCTCATTCCTCTTCCTTACCCTCTTCCTCCTCCTCCTCTACCTTCCCCTCTTCCTCCTCCCCTTCCTCTCTTCTTCATCATCCTCCCCCTCCTCCTCCTCCTCCTCCTCCTCCTCCTCCTCCCTCTCTTCCTCCTCCTCCTCCTCTTCCTCCTCCTCCCCTTCCTCCTCCTCCTCCCCCTCTTCCTCTCTTCTTCCTCCTCCCCTTCTTCTCTTCTTCCTCCTCCCCTTCCTCCCTTCCTCTCCTCCTCCTCCTCCTCCTCCTCCTCCTCCTCCTCCTCCTCCTCCTCCTCCTTCCTCTCTTCTTCCTCCTCCCCTTCTTCTCTTCTTCCTCCTCCCCTTCCTCCCTTCCTCTCCTCCTCCCCCTCTTCCTCTTCCCCCTCCTCCTCCCCTTCCTCCTCCTCCCCCTCCTCCCCCTCCCCTTCCTCTCCTTCTCCTCCTCCTCCTCCTCCTCCCCCCTCCTCCTCCTCCTCCTCCTCCCCCTTCCTCTCTTCTTCCTCCTCCCCTTCCTCCCTTCCTCCTCCTCCTCCTCCTCCTCCCCTTCCTCTCTTCCTCCTCCTCCTCCCCTTCCCCCTCTTCCTCCTACTCCCCTTCCTCCTCCTCCCCTTCCTCTCTTCTTCCTCCTCCCCTTCCTCTCTTCCCCCTCTTCCTCCTCCTCCTCCTCCCCTTCCTCCCTTCCTCTCCTCCTCCTCCTCCCCTTCCCCCTCTTCCTCCTCCTCCCCTTCCTCCTCCCCTTCCTCCCTTCCTCCTCCTCCCCTTCCTCCCTTCCTCCTCCTCCCCTTCCTCCTCCTCCTCCTCCTCCCCCTCCCCTTCCTCCCTTCCTCCTCCTCCTCCCTCCTCCTCTTCCTTTACCTCCATTACAGGAATCGCTTCTTCATAGGTTTCATCATTTTTATGTTTATATAAAAAACAAACATCACATCTCTTGTTTTTTTGGATGTTGGGGAAGTTTTTACCATGCTATTCTAGTGTTTGTTTGTTTGTTCTTGCTTTCTTCTTAAATTGTTAACAACCACTCGTGGGATTTTGTTCTTGTTGTGGACGTGTGTTTGTTTTGTTTCGTCTCTGTTGTTTGTTTTTCCGTGGCAAGAAAACTCTATTCATTTTTTTTTATTTAATTTCATTGTAGTTGGGAATTTTATTTCTTCAATATTAATGTATAGAAAATTTTTGATTATTTTTTATTGAAATTTTACGTTTGTTTCCATTCGTGTGTGTGTGTGTGTGTGTGTGTGTAATAATAATAATAATAATAATTAACGGTTTATTGAAAGAGCTTGGCAGCCAGAAGGCTGAAAATATACAGTTACATATTTGGGGAATGGGTTACGAATTACAAATAATATACAAGTAACATAAGTGACACAAATGAGACATATAATAACTAGATGGGGAAAAGCTCAAACTACAGTTCATTTCAACATAGTGACAGTGTAAGGAGCAGTGTTTACTGGGAGTGAATACACTGATTTTTTACAAGTTATTGATAATTTTTGCAATGGTTGGGACTGGGCTGTTCTTATAGCGATCAGTTCGTGCACGTATGGGCTGGATGCGGTTGTGGTGTCGAACAGCAATTCTCGGACAAGGGATCTCAGGTGGTAGTAGGAGCCGGTGTCGGGGATGGTGTAGAAGCTTCTTACCAAATTTGCAGATGAGGTCGTGGTGATGGTCAGTGAGAGTCGAAAGGGTCAGTGTGTTGAGCGCTTCTTGATATGTGGAGTAGGAAGGGGAGAGAATAATCTTGCATGCCCTCTTTTGCACTTTTTCTAGGTGTTTACGTTGTGTGGCATTTAGGGAGGAAGACCAGGTGGGGGAGGCATAGGTGAGCTTGGGAAGTATGAATGTTGTGTAAACACTGAGGAGCTCGTGTGCAGGAACTCCGAGGGACTTGAGTCGGCGGAGGAGGTGGAGACGGAAACTGGAGGATTTGACAACTTCACTGACGTGTGGTTTCCAATTTAGTTTGTTGTCTATGGTGACGCCGACGAGCTTCGTGGAATCTACAACCTGGAGTGTGTTGGGGCCTAAAGTAATGGAAGGGGTGGGACAATGTCGGAGGAGAGGTTGATGTGCATAACCATGGTCTTGGTATGGTTGATGGTGACATGGTTGTTGGTGGCCCAGTTTTGGAGACTGTTCAATAAATCCTGAAGGGCGGTATAGTTGGGAGCAGAATTGTTGACGCTGATCCCAATGGTGGGAGTCGTCGACATATTTCCAGCGAGCAGGGGTTTCTCTTAGGGCATCATTGATGAGCATAAGGAAGCAGAGTGGTCCCATCTTGGTGCCTTGTGTGTATGTGTCTTAAGGTGAATTTGGGTCATAGGTTACGGTTAATGTACAGGGCGGATATTTATGGTATAATGTATTAGTGTACTTTCATCACCTGAAGATTAGACACCCCAGTTTATATCACCTGAAGATTAGAAACGTTATATGGGGGGGGGGGGATAGATTAGGTTAAGTGAGGTTATTATTAAGGCAGATTAAGTTGTTTTAGGTCAGGTTAGATTAGGGTAGCATGAGGTTAGTTTAATCCTAAGAGGAAACTACCTGGGTATCTTCTCTCCATGTGATCACTAAATTTTCCTTCAACAGTGAAATCAGACAAGACGTAGCCTTGACGTTGCCTTCATATAGTCCTAACGTAGCCTCCATATAGTCCTAACATAGCCTTCATATAGTCCTAACGCAGCCTTGACGTAACCCTGAAATAGTCCTGACGTGAAAATCTGACATGACACAAGAAGACTAAACTAAGATCCACAGAATATTTAACACACAGACATGACAAAGGGCGTTCCTAATATATCCCTCTCCTCTTTCTCCCTCCCTCTCTTCCCCCCCTCTCCCCCCTCTCCCCCCCCCTCTCCCCCCTCTCCCCCCTCTCCCTCTCCCCTCCCTGATCAAACTGCTACCAGGAATAAGATATTTTAGGTTAATGATCAATAGACCTGGAAGAAATGTCCCTTAATAGTGTGACACATTACAGGAAGGTCCCTCAATAGTGTGGCACAATACAGGAAGGTCCCTCAATAGTGTGGCACAATACAGGAAGGTCCCTCAATAGTGTGGCACAATACAGGAAGGTCCCTCAATAGTGTGGCACAATACAGGAAGGTCCCTCAATAGTGTGGCACAATACAGGAAGGTCCCTCAATAGTGTGGCACAATACAGGAAGGTCCCTCAATAGTGTGGCACAATACAGTAAGGTCCCTCAATAGTGTGGCACAATACAGGAAGGTCCCTCAATAGTGTGACACATTACAGGAAGGTCCCTCAATAGTGTGGCACAATACAGGAAGGTCCCTCAATAGTGTGGCACAATACAGGAAGGTCCCTCAATAGTGTGACACAATACAGGAAGGTCCCTCAATAGTGTGGCACAATACAGGAAGGTCCCTCAATAGTGTGGCACAATACAGGAAGGTCCCTCAATAGTGTGGCACAATACAGGAAGGTCCCTTAATAGTGTGGCACAATACAGGAAGGTCCCTCAATAGTGTGGCACAATACAGGAAGGTCCCTCAATAGTGTGACACATTACAGGAAGGTCCCTCAATAGTGTGGCACAATACAGGAAGGTCCCTTAATAGTGTGACACATTACAGGAAGGTCCCTCAATAGTGTGGCACAATACAGGAAGGTCCCTCAATAGTGTGGCACAATACAGGAAGGTCCCTCAATAGTGTGGCACAATACAGGAAGGTCCCTCAATAGTGTGGCACAATACAGGAAGGTCCCTCAATAGTGTGGCACAATACAGGAAGGTCCCTTAATAGTGTGGCACAATACAGTAAGGTCCCTCAATAGTGTGGCACAATACAGGAAGGTCCCTCAATAGTGTGACACAATACAAGAAGGTCCCTCAATAGTGTGGCACAATACAGGAAGGTCCCTCAATAGTGTGGCACAATACAGGAAGGTCCCTCAATAGTGTGACACAATACAGGAAGGTCCCTCAATAGTGTGGCACAATACAGAAAGGTCCCTCAATAGTGTGGCACAATACAAACTTTTGAGATTCCAAACTTATAAAACTTTTTCTCCTTGTTTATAATGTTAAGAGAATTGCTAATTGGGAGAGGTGGTTATGTGGAGGGGGTTGTTATGTGGGGGGGTTATGTAGGGGTGGTTATGTGGGGGTGGTTATGTGGGGGTGGTTATGGGGGAGTGGTTATGTGGGGGGTTGGTTATGGGGGAGTGGTTATGTGGGGGGTTGGAGGGGGTGGTTTTGTGGGGGTTGTGGAGGAGTGATTATGTGGGGGGTGGTTATGTGGGGGAGTTGTGGAGGAGTGATTATGTGGGGGGTGGTTATGTAGGGCGGTGGTTATGTGGGGGGGTTATGGGAGGGTGGTTATGTTGGGGAGTGATTATGTGGGGGGAGGTTGTGGGGGTGTTTATGTGGGGGGTGGTTATGTAGGGTGGCGGTTATGTGGGGGGTGGTTAGGTAGGGTGGTGGTTATGTGGGGGAGTGATTATGTGGGGGTGGTTATGTTGGGGAGTGATTATGTGGGGGATGGTTATGTGGGGAGGTTGTGGGGGAGTGATTATGTGGGGGGTTATGGGGGTGGTTATGTAGGGGGGTGGTTATGTGGGGGGGTGGTTAGGTAGGGGGGTGGTTATGTAGGGTGGTGGTTATGTGGGGGGTAGTTATGTGGGGGGTGGTTAGGTTAGGTTACCTTAGAGAAAGTCCTTAAGAGTAACACCATTATATAAAGGTTTTGATACATTAATATTTGACACTTGGAGGTGTAAAGTGTGTAGACGCGCCTCCTTGTTCTTGTTCCTCTTGTTCCTCTTGGTCTTGTTCTCCTTGTTCTTCTCCTTGTTCTTGTTCTTCTTGTTCTTGTTCCTCTTGTTCTTGTTCCTCTTGTTCTTGCTCTTCTTGTTCTTCTTGTTCTCCTTGTTCTTGTTGTTCTCCTTGTTCTTGTTCTTTTGTTCTTGTTTTCCTTTTTCTTGTCCTCCTTGTTCTTCTTGTTCTCCTTGTTCTTGTTCTCCATGTTCTTGTTCTCCATGTTCTTATTGTCCTTGTTCTTGATATTGTTCCCCTTGTTCTTGTTCTCTTTGTTCTTGTTCCTGTTCCCCTCGTTCTTGTTCTCCTTGTTCTTGTTCTCCATGTTCTTATTGTCCTTGTTCCCCTTGTTCTTGTTCTCTTTGTTCTTGTTATTGTTCCCCTTTTTCTTGTTCTTCTTGTTCTTGTTCTCCTTGTTCTTGTTCTCTTTCTTCTTGTTCTTCTTTTTATTTTCTCCATGTTCTTGTTCTTGATGTTCTTGTTCTTGTTCTTGTTGTTCTTCTTGTTGTTCTTCTTGTTCTTCTTGTTGTTCTTCTTGTTGCTCTTGTTCTTCGTGCTGATCTTGTTGTTCTTGTTCTTCTTGTTGTTCTTCTTGTTCTTCTTGTTGCTCTTGTTCTTCTTCTTGTTCTTGTTCATCTTCTTGTTCTTCTTTTTCGTGTTCTTCTTGTTCTTTTTCGTCGTTTTCTTCTTCCTCCAGTTCCTCTCCTTCCCTCCTTCCTTCTCCCTCTTCACCTACTTCTCCACCTCTTCCTCTCTTCCTCTTCCCCCCCCCCCCCCCCACGGGTTGTAAGAGCCCTGAACAGCGTGGGTTTAACACACACTCATGGGATAACTCACTGTTTTTGCTGCCATTAATCTCTTTAACTCTGTCGCAATTTGTTTCTAATGTTGTTTTCTTGTGGCTGACCTGCTGTTACTGACACACACACACACACTCACGCACGCACGCACGCACGCACGCACGCACACACACACACACACACACACACACACACACACACACACACACACACACTCACGCACGCACGCACGACATTGTCCCACCTCCTTCCATTACTTTAGGCCTCAACACACTCCAGGTTGTAGACTCCACGAAGCTCCTCGGCGTCACCATAGACAACAAACTAAATTGGAAACCACACGTCAATGAAGTTGTCAAATCCTCCAGTTTCCGTCTCCACCTCCTCCGCCGACTCAAGTCCCTCGGAGTTCCTGCACACGAGCTCCTCAGTGTTTACACAACATTCATACTTCCCAAGCTCACCTATGCCTCCCCCACCTGGTCTTCCTCCCTAAATGCCACACAACGTAAACACCTAGAAAAAGTGCAAAAGAGGGCATGCAAGATTATTCTCTCCCCTTCCTACCCCACATATCAAGAAGCGCTCAACCCTTTCGACTCTCACTGACCATCACCACGACCTCATCTGCAAATTTGGTAAGAAGCTTCTACACCATCCCCGACACCGGCTCCTACTACCACCTGAGATCCCTTGTCCGAGAATTGCTGTTCGACACCACAACCGCATCCAGCCCATACGTGCACGAACTGATCGCTATAAGAACAGCCCAGTCCCAACCATTGTAAAAATTATCAATAACTTGTAATACTGTAACACTGTCACTATGTTGAAATGAACTGTAGTTTGAGCTTTTCCCCATCTAAGTTATTATATGTCTTATTTGTGTCACTTATGTTACTTGTATATTATTTGTAATTCGTAACCCATTCCCCAAATATGTAACTGTATATTTTCAGCCTTCTGGCTGCCAAGCTCTTTCAATAAACCGTTAATTATTATTATTATTATTATTATTACACACACACACACCCACACACACACGCACACACTCACACACACACACACACACACACGCAAGTCTACGGTAACCTCAGCCCGTGTTACACTGTCGTGGGACATAACACAGTGTGATCATAAAGTCTCTGTGCACCTCAAGTAATTAGCCATATAGTTCTACCTTGTTATACCGCCCATAGTTATTTTCCTTAATACAGTTAATGGTCGCAGTGCATGTTGGAAGTGGACACCTAACCTAACCTAATCTAACCTAACCTAAACCTAACCTAATGCTGACTGTGAGTAGGATAATGAATGTATTACAAATGATAACTGTAGTGTTGATCATTACAGGTGCACAGGGACTTTTCGATCACATTTATTAGGCAAGTTTAAAGATGTGAAATAGAGGTGTGAGGGTACATACATACATACATACATTCATACATACATACATACATACATACATACATTCATACATACATACATACATACATTCATACATACATACATACATACATACATACATACATACATACATTCATACATACATACATACATACATACATACATATATACATATACATATACATACATACATACACATACACACATACATACATATATACATACATACATACATACGTGTACAAACATACATATATACATACATACATACATACACTATACATATACAGGAACTTTACCACACTGGTCTAGGTGAGTTAATATTGATGGATGCCTGTAAGGGAGAGAGAGAGAGAGAGAGAGAGAGAGAGAGAGAGAGAGAGAGAGAGAGAGAGAGAGGTTAGGTTAGGGGGAAATCGAGTATAGCCGGAATAAAAAAAATATATATATATATATATATATATATATATATATATATATATATATATATATATATATATATATATATATATATATATATATATATATATATATATATAACTGATAAATAAATAATGAAACCAAACGAAACTCCTTCATTTATTATCTCGTTAAACCCGACATGTCACCGACCATTAACCATCACTATCGTTATCTGTATGGCTCGTTAAGTCACCATCGTTATCGGTTGTGAAGTCACTATCGTTATCTGTATGGCTCGTTAAGCTGGGTGGATTTTCAAGCACTTACCAGTCGAGCGTGTTATCCTGATCTGCCCATTACCTGTCTAGTCTTTTCTCGACGATCAACCAATGAGACTTGACCACCAACCGCTCAGGTAAACTCCGCCGCCCTTACCTGGATAGTGTTTGTTTACATGAGACGCTTACCTGTGTGTAATAATAATTGTAATAATAATAATAAAAATAATAATAATAATAATAATATTTATAATAATAAACGGTTTATTGCAAAAGTTCTGCAGCCCGAAGGTTGAAAATATACATCTGACATAAATGACTTATTACATACATTGGTGGTTTAACAAAAGCCTTCATTAGAGAAAGGTGAAGGAATATACAGTGAACATACAGATTAATGTTTACACACGTAGATCATGAGAGCTGAGGTGTTGAACAGCAGACACGTAGTGTAGTAACTCCCTCACAGATGGTGTTAGGAGGGACCTTACGTGGTGTAGTAACTCCCTGACAGATGGTGTTAGGAGGGACCTGACGAGGTGTAGTAGTTCCCTCACAGATGCTGTTATGAGGGACCTGACGTGGTGTAGTGGTTCCCTCACAGATGGTGTTATGAGGGGCATCACGTGGTGTAGTAGTTCCCTCACAGGTGGTGTTGTGAGGGACCTCACGTGGTGTAGTAGTTCCCTCACAGGTGGTGTTGTGAGGGACCTCACGTGGTGTAGTAGTTCCCTCACAGATGGTGTTATGAGGGACCTGACGTGGTGTAGTAGTTCCCTCACAGATGCTGTTATGAGGGACCTCACGTGGTGTAGTGGTTCCCTCACAGATGGTGTTATGAGGGGCATCACGTGGTGTAGTAGTTCCCTCACAGGTGGTGTTGTGAGGGACCTCACGTGGTGTAGTAGTTCCCTCACAGGTGGTGTTGTGAGGGACCTCACGTGGTGTAGTAGTTCCCTCACAGGTGGTGTTGTGAGGGACCTCACGTAGTGTAGTAGTTCCCTCCCAGATAGTGTTATGAGGGCCCTGACGTGGTGTGTGTGTCGCAGCACAGGGATACATGTTCTTTCATCAGTGAGACTCAAGGCTGATCCAGCTAATTGGACTCGTCAGGTAGAGAGCCTCACCTGTACCACGTCTGACTCCCACCAGCTGTCAGCGGTGCGTCAACAGAGGCCACCAGCTGTCAGCAGTGTGTCAGCAGAGGTAGCATGTCACTTTACTGCCTGAGAGAAGAAAAAACAAAAAAGTTACTTAAGAAATTCTGTTCACCTGAAGATTAGGCACCCAACCTTATTTCACCTGCTGATTAAACACCTTAATGCTAACCTCACCTAACCTAACCCAGACATTTACACTCATTGAAGGGACAATGTGACTACAGATAAAGTTATGTAGTTTGTAGTTGTTGGTTATTGATGAATGAGTGTAATTGCTTAGTTTATTGCGTAGTGAAAGAGCTTATATCTATTGAAGCGTATTAGGAACATGATAACGTTAACTGACCTCACTAGGGGAAAGGTCACGGCAGGGTTAGCTCCGGAGGGATAATTATCAGATATGGCCAGAGCAAGGTGCGGTCTTGGGTATGAGAGTTTGGTGACCAAACTGGAGTGGTCCACTGAAGAATTGGCGAAGGTCAAGTTGGAGAACTTGAAATTAAGGGAAGAGCTGGCGATGTTAAAAGGAGAGGCTGGACGAGTAAAGCCAGTGGCTGACGAAAAATCAAGCGAGTGGAAAATTGTGAGTAGTGGGAAGACAAAGCTTTTGGTGAAGAAGCACACCAAGGATACGACAACAACGACAACAACAGCTAAGTGTACCAACCCGTTCAGTCCCTTGATAGACGAATTGGACGTTAGTACAGTCAGGGACAGGGATGACAAGGAAGGTATAAAAACTTTAATTGTTGGTGACTCACAGGTAAGGTACATGGACAGGGCCTTTTGTGGTAAAAACAAAAATAGGATGAGGGTGTGTTTGCCAGGAGCTGGGGTGGGGGATATAATTGACAGGATGGACAATATCTTGTCTGGTAATGGGAACAAACCCATTATCTGCCTCAGTGCAGGAGGCAATGATATTGGCCGGTGTAGGAGCGAGGAACTTCTTGATAAGTTCAAGGCAGCCATAGATCGTATTAGGACTAAGGGAGGGATCCCTATCATATGCGGTGTCCTGCCTAGAAGGAGAGTTGGCAGTGAATGGTTGTCAAGGGCAGTTGGTGTTAACGACCGTCTTGACAGATATTGCAAGTCAATATCAGTCCCATTCATTGACAACTGGGACAACTTCTATGGCAGAAGGGACCTTTATGCTAGGGATGGGGTGCACCTGTCTAGGGATGGAGTAGCAACCCTGGCTGGGGCTCTAGAGGGGGCAGTTCAAAAGATATCGAAGTCTTTAAACTGCTAAGAGAACATAGGGGCACGGGGGTGGAGGAGACTGCAGTGGGAGCGGGTAAACAAGGCGAAAGATTACAGGGAAATAGTGTTAGGAATGATGACATAACTAAATTAGACAGGGAGTTTAAAACTAAACGCGGTAAGGGAAGGACTCAGAACACGACTAACTTAAATGTATATTACGCGAACAGTAGAAGTATGAGAAACAAAATGGATGATATTAGGGCCTTGGTATGTACAGAAGAAATCGATATAATTGCATTCACTGAAACATGGATCAACCTAGACACACGTGAATTACCAGTCGAATACCAAATTGCGGGTTACAAACTGTTCCATACCGATAGGCAGACCAGGAAAGGAGGCGGAGTAGCAATCTATGTTAGGGATAATCTGAAGTGTGAAATAAATAAGGAAATAAAAACTGAGAGGAATACAGAAACAATTTGGATAGAATTAAGCGACGGTCGGGAAAAATTAATCACAGGAGTAATATATAGACCCCCCAATCTTGACAGAGTCAATGAGCGACTTATCTGGGATGAAATGCGCAGGGCTTCCATACACAACAAAGTCTGTATAGTAGGCGACTTTAACCTTGGCCAAATAGATTGGACCGACCTTACGGGAAACTCAGAATCAGAGGATTTTCTCGAGACGATCCAGGACTGTTTCCTAAGTCAACATATAACCGAACCCACACGGGGTAATAATATATTGGATTTAGTTTTGTCAAACAGAGAAAACCTCATTAGCAATGTCGAGGTAGGGAACGAACTTGCAAACAGCGATCACAAAGAAATTCGATTCCAGTTAGATTTTCAGGGCAGACGTAAGGAAAATTCCACTAAAGTACCAGATTTCAGAAGGGCAAACTTTGACAGTTTAAAGAGGCAGCTAAGAGAGGGGGTGTCGCGCTTGGCCGTGAACCTGACAGATGACACCGACCTGATAACGAGATCTGAGATTGCCGAGTTCCACGACAATTTAAATAGTGAGTTACTTAATGCACAAAGGCAGAACATACCATACAAAAAACTCAGATCAAACAACAATGACCCTAAATGGATAAATAATTATTTAAAGAACATCATTGGCCAAAGGAAGGCTATAGGTAGAAGGATAAATCGTGGCGAAATTCACCTCCGGGACTATTATAGGGTATTGGCGAGTAGGGTTAAAACCGAGATAAGGAAAGCAAAGAGGAATAATGAGGTAAGGATAGCAAGGGAGGCAAAGACAAACCCCAAAGGATTCTACCAAATGTACCAAACTAAAACACGAGAAAAGATTGGACCAATACGGTCAGACTCCGGCGAGCTCACTGATAACGACGGAGAAATGAGCAATAATTTGAATAAATATTTTTCAACAGTTTTCACCAGCGAAAATTTAAACATGATACCCGAGGCACCGACTCTATTCAGAGATAGTGAAGAAAACAAATTAAGTGAGATAGTAGTGACTAGTAACGATGTTAGTAAGCAAATAGACAAACTAAAGCCTAATAAGTCACCTGGTCCCGATGAGATATTTGCCAGAGTATTAAAGGAATGTAAGGAAGAGCTTAGTATGCCCTTAGCAAAGTTGTTTAACATGTCCTTAAAAACAGGTGTAGTACCAGAATCCTGGAGGATAGCGAATGTAATACCGATCTTCAAGAAGGGGGATAGATCACTATCCTCTAACTACCGCCCAATCAGTCTAACATCAATAGTAGGCAAATTACTGGAAGCAATCATTTCAAACTCTATTCGAAATCACCTGGAGAAGCACAGATTGATCAATGATTCCCAGCATGGCTTCACAAGCGGACGTTCTTGCCTAACTAATCTATTAACATTCTTTTCATCAGTTTTCGAATCAGTGGACGAGGGGCACAATTATGATGTGGTATATCTCGACTTTAGCAAAGCCTTCGACAGAGTACCCCACGAAAGACTAATTAGAAAGGTAGAAGCTCATGGCATCAAAGGTGACATCCTTAAATGGATTAGGGCGTGGTTACAGGACAGGAAACAGCGAGTGAGCATTAACGGCACTAAGTCCCATTGGAGCAACGTCACAAGTGGAGTTCCCCAAGGCTCAGTACTTGGACCATTATTGTTTATTATATACATAAACGACATAGATATCGGCATAGACAGCAACATAAGTAAATTTGCTGATGATACTAAAATAGGACGTGTTATCAAATCTGACGAGGACTCGGCAAAACTACAGGAGGATCTAAACAAATTTTTCGAATGGTCTGAAAAATGGCAGATGAAATTCAACATTGACAAATGTAAAGTACTCAGTATAGGGAATGTAAACAGGGAAACCAGATACCAGATGAACAACGATGCCATAGAGAAATCCGACTGCGAGAAAGATTTAGGAGTAATGATAAGTAGGAACCTTAAGCCAAGTAAACAATGTGTTTTTGCTCGTAACAAGGCTAATAAAGTACTTGGGTTCATTCAAAGGAGTGTTAGTTACAAGACTAGCGAGGTCATCCTAAAACTGTATCTTGCTCTTGTGAGACCACACCTGGATTACGCAGTCCAGTTCTGGTCACCGTATTACAGAATGGATATAGAATCCTTGGAAAGAATCCAGAGGAGAATGACAAGACTAATCCCGGGTATCAGGAACCTTGAGTATAGAGACAGGTTAAAGCATCTTAATTTGCACTCCCTTGAGAGACGTAGAGCGAGGGGCGACCTGATAGAGGTGTATAAATGGAAGGCAGGGCTAAACAAAGGGGACATTACAAAGGTACTCAAATTATCCAACCAGGAGCGAACTCGTAACAATGGTTTTAAATTGGACAAATTTAGATTTAGGCGTGAAATAGGTAAACACTGGTTTGGAAACAGAGTAGTGGATGAATGGAACAAGTTACCAAATATCATCATTAACTCGAATACGCTGAATTGCTTCAAACATAGGTTGGATGCTCATATGAGCAATAGGGGTTGGGTGTAAACGGGACTGCCCAGTATGGGCCAATAGGCCCGCTGCAGTTTCCTCCATTCTTATGTTCTTATGTTCTTATGATACAAGGCTATTTATAATAAGTCTTCTCCTCTCCTCTCTTCCTCTCTTTCACCTCCTTTTCACTAGTCCTTTACTCACTCCTCTTTCCCCCTCTCCTCTCCCCCTACCCTCTTTTCTTCCTCACCTTACCATCACCACTATTCTTCTCTCCCTTTCTCCCTCAAAAAATTCCTGGATTCGTGTGTGTGTGTGTGTGTGTGTGTGTGTGTGTGTGTGCACTTTGATCAGCTACAGAGTAATGCAGACATATGCTGGTCACTGTATAATATATAACACCGGTAGCTCTTTCATGTGCCCAGCCATATAACGGATTTGTCCTCCATATAACGGATTTTACCTCCATATAACTGATTTTCCCTCCCAATAACGTATTTTCCTCCCTATAACGGATTTTACCTCCATATAACCGATTTTCCCTCCCAATAACGGATTTTTCCTCCCTATAACGGATTTTCCCTCCATATAACGGATTTTCCCTCCATATAACGTATTTTCCCTCCCTATAACGGATTTTCCCTCCCTATAACGGATTTTCTACTCCCTATAACGGATTTTTCCCTCCATATAACGGATTTCTTCCTCCATATAACGGATTTCTGTCTTCATATAACGTATTTTTCCCTCCATATAACGGATTTCTTCCTCCATATAACGGATTTCTTTCATATAACGGATTTCTCTAATATAACATTTTTTTGCCAATTAACGGACTTCACTCTCCATATAATCCGTTAAATGAAGGATCTTAAATGTAACGGACTCTCTATATAGTCCGTTGTTTCAGTTTACGGATATGAAGGACATTTCTGAACTGTGTGTGTCTGAGTGACTGTCTTTATAGCGCCCTGATGGTATTATACATATTTTGTACTGATTATACACGTGACTAACACATATATAAACTTTAATTCACGAAATATTCATACACACGTACCGCACAGATCATACATGGGAGTTATACACGTATACTCAAATTTTACAGACTATTCAGAAACAAATACTTTCCTGGATAATACACATGAATCATACACCATATACACAAAACATACATAAAGTCTTTAATAACCTGCACTTAACTGGATAATACACGTATACACAAATAATACACAAAGTATTCAGAGCTAACAGTAATCTGAAGGACAGAGAAAAAATATACAACACCTTCATTAGCTCCAGGTTCATGATACACACACACATCTAACGAAAATTTACATAATGTCAACACTACTCGCGGTGCCGGCCATGCCTTTACTTATGGTGAGTCAAAAGGTTCATTTCAGGGGTTCAGATGGTTCAAAGGGTTCATTTTTGGACAGGGCATGTGTGTGTGTGTGTGTAAACATATACAGGTGTGAACTCTCATTTTGTTTACGAAGATCTTATCATTTAGTAATTAGAGATAGGTTAAGCATAAATAAAGGTTCACCTGAAGATTAATCACCCCATTGCTAACCTAACCTAACCTAACCATACCTAAACCTTCCAGCCGCTCTTGTTAAACCAGTCAACTCTTTCGCCAAAACTTCACTATCAAAACACACATTACCACTCAAGAAACTTTATGTAATACGACCTCCTCTCTCTCTCTCTCTCTCTCTCTCTCTCATTGGACAGATCAACAAATGCGTAGTGACTATCAACTTACATTATGTTTATTTAAGCTCAGCATCACTCAGCCGCCTTCCTCATAGCTAAACACAACAGTCTCTGCCCCGCCTTACTTATCAGTTTAGTTGAGTCATAAAACAAATAATGACTCTCGAACTCATTCAGAATTCTCTTTACCCTTAAATATCACTTGACCGACGTACTATACAGTCCCCTTCACTAGTGCATTTACAGGGGCTCATCATATAGCCTAGGTACAGTCCCCTTCACTTGTGCGTTTACAGGGACTCTTCATATAGCCTAGGTACAGTCCCCTTCACTAGTGCGTTTACAGGGGCTCAACATATAGCCTAGGTACAGTCCCCTTCACTTGTGCATTTACAGGGGCTGGTCATATAAACATTCCAGAAATCATTACATTGAGATAGTCGTTTTAATATTGTTTTAAGTTGATTCCATAACATGTTAACTCTTGTGAGTTTCCTTCTGTCGAATGTAAACAAACACAGGACTGCCACACTGTACAAAACCTGACGAGCCCCTGTAAACGCAGCACTAGTGAGGGTAACTGCACTTGAAAAAACTATCACCACTGGGGATGATCGATGGGTTTCAGAATGAACACTGCGATTCCTGTTCTCTCGGTAGGTTTGTCAAAATTCTTCGTTCGTTATGATATATTCTTCAACTTAATTTTGTATAGGTTTCCGGGGTGTTTCAACTCGATGCCACAGAAATATCTTTTGGATTTTAAAGAAGATTGAGATCCACAGCTTATTTCACCTGATGATTAAACACCCTAACCTAACCTAACCTCTCAATTTAGCGTTAAGGAATTTAATTATCAGGTGAAATAAACTACGATTCGTAATAATCCTCAACACCAAAACATCTACTTCGACTATCTGTCTCGCGCTGCTTCACATGTATCCAGATCCATGCTTGTTGTTACATATTCAGTGGCACTTGGGTTCCAACTCCTGTCTTTGAATCATTGACCCAAAGGTTCACATTAATCAACAGGTGTATTCCCACACACCAGGTAGGTAATGCAATATTCCCTTTCGAGAGAATATTTTCAGACTTTTTCTGCATCGAAAGGCTGTTTTGTGAGTCTTTCTGCTTTAATAGGCTGATTCATGAGTATTTTCCCCTTCAAGAGGTTGTTTCGCGAGTCTTTAAGCTTCAAGAAGCTGTTTTACGAGTCTTTCTGCTTCAAGAGGCTGTTTCGCGAGTCTCTGCTTCAAGAGTCAAGAGGCTGTTTCGTGCGTTTCTAATTAAAGAGGCTGTTTCATGAGTCTGCTTCAAGAGGCTGTTTCGTGCGTCTCTGATTATAGAGGCTGTTTCGTGAGTCTGCTTCAAGAGGCTGTTTCGTGAGTCTGCTTCAAGAGGCTGTTTCGTGCGTTTCTGATTAAAGAGGCTGTTTCACGAGTCATTCAGCTTCGAGTTACTGCTTCGGGGGTCTTTTCTGCTTCAGTTGTTTTTATTTGCTGGATTTTAATATACACAAAAATATACGAGTTGAAATGCTTCGAATTCCTTATCTGAGTAACTTGTTTTCTCGGTGCAAAAGCTTACTGTGTTTTGCTTGTGAATAGTTGTTGTTTTGCTTGTGAATAGTTGTTGTTTTGCTTGTGAATAGTTGTTGTTTTGCTTGTGAATAGTTGTTGTTTTGCCTGTGAATAGTTGCTGTTTTGTCTGCGGATCGTTGTTGTTTTGCCTGTGAATAGTTGTTGTTTTGCTTGTGAATAGTTGTTGTTTTGCTTGTGAATAGTTGTTGTTTTGCCTGTGAATAGTTGCTGTTTTGTCTGCGGATCGTTGTTGTTTTGCCTGTGAATAGTTGTTGTTTTGCTTGTGAATAGTTGTTGTTTTGCTTGTGAATAGTTGTTGTTTTGCCTGTGAATAGATGTGGTTTTGTCTGTGGATAGTTGTTTTGTCTGTGGATCGTTGTTGTTTTGGCTTTGAATAGTTGTTGTTTTGGCTTTGAATAGTTGTTGTTTTACCTGTGGATCGTTGTTGTTTTGTCTGTGGATTGTTGTTGTTTTGCCTGTGGATTGTTGTTGTTTTGCCTGTGAATAGTAGTTGTTTTGCCTGGGAATAGTTGTTGTTTTGCCTGTGAATAGTTGTTGTTTAGTCTGTGAATAGTTGTTGTTTGGCCTGTGAATAGTTGTTGTTTGGCCTGTCATCGTTGTTTTGTCTGTAGATCGTTGTTGTTTTGCTTGTGAATAGTTGTTGTTTAGCCTGTGAATAGTTGTTGTTTTACATGTGAATAGTTGTTGTCTTGCCTGTGAATAGTTGTTGTTTTACATGTGAATAGTTGTTGTCTTGCCTGTGAATAGTTGTTGTTTTACATGTGAATAGTTGTTGTCTTGCCTGTGAATAGTTGTTGTTTTGTAATTATTAAACTTTGTTGTGTTGTCATACCAATTTACGGTTGACATAATTATCAACAAATTATCCTTTTGTTGTCAGGCTAATAAGTTGTCATTATAATATTTCATTGCATTACGTCTTAACCAACTTAAAACGTAGGTGTAAATAATTAGATAATGATAATAATAATGGTTGCCCCTCGTGTAACAAGGGCCACCTACAGTAGACGTGAATTTGTTTAAGGTGTAGAAGCTGTCGGCAACACAACAACCACACCCTGAGTTAACGAGCTGCATGACCCAGTGTTTAAGGTGTAGAAGCTGTCACCAACACAACAACCACACCCTGAGTTAACGACCTGCATGACCCAGTGTTTAAGGTGTAGAAGCTGTCACCAACACAACAACCATACCCTGAGTTAACGACCTGCATGACCCAGTGTTTAAGGTGTAGAAGCTGTCGCCAACACAACAACCACACCCTGAGTTAACGAGCTGCATGACCCAGTGTTTAAGGTGTAGAAGCTGTCGCCAACACAACAACCACACCCTGAGTTAACGACCTGCATGACCCAGTGTTTAAGGTGTAGAAGCTGTCACCAACACAACAACCACACCCTGAGTTAACGACCTGCATGACCCAGTGTTTAAGGTGTAGAAGCTGTCGCCAACACAACAACCACACCCTGAGTTAACGACCTGCATGACCCAGTGTTTAAGGTGTAGAAGCTGTCGCCAACACAACAACCACACCCTGAGTTAACGAGCTGCATGACCCAGTGTTAAGGTGTAGAAGCTGTCGGCAACACAACAACCACACCCTGAGTTAACGAGCTGCATGACCCAGTGTTCAAGGTGTAGAAGCTGTCGGCAACACAACAACCACACCCTGAGTTAACGAGTTGCATGACCCAGTGTCAAGGAATAGTCCGAGAAGACCGGACAACTCGCCAACTGCACTGGCTAACCATTACCCCGGAACACGATCCGCAAATCGATTAACATCCAGGTTCCCAATTACTGCTGGGTAGACAGAGGCAAATGGTGTAAAGAAACTTACCCATAGTTTCACCCTGCCCGGGGATCGAACCCTGACCCGTTCACTTACGAGACGAGCATGGTGACCATTACACCACGGTCAATGACACACACACACACACACACGCACGTACGTAATTAAAAGCATAGAAACGAAGGAGATATTTGAGTATTGTTGAACTGTAAAATTATTCTTCATATGAGTTAAAAGCTTACACCAACATTGAGTTTTATTATTATTGTTTTTTTTTTTTAGAATCCTACTGCTTGATTTATTTTTGCTGTGTGTGTGTGTGTGTGTGTGTGTGTGTACACAACCGTTTACTGACAGTACACACGAGAGCTATTTGTTGTTGTTGTTGATATACGGTCGATTCAACTGATCACCTGAAGAATAGGACCCCCAGCTTTTATCACCTGAAGATTAACCACCCTAATGTCATGCTCTTCTAACCTAACCTAACCTAACCTAACCTAGCCTAACCATACACTAACCTAACCTAACCTAACCTAACCTAACCTAGCCTAACCATACACTAACCTAACCTAACCTAACCTAGCCTAACCATACACTAACCTAACCTAACACCTGCATGTATATTAGGTGTCAGGTGTGTCGCGTCTACCAGGTGTCCCTTCTGTACCTCACCTGTCTTAACACCTGAGGCACTGAACACACAGGTAAAGGAGCATAAACTGAGGCACTGAACACACAGGTAAAGGAGCATAAACTGAGGCACTGAACACACAGGTAAAGGAGCATAAACTGAGGCACTGAACACACAGGTAAAGGAGCATAAACTGAGGCACTGAACACACAGGTAAAGGAGCATAAACTGAGGCACTGAACACACAGGTAAAGGAGCATAAACTGAGGCACTGAACACACAGGTAAAGGAGCATAAACTGAGGCACTGAACACACAGGTAAAGGAGCATAAACTGAGGCACTGAACACACAGGTAAAGGAGCATAAACTGAGGCACTGAACACACAGGTAAAGGAGCATAAACTGAGGCACTGAACACACAGGTAAAGGAGCATAAACTGAGGCACTGACCACAGGTAAGGAGCATAAACTGAGGCACTGAACACACAGGTAAGGAGCATAAACTGAGGCACTGAACACAGGTAAAGGAGCATAAACTGAGGCACTGAACACACAGGTAAAGGAGCATAAACTGAGGCACTGAACACACAGGTAAAGGAGCATAAAACTGAGGCACTGAACACACAGGTAAAGGAGCATAAACTGAGGCACTGAACACACAGGTAAAGGAGCATAAACTGAGGCACTGAACACACTATGCGATGCCTCTCACAGCGTTAAGTGCAACAAAGTGATTTTTCTGCCTCATGGGTTAAACAGAGAGGAGGGGGCGGGTGCTCTCTCTCTCTCTCTCTCTCTCTCTCTCTCTCTCAGTGGACAGGAGGTAGGTGAGAGCGCTCAGTATAATCCTGATAAAGAGAGAATAATAATAATCTAGTAAGCTCGTTATCCCTCAAGCGTAATAACACCGTCTCGTGAAGTATAATTATATTCTCTTGTTGTTGTTGTCGTCTTTCGAGTCTTATAACAGTGTGTGTGTTGATGTTAACTAAGGTCTTTGAGCCATCATACTCAGGGGGTTAAGTCATCATACTCAAGGGGTTAAGTCATCATACTCAAGGGGTTAGTTCATCGTACTCAAGGGCTTTAGTCATCGTATTGAAAGGGTTAAGTCATCATATTCAAAGGGTTAAATCATCATACTCAAGGGTTAAGTTATCCCATTCTAGGTTAGGTTAGATTAAGTTAGGTTAGATTAGGTTAGGTTACGTTAGGTTAGGTTACGTTAAACATCAGCAAACAACAGAGATACATCATTCTATATACCCACACCTGCTACATGTCAATGGATGGGGATAATAATAATGTCCCTCTGATCTACTGACGATATATGCTGTGTCTTATTTTCCCTGAACTCTAATGATGTTTATACGGTATTTTTAGGTTGAACAAAAAAGCATTAAATGATCTGTCGTTCAAATAATACTTTCCCTTGAAGTCTAATTATGTGTTTAGTCGTATCAGTGTGACGTTAAAATACATTATATTGTATAGTATTAACCGGAAACTTATACAATATCAAAGTCCAACTACAGTAGGGTCTGTATTTTTTTAGCTTGAATGCATGACTAAGATTATCCCGTTCTTCGCCGACTGACACAAGGTTGTTTTATTGGTATACAGATATTTGTTGTTGTTACCCATGAAGAAAACGGGAGAATAATAGTAAGAAGTTCAGGGGGAACTTAAGTGAAGCGTAAGAGAATCTGGGAACATTTGACCTCTTATTCTTTCTCTCTCTCTCTCTTGACTACTACTACTACTACTACTACTACTACTTTTTTTTAAATGGTCTCCAGCCTCCCCCAATAGCCATTCCTTCGCCGCCATTTTATTACCTTGACATTAAATATCCTAATACATAAGTAGCTATCCTAGCTGCATTGAGTTGAGCCGCAAATCTATGCAGCATTCAGTGACTGTAGCCTCATAGTCAATATCTGCAACTGTTGTCGGCTTTGGGGCCGATGCTCTCGTTCCCCTGAGGCAGAGCAAAGCCGACCGAAGGAGAGAAAAAGACAGTTGACATCTCATTCAGGCTGTAACATAACTTCCGGGCTGCTGCTTCTGTTCGGATATCATCTCTGCGAAACTGGCGTAGTAGCATCTTGCACTTGGTCCCATCCCACCAGAGGTTGTGAACACTAGAGGAGTGAAGCTGCCTTCATCAACGTTCTGAATTCTCTCCCCGTATTCCCTTATCTTGTCGTTCTCGTTCCTCCTGTGTGCAGCATCGAGAGCTATGGTGACATGCGGCCATGGGATAAAAAATCCTGATGTCGAAGAAGGCTCGCTGTCCCCGCATCCAGAATCCTTGAACACTGATGTCAACACGGGCTTCGTTCGATGTGTTTGAAGTCCTATGTTGGAAATTCTCACCGTCCAAAGGAAGGAGGGTCGGTTCTACCCTGACATCACGGCAGATTTCCTTCAACATATTTGCTGTGAGATCCCTTACTTCGTCATGCCTCATGCATATGAAGCCCCCTTTCTTACACACCATGGCGTGATCGACGTCATAGGAAGAGGCACACTCGCATTGGGAGGGCAAACCTTCTACTGGCCTACCGTACCTTAGAGCATTGGCATCTGTGAATTCTTGTTTATTGAGACTGAAGCCATTTGCCCTTATCGGTAACGTAGTTAACCAGTTCGAGGCGCCCACCTCCTGCGCTATAGCTACTTTTTTCTTCAAATTCTCTGGTACTTGCAGCATCAGTTGCTGCAACTTATCACACTGGCCGTGCTGTCGTTCTGTTGTATTGGACCTTCAAATCTTGTTTACTTCACTGGTATCCACCTCCCCTGTTGCGTTCTGAGCTATTATGTGGTCCGTGAGGGTTGCCGTGAGCTTAACTGAGTTTTGATGTTCGGTGGCAGCAATTTCCTCTGGATTGGTCCATCCCATTCCTCCCAGTCTCGGTGGTAGTGCAAGGAGTGATCTTTCTGCTGTGGTTAAGTGAGGGTGTTTCACTAATTTGGGAATGAAATTGACGCTGATAGCTTCTTCTAGAGGGTGGAGGAGGGGTCCGATATCAGGGATAGTGCGCATCAGGTAGTTCCAGCGATGCTTGACTCCATGGGTGAATGCCGCAAAAGCCGCATGTGGCTCTGTGTTAGCAATCTCAGACAGAGCTTGGATTTCTCTAACCCACTCATTCACCTTTCCCGTTACGTACTCGGTCTTGAAGTCCGTCGTGCTGATTACTGCGCCTAGGTGTCTTTGGCCATCCTTTGTTATTTTGACCTCACTTCCACCGAACACTTCCATTGCCCGTTCATAATGTTCTGGCTTCACAATGAGGAAGGACTTGCTGGCGTTTGGGTGGTATCCTATTTGTGGACCTCGTGATGTTTCCAGGTCCCACCACTCTTTGATGTCCTCCACTTTTCCTGCTCCTGTAAGGTCGTCAGCGTACGCCACTTGCTTGACCTCAGGTGTTTCAATATTTTTGTGTGTTGGAGCACGGATAGGCTTATTGCGTACTACTACTACTACTGCTAATCTCTCTACTAAGTTTATAAGCTGACATACGTAATGCACTTGATAATAAGAACACCTTTATCACCTGCCTAGACAACACACACACACACACACACAGATTTATGAAATACGCAAAAGATAAAAAAATAGTAATAATAAAAAAGAACTAAACATTTTTAAAAAGAATTTGATGCCACAGTGACTCGACAGCCTAAGCCAACAGTGTTTACAATGTGCACCTAGAGACCCCGTGCACCTAGAGACCCCGTGCACCTAGAGATCCCGTGAACCTAGAGACCTCGTGCACCTAGAGACCTCGTGCACCTAGTATAACTACTAAAAAATTGCATTGTTTATAATTAGTGGAGTAGGGTTAATATTGGAGGAGGGTTAATATTGGAGGAGGGTTAATATTGGAGGAGGGTTAATATTGGAGGAGGGTTAATGCTGTAGGAGGGTTAATATTGGAGGAGGGTTAATATTGGAGGAGGGTTAATATTGGAGGAGGGTTAATATTGGAGGTGGGTTAATGCTGTAGGAGGGTTAATATTGGAGGAGGGTTAATATTGGAGGAGGGTTAATATTGGAGGTGGGTTAATGCTGTAGGAGGGTTAATATTGGAGGAGGGTTAATATTGGAGGAGGGTTAATGCTGTAGGAGGTTAATGCTGGAGGAAAGTTAATGTCTCAGGAGTGTATTAGCCCCTGTCTCATTGACAGTAGTATTATCTAAATGTGAGTTAATTACATCAGTCTTGTATAAGTATCATCCCCTGTAATCTTGCATAGCTGCGAGGGTTCAGAGCACGTGATAAGGTGTGTCCACAGGAAGACGCGTCACTTCTAAGTCAAGGCATAAGTAACCGGCTCCCTGACCTCCTGTTGCGGGCAGTAGTTTGATAACACTCACGAGAGGTAGACGTTATTAGAGCCATCCCGGATGCGTTCCGTCTTTCCTCGAGGCAGGATTTCTGATATATTCCGTTCTCCCTTGAGTTGTTTCTTCTCGAGGAGGACGTCTGAGATACTCCGTCCTCCCTTGGGCAGTATCTACTCAACACTCACTATAGTCGGACGTCCTTGGAGTCTGTCCCTGGTAGCTCCGCCCCTCCCCTAGCCCTCGCAGTTAAAGTGACTATTATGGTGATCATCCTTAGGACAGTGAACATAGACTCTTTTGATAATAAGCTAACAACATATTGGGTTTACTACTAAAACCCAATTAACATTTATTTATGTTATAGTTCAGCTGGAATATAAGGTAACAGCTTCACATGTGGCTGTTACGAGTGTGACCATCCAGCAATGTTGTTATATATACGACAACTTCACAAGTATTTGTTATACAACGGTAACAATCACCTAACAGTTACACAGTTGGTAACAGTCGAGGTAATCATATCTCCTGTTCCTGTGTTATAATCAATGTTAAGAAGCTTTATTGTTATAAGAGGGTTAATGCCTGGAGGAGGGTTAATGCCTGAGGAGGGTTTAATGCCTGGAGGAGGGTTAATGCTGGAGGAGGGTTAATGCCTGGGGTAGGGTTAATGCCTGAGGTGGGTTAATGCCTGAGGAGGGTTAATGCCTAAGGAGGGTTAATACTGGAAGGGGGTTAATGCCTGAGGAGGGTTAATGCCTAAGGAGGGTTAATGCTGGAAGGGGGTTAATGCCTGAGGAGGGTTAATGCCTAAGGAGGGTTAATACTGGAAGGGGGTTAATGCCTGAGGAGGGTTAATGCCTAAGGAGGGTTAATGCTGGAAGGGAGTTAATGCCTGAGGAGGGTTAATGCTGGAAGGGAGTTAATGCCTGAGGAGGGTTAATGCTGGAAGGGAGTTAATGCCTAAGGAGGGTTAATACTGGAAGGGGGTTAATGCTGAAGGGAGTTAATGCCTGAGGAGGGTTAATACTGGAAGGGGGTTAATGCCTGAGGAGGGTTAATGCCCCTTAACCTCACGTAATGTAGTGTAAGTGTCTTTATAAACTCACTGTGGGAAAAGTGTGTTGAGAAAGACGAGGAGAAAAACACTTTATGAAACTGTTTTGGTCCTGAGGTTGTTTACCAGAGAGAGAGAGAGAGAGAGAGAGAGAGAGAGAGAAAATGGAAGGAATAAAATAACAATAAGAGTGAGGACAAACACCATAAAATGTTCCTCCCCGTGAAGAAAAAAGTAGAGAGGGAGGAAAGTGAGAGGTCATTAAGGGAGAGAGAGAGAGAGAGAGAGAGAGAGAGAGAGAGAGAGAGAGAGAGAGAGAGTGTGTGTGGAGGAAAGGAAGGAAGAAAAACGGGGAGGGGGGAGAGAGGAAGAAATACAAGAGGGAGGAGGAAAGAGACGAGAGAAGGAAGGAAGGAAAGTGTGTGGTAGGGAGGGAGATGGAGGGTGGGAGAGGGAGGGAGGGCCACCATACTTCTCATGACCAACTCGACTGTCAGCTTTAGGTTCGTCTCCCTCACCTCACTCTTAAGCCGTCAGCTGTGTCCTGTCCTGTGTCCTGTGTCCTGTCCTGTGTACTGCCCTGTGTACTGTACTGTGTACTGCCCTGTGTACTGTGTCTTTCCTGTGTACTGTGTCCTGTCCTGTGTACTGCCCTGTGGCCTGTGATCTGTCCTCAGTACTGTCCCGTGTACTGTCCCAAACAATACCGCCCATCCTATTCGATAACAATTTGTATACTATTAACCAGGTAATCTCTCACCTGATTGGCCGTGTAGACAGCCAATCACATTAGATATTGAGCACCTGTCTATTAAATCAACTTGGCAATTAATGGGGCATGATAATTATGCCAAATTAACTCTTTGTTTACTAAAATGTTTATTAACTAACAACCTTTTGTGTCTATGTCATATAATCGTTGGCTGTTAGTAATGAAGTTATCACCGTGACTTAGTGGCTGTCATTCATGGTGGTCTGAATTTGATACCCGGCACTTTCTTGTGGTGACCTGTGGTGTAATGGTCACCATGCTCGCCTCGTAAGTGAACGGACCTGGGTTCGCTCCCCGGGCAGGGTGAAACTATGGGCAAGTTTCTTTACGCCATTTGCTTCTGTCTACCCAGCAGTAATTGGGAACCTGGATGTTAATCGAGTTGTGGATCGTGTTCCGGGGTAATGGTTAGCCAGTGCAGTTGGCGAGTTGTCCGGTCTTCTCGGACTATTCCTTGACACTGGGTCATGGAACTTGTTAACTTGGAGTGTGGTTGTTGTGTTGGCGACAGCTTCTACACCTTAAACACTGGGTCATGCAGCTCGTTAACTTAGGGTGTGGTTGTTGTGTTGGCGACAGCTTGTACACCTTAAACACTGGGTCATGCAGCTCGTTAACTTAGGGTGTGGTTGTTGTGTTGGCGACAGCTTCTACACCTTAAACACTGGGTCATGCAGCTCGTTAACTCAGGGTGTAGTTGTTCTGTTGGCGACAGCTTCTACACCTTAAACACTGGGTCATGCAGCTCGTTAACTCAGGGTATGGTTGTTGTGTTGGTGACAGATTCTACACCTTAAACACTGGGTCATGCAGGTCGTTAACTTAGGGTGTGGTTGTTGTGTTGGCGACAGCTTCTACACCTTAAACACTGGGTCATGCAGCTCGTTAACTCAGGGTGTGGTTGTTGTGTTGGTGACAGCTTCTACACCTTAAACACTGGGTCATGCAGGTCGTTAACTTAGGGTGTGGTTGTTGTGTTGGCGACAGCTTCTACACCTTAAACAAATTCACGCCTAGGTGGCCCGTGGACCGGCCATCCACGTAACATGAGGGGCAACCATTATTATTATTATTATTATTATTATTATTATTTTTATTATTATTATTATTATTATTATTATTATTATTGTTATTGTTATTATTATTATTGTTATTATTATTATTATTATTATTATTATTATTATTATGTGAAATAGTGGTGTAGTGGAGTGGTTAGAGTTGGTGCTACTGTTGTTGTTGTGGCACCTGTGTGTTTGTTTGTTGTTGTGGCACTCTTGTGTTTGTTGCCATTACGTTGACAGTCTTTCGGTTCTTTAGTCTGTCTGTCTGTCTGTCTGTGTTTCTTTAGGAAAATCAACGTTCCTCAGTCTGTCTGTCTTCTCTGTCTGTCTTAAGAAAATCAACGTTCCTCCGCCTGTCTTGAAGAATTTACCCTTAACCACTGTCGAAAACTTTACCACTCACACATTCCCGTGGGTCTCTTCTCCCTCTCCTTGTACCTCCCAATGGGTAGAAAAACGGTGACTCCTTGTACCTTGTTCCCTTTACCTACCTGAAATACCTGGTTACCTGTAGTTAATGCTCGTTAGAATACCTGGTCAGTGATGCGTCTCTTCTACCTGATTGAATTCTTGAGATTGAAGGAGGGGGAAGGAGGGGAAAGTGAGAGAAATTACCTTAGGCTTCAGGTAGTGTAAACAGAGCTAGTCACGGATTGGAGGGAGTGAGGTGTGTTGGAGGAGGAGGAAGGAAGATGTTGGAGGAGGGGGAAGGAAGATGTTGAAGGAGGAGGAAGGAAAGTGTTGAAGGAGAAGGAAGGAAGATGTTGAAGAAGGAAGGAAGATGTTGAAGAAGGAGGAAGGAAGATGTTGAAGAAGGAGGAAGGAAGATGTTGGAGGAGGAGGAAGGAAGATGTTGGAGGAAGATGTTGAAGGAGGAGGAAGGAAGATGTTGGAGGAGGAGGAAGGAAGGTGTTGAAGGAGAAGGAAGGAAGATGTTGAAGAAGGAAGAAAGATGTTGAAGAAGGAGGAAGGAAGGTGTTGAAGGAGGAGGAAGGAAGGTGTTGAAGGAGAAGGAAGGAAGATGTTGACGAAGGAGGAAGGAAGGTGTTGAAGGAGGAGGAAGGAAGATGTTGAAGGAGGAGGAAGGAAGGTGTTGGAGGAGGAGGAAGGAAGGAGGAGAAGGAAGGAGGAGGAAGGAAGGTGTTGGAGAAGGAGGAAGGAAGATGTTGGAGGAGGAGGAAGGAATGTGTTGAAGGAGGAGGAAGGAAGGTGTTGAAGGAGGAGGAAGGAAGGTGTTGAAGGAGGAGGAAGGAAGGTGTTGAAGGAGAATGAAGGAAGATGTTGAAGAAGGAAGGAAGATGTTGAAGAAGGAAGGTGTTGAAGGAGGAGGAAGGAAGGTGTTGAAGGAGAAGGAAGGAAGATGTTGACGAAGGAGGAAGGAAGGTGTTGAAGGAGGAGGAAGGAAGATGTTGAAGGAGGAGGAAGGAAGGAGGAGGAAGGAAGGTGTTGGAGAAGGAGGAAGGAAGATGTTGGAGGAGGAGGAAGGAATGTGTTGAAGGAGGAGGAAGGAATGTGTTGAAGGAGGAGGAAGGAAGGTGTTGAAGGAGGAGGAAGGAAGGTGTTGAAGAAGGAAGGAAGATGTTGAAGAAGGAGGAAGGAAGGTGTTGAAGGAGAAGGAAGGAAGATGTTGAAGGAGGAGGAAGGAAGGAGGAGGAAGGAAGGTGTTGGAGAAGGAGGAAGGAAGATGTTGGAGGAGGAGGAAGGAATGTGTTGAAGGAGGAGGAAGGAAGGTGTTGAAGAAGGAAGGAAGATGTTGAAGAAGGAGGAAGGAAGATGTTGAAGAAGGAAGGAAGATGTTGAAGAAGGAAGGAAGATGTTGAAGAAGGAAGAGGAAGTCATGTCAATAAAAATAAACATAAATAAGAACATAACGAACACAAGGAAACAAGACCAGTTAAGTGTTTTACCCCGTGTTAGAGCCACTGTGTGTGTGTGTGTGTGGGGGGGGGGGGTTGTGTGGGGGTGTTTTGTGTGTGTGTGTGGGGGTGTGTGTGTGTGGGGGGGGGTGTGTGGGGTGTGTGTGTGTGTGTGTGTGCGTGCGTGTGGGGTGTATGTGTGTGTGTGTGTAGTAATAATAATAACAAACGGTTTATTAATAGAGTTGCAGCCGGTGGCTGAAAATATACAGACTTACATTAGATTTAGACTTAATGATATAATATGCATTCAGTACATTCACAGGGCTGTACAGTACATAAATCAGGAGTTGTTTATTATTTTAACAATAGATGGGATGGTGCTGTTCTTATATCTATCAGTGCGGGCTCTTATGGGCTGAATTTTGTTGTGGTGGCGGACTGCGCGAGGTGGGCGGGGGGCTGCCGGTGGCAGGAGGTGGCGATGACGAGGGTGGTGCAGTAGTCCGCTGCCAAACCTTGCCATTGCTTGGTGGTGGAGGTCACCGAGGGATGGCATTTCCAGGGTGGAGAGAGCGTTGGTGTAGCCGGAGTAGTCTGCGCCGAGCATGATTCTGCAGGCCCTTTTCTGTACCTTCTCTAGCTGACGTGTGTGTGTGTGTGTGTGTGGGTGTGTGTGTTTGAAATAATAATAATAATAATAATAATTAACGGTTTATTGAAAGAGCTTGACAGCCAGAAGGCTGAAAATATACAGTTACATAATTGGGGAATGGGTTTCGAATTACAAATAATATACAAATAACAAAAGTGATATAACTAAGATATATAATAACTAGATGGGGAAAACTCAAACTACAGTGCATTTCAACATAGTAACAGTGCAAGAAGTAGTATTTACTGGGAGTGAATACACTGGTTTATTACAAGTTATTGATAATTTTTACAATGGTTGGGACTGGGCTGTTCTTATAGCGATCAGTTCGTGCACGTATGGGCTGGATGCGGTTGTGGTGTCGAACAGCAATTCTCGGGCTAGGGATCTCAGGTGGCAGTAGGAGCCGGTGTCGAGGATGGTGCAGAAACTTCTTACGAAATTTGCAGATGAGGTCGTGGTGATGGTCAGTGAGAGTCGAAAGGGTCAGTGTGTTGAGCGCTTCTTGATATGTGGAGTAGGAAGAGGAGAGAATAATCTTGCATGTCCTCTTTTGCACTTTTTCTAGGTGTTTACGTTGTGTGGCATTTAGGGAGGAAGACCAGGTAGGGGAGGCATAGGTGAGCTTGTTAAGTATGAATGTTGAGTAAACACTGAGGAGCTCGGGTGCAGGAACTCCGAGGGACTTGAGTCGGCGGAGGAGGTGGAGACGGAAACTGGAGGATTTGACAACTTCACTGACGTGTGGTTTCCAATTTTGTTTGTTGTCTATGGTGACGCCGAGGAGCTTCGTGAAATCTACAACCTGGAGTGTGTTCGGACCTAAATTAATGGAAGGGGGTGGGACAATGTCGGAGGAGAGGTTGATGTGCATAGCCATGGTCTTGGTATGGTTGATGGTGACATGGTTGTTGGTGGCCCAGTTTTGGAGACTGTTCAATAAATCCTGAAGGGCGGTATAGTCGGGAGCAGAATTGTTGACGCTGATCCCAATGGTGGAGTCGTCGACATATTTCCAGCGAGCGGGGGTTTCTCTTAGGGCATCATTGATAAGCATAAGGAAGCAGAGTGGTCGCATCTTGGTGCCTTGCGGGACGCCACAGGTGAGTGACCGAAAGGTGGAGACAGCCCCTCGGAAGCGTACAGCTTGGCGTCGGTCACTGAGGAAGTCTGTAAGCCATGGTATGAGACTTCTCCGAAGCCCGAGGTCGATAGCTTTGTTGATGATTATATTGTGGTCCACTAGGTCGAACGCTTTAGTGAAATCAATGAAGGCGACAGCTACAGACGTTTTTCGTTTCTCGAGATGGCGGTATATGTAATCGAGAAAGCTGACAAGAGAGTGAGTGGTGGAGGAAGTTTTCATGTTGCCAAATTGCTGAGGGTCTACGACTCCTGCAATATCAGCATTAGCCCAGTCGAACACAAAACTTTTACAGATTAGGCTGGGTATTGGGGTGATTGCAATAGGTCGTAGCTGATTTAAGGATTGTGGGCTGGTTGACTTGGGCACTGGTGATACATAAGAGGTCTTCCAGTCAGCTGGGCATCTGGCTTGACTGAGAGAAGCATTGTGTGTGTGTGGGGGGGGGGGGGGGTGGTAGGTCAACACACGATAATGTTACCTAACCTAACATGGCAATTTCCTCAACGATATATATGTGTGTATGTATGTATGTATGTATGTATGTATGTATGTAAAAAAAGAGCAGGAATTGGGTACAGAGCAATTGCAACAAATAAACACTTGGCTGTAGTTGTAAATATTGAAACGATATATATCTCCTAACTGACATACTTTACAAACGTTGAAAAAAAAAATAGCGGATATACTGTATATTTCTCCTCTAGTGTACTTCCCTCATACCACGTTGCTATTAATATAAGGGTGAAATAGGATAAATAGTTGAGGTTATTCTAAATGTTTTATTACTTTAGAAGATTACTGAAATATATGGACTTAGAACATATAACACTATAACCTACTTACTATAGAAGTTTTATATAGGATTATCCCGAGTGTAGAGAGTGTTTTAGAGTTGAGTGAAAAGGCGTGTCAATAATGCATTTAGGAAGTGAAACTCTTGCCGCGTATTTGCATATTAATTAGATTATCGTTTTGGGCCGCTAGTTAAGGTAGATGGAGTAGTTAGCGTGCGTGTGTGTGTGTGTGTGTGTGGTCGTTTGCGTGCCACATCCATATCCTGTTAGTGAGCAAGTGCCACTGGAGGTCACACACACACACACACACGGTCGAGTCTCAGTTCAATTAGGAAGCCATTGACGGAAACTAAAGGTAGGAAGACAAAAACGAATCAGCGTAAAAAATCATGTTTACTGAACCAATATAGACAAAGCGACATTACCTGTTACAGCCAATGAAAAGCGAGTCCTTTTTTTTTATATTGTTGCGTTAACCAATCAGAAACCACCAATACTAACCCATTGATATGTAGACCAATCATGAAACAGCTACCATTCTATATCGACCAATAATGAAAAAACAAAACGAAACTCTCAACCAATTATATGACAGATAAACTTATGAACAAAATTTTCGACTAATCATGAAACAGACTTTACTATGAGCTGGCTAATCTGTGAACCAATTACAACGCAGTTTCTAATCTGTGGACGTATCAAAAGCCACAAATTAATTCACGGTCGACAAAGTATTGACGGAGCAAAAAACAAGTAAATCACATCAAGCAGTAACATTAATTAATACCTCATGATCACTAATTACCTGGTTGGCTCCTACACAGGTAAATTTATCTGCTGCTGCTGTTGCGGTGTGTCTGTTGTGGTGTGTCTGTTGTGGAGTGTCTGTTGTGGTGTGTCTGTTGTGGTGTGTCTGTTGTGGAGTGTCTGTTGTGGAGTGTCTGTTGTGGAGTGTCTGTTGTGGTGTGTCTGTTGTGGAGTGTCTGTTGTGGTGTGTCTGTTGTGGTGTGTCTGTTGTGGTGTGTCTGTTGTGGTGTGTCTGTTGTGGAGTGTCTGTTGTGGTGTGTCTGTTGTGGTGTGTCTGTTGTGGTGTGTCTGTTGTGGTGTGTCTTGTGATGTGTCTGTTGTGAAGTGTCTGTTGTGGTGTGTCTGTACCACCGCAGCTTAATAACACAGCTTAACCGAGACTGTACCACCACAGCTTAAAATCGCAGCTTAACCGAGACTGTACCACCACAACTTAATGTCACAGCTTAACCCAGACTGTACCACCACAGCTTAATAACGCAGCTTAACCGAGACTGTACCACCACAGCTTAATAATGCAGCTTACCCGAGACTGTACCACCACAGCTTAATAATGCAGCTTACCCGAGACTGTACCACCACAGCTTAATATCACAGCTTAAAGCTCACGGTAACAGCATGAGGCAGTCTCAGCACCACAGCTTCATAAAGGAGTGTAGCGCCACAGCTTAACATGGTAATTTAAGCTTCACAGGTTGGTGAAGGAGGGATACAGCAGGAGGGGTACAACAGGAGGGTACAGCAGGAGGGGTACAGCAGGAGGGGTACAGCAGGAGGGGTACAGCAGGAGGGGTACAGCAGGATACAAAAGCCAGGACAGACGAAGGAGGCAGAAGAAGCGACGCGCCAGGGAGGAGGAGGAGGGGCGCCTGCAGGACTTGGCCAGACTCCAGGAGCGTCTTGCACCACCACTACCACTACCACCACCACCACCACTACCACCACTACCACCCCTACCACCACCACCACTATTACCACCACCACCACTACCACCACCACCACTACCACCCCTACCACCACCACTATTACCACCACTGTTACCGCCACTACCACCACCAAATATGGCCTCCAGCCTCCCCCAATAGCCATACCTTCGCCACCATTTTATTACCTTAATATTACATATCCTAATACATAAGTAGCTACCCTAGCTGTGTTGAGTTAGTTGAGCCGCAGATCTATGCGGCATTCAGTGACTGTTGCCTTATAGTCAATATCTGCAACTGTTGTTGGCTTTGGGGTCGATGCTCTCGTTCCCCTGAGGCAGAGCAAAGCAGACCTAAAGAGAGAGAAAGACAGTCGACATCTCATCCAGGCTGTAACATATCTTCTGAGCTGCTGCTTCTGTTCGGAAATCACCTACGCGAGTCTGGCGTAGAAGCATCTTGTACTTGGTCCCATCCCACCAGAGGTGTGAACATTAGAGGAGTGAAGCTGCCTTGATCAACGTTCTGAATTCTCTCCCAGTATGCCTTATCTTGTCGTTCTCGTTCCTCCTGTGTGCAGCATCGAGAGCTAAGTTACGGTGACATGCGGCCATGGGATAAAAAATCCTGATGTCGAAGAAAGCTTCCTGTCTCCGCGTCCAGAATCCTCGAGCACTGACGTCAACACTGGCTTAATTGGATGTGTTTGAAGTCCTATGTTGGAAATTCTCACTGTCCAATGGAAGGAGGGTCGGTTCTACCCTGACATCACGGCAGATTTCCTTCAACATATTTGCTGTGAGGTCCCTTACTTCGTCATGCCTCATGCATATGAAGCCCCCTTTCTTGCACACCATGGCGTGATCGACGTTATAGGAAGAGCCACACTCGCATTGGGAAGGCAAACCTTCTACTGGTCTACCGTACCAAAGAGCATTGGCATCTGTAAATTCTTGTTTATTGACACTGAAACCATTTGCCCTTATCGGTAACGTAGTTAACCAGTTCGAGGCGCCCACCTCCTGCGCTATAACTACTTTTTTTCAAATTCTCTGGTAATTGCAGCAACAGTTGCTGCAACTTATCACTTTGGCCGTGCTGTCGTTCTGTCGTAATGGACCTTCGAATCTTGTTTACTTCACTGGTATCCACTTTCCCTGTTGAGTTCTGAGCTATTATGTGGTCCGTGAGGGCTGCCGTTCGCTTAACTGAGTTTTGATGTTCGGTGGCAGCAATCTCCTCTGGATTGGTGAATCCCATTCCTCCCAGTCTCGGTAGTAGAGCAAGGAGTGATCTTTCTGCTGGGGTTAAGTGAGGGTGTTTCACTAATTTGGGAATGAAATTGACGCTGATAGCTTCTTCTAGAGGGTGGAGGAGGGGTCCGATATCAGGGATAGTGCGCATCAGGTAGTTCCAGCAATGCTTGACTCCATGGGTGAATGCGGCAAAAGCCACATGTGGCTCTGTGTTAGCAATATCAGACAGAACTTGGATTTCCCTAACCCACTCATTCACCTTTCCCGTTACGTACTCGGTCTTGAAGTCTGTCGTGCTGATTACTGCACCTTGGTGTCTTTGGCCATCCCTTGTTATTTTGACCTCACTTCCACCGAACACCTCCGTTGCCCGTTCATAATGTTCTGGCTTCACACTGAGGAAGGACTTGCTGGCGTTTGGGTGGTACCCTATTTGGTGGCGTCGTGATGTTACCAGGTCCCACCACTTTTTGATGTCCTCCACTTTTCCTGCTCCTGTAAGGTCATCAGAGTACGCCACTTCCTTGACCTCGGTTGTTTCAAATTTAATTGTTTGTTGGAGCACGGATAGGCCTATTGCGTACATTGCCATTGCAACAGGGTCCCCCTGTGTTGTTCTCTCGGTTGACTGTATGATGGTATCACCTCTTAGAGCCTTGTTGTTTACTATATAGAGGTCTGATGGATTCCTATAGGAGTTTTCAACATACATTGCAAAGCTTGGACACTACCACTACCACCACCACCACCACTACTACCAACAACATTAAATGAAAACAATAGCGAAGTATTTTGTTATCTATATATGTGTGTGTGTGGGTGTGGGTGTGTGTGTGTGTGTGTGTGTGGGTGTGTGTGTGTGGGTGTGTGTGTGTGTGTGTGTGTGTGTGTGTTTATCATAATTGACGTTATCTGGTGAATATTTCGTGTATAAAATATTTTCACTCTTAACCCCCTCCTCCTTCCCCTCTCCTCCCTAACCCTCTCCCACTAACCCCCTCCCCCTTCCCTTTCTCCCCCTACCCCCTTCCCCCTACCCTCCCTGCCCCCTGTACCGGCTGAACTATGTATCGGACAGTAACCACAATACAGTTTGTGGAAGTTATAGTCGCTACACTACGACCCGGGTATAATTTCTCTGCTAGAATTTAATAGAAAGAGGGTACCAAATAGAAGGACTGCCGGATAGGAGTACTGCCGGATAGAAGGAGACCTGCCGCATAGAAGGAGTACTGCCGGATAGAAGGAGTACTGATGGATAGGAGGCGTACTGCCGGATAGGAGTACTGCCGGATAGAAGGAGTACTGCCGGATAGGAGGACTGCCGCATAGAAGGAGTACTGCCGGATAGGAATACTGCCGCATAGAAGGAGTACTGCCGGATAGAAGGAGTACTGCCGGATAGGAGGACTGCCGCATAGAAGGAGTACTGCCGGTTAGAAGGAGTACTGCCGGATAGAAGGAGTACTGCCGGATAGGAAGACTGCCGGATAGAAGGAGTACTGCCGGATAGAAGGACTGCAGCATAGAAGGAGTACTGCCGGATAGAAGGACTGTAGCATAGAAGGAGTACTGCCGCATAGGGGTACTGCCGGATAGAAGGAGTGCTGCCGGATAGAGGACTGCCACATAGAAGGAGTACTGCCGCATAGGAGTACTGCCGGATAGGGAGGACTGCCGCCTAGGAGTACTGCCGGATAGAAGGAGTATTGCCGGATAGACGGAGTACTGCCGGATAGGAGGACTGCCGCATAGGAGTACTGCCGGATAGGAGGATGAAGGAACACTTTCGGATAGGAGGAGGATGAAGGAACACTGCCGGATAGAAGGAGGATGAAGGAACACTGCCGGATAGAAGGAGGATGAAGGAACACTACCGGATAGAAGGAGGATGAAGGAACACTACCGGATAGAAGGAGGATGAAGGAACACTACCGGATAGAAGGAGGATGAAGGAACACTGCCGGATAGAAGGAGGATGAAGGAACACTGCCGGATAGAAGGAGGATGAAGGAACACTGCCGGATAGGAGGATGAAGGAACACTACCGGATAGAAGGAGGATGAAGGAACACTGCCGGATAGGAGGATGAAGGAACACTGCTGGATAGAAGGAGGATGAAGGAACACTGCCGGATAGAGAACGCAATAAGCTCTTAACTGTGTGAGATCTACAAAAACAAAACAACAACATTAATAATAACAGCGATATTTACCACAAACAACAACAACAACTACAACAATCACAACAATCAACACTCAAGTAAAACAACAACAACAACTACAACAATCACAACAATCAACACTCAAGTAAAACAACAACAACAACAACTACAACAATCACAACAATCAACACTCAAGTAAAACAACAACAACAACTACAACAATCACAACAATCAACACTCAAGTAAAACAACAACAACAACAGCAACACTACCACTACCTTTACCACCATCACCTTTACCACCTCCACCATCACCACCGTCACCACCACCACCACCACCTCCACCACTACCACCACCTCCACCGCCACCACCACCGTCACCACCACCGCCCTAACTACCACTACCAGCGCCCTAACCACCGCCACCACCACCGCCGCCACCACCATCACCGCCCTAACTACCACCACCACCACCACCGCCACCACCACCACCTCCACCACCACCACCACCACCACTACCTCCACCACCACCACCTCTACCACCGCCACCACCGCCACTACCACCACCTCCACCACCACCACCTCCTCCACCACCTCCACCGTGTTCCTCAGTTGTCAAGGATGACTTACGACACTTCCTATTTCTTTCCTTCCTGATCCTGAGCTGTGGCGGCTGTGAGGGCGGCTATGGGAGGGAGATGGTGACGGCTGTGAGGGCGGCTATGGGAGGGAGATGGTGGCGGCTGTGGGAGGGAGATGGTGGCGGCGGCGGATCTTGAGACATCTAGAGAGACAGAGTGAGAGAGACAGGAAAGGCTTGATGTAAACAGACAGTCAGATTGTTATATGGATGGACGAGAACACGGGAGAGATGATCACGTTCTGTCTGTCTGTGTGTTTCTGTGTGTGTTTGTGTGTGTTTGGATTTTGTTTTAGTGTAGCAAAGATTTAACAGACTGGACTCACTTCTAAGATGAGTGTAAACAGAAGCGCATGAAACACAATACAAGAGAGAGAGAGAGAGAGAGAGAGTAAACAAACACACTGGAAAGAAAAATCTCAAATTCCTTATGAAACAAAAGAAAATCGTTATCATAAATTCTAATACAGTAAAGAGGATCAGATTCCCCTATACCAACAAACAATCATAAGACACGCCATTAAAAGCAACTTGTAACACAACAACAAAAACAACTACAACAACAAACAACTACAACAAGTAAGAATACTCCCCCCCCCCCCTCTCCTTCCCAGTAGACCAACCAGCGGCGGATATTAGACGATCCTCAAAGCTGATTGGACGAAATTGCAAAGACTTGAGATCTCTTATCTATAAAGTATAAACGACTAGGCTTCAGATCCCCTTTAATGGCTGTGTATAGATGATCGAATACTGACGCCGCTAAGTATAGACGATCGAATACTGAAAAAACGCTATGTATAGACGATCGAATACCGACCCCGTTACCCATCTCCCTTCTCGGTGTCATTTTTATTACCCCTTGAGTACAATGAGTTAATCCTTTAAGCACGATGACTTAACCCCTTGAGTACGATGACTTATACGCTTGAGTACAGATTATAAAAGGTTAATTCAAGTATAGTTTTAAGCATAATTACTACGATACATTTCTCTAAGGCCATAAGATAGTTTAACCTGTATGTGTGTTGATGTATCTGTGACTCTTATTGTTGTTATTGAAAACGGGACTATATGGTAATTATTGTTCGTCATTTGTTTGTGTATCGTTTGTCTTTTGTTTGTGTATTTTGTCATTGTTTTTATTGCGTTCGTCTTCTGTTTTATGTGTCCGTTTGTCATTTGTTTTAGATTTGCATTTATCATTTCGTTTATATATTCGTTCGTCATTTGTTTTTTGTTTTCAGTCGTTCGTCATTTGTTTTATGTATCTGTTTGTTATTTATTTTATATATTTGTCTTTCACTTGTTTGTATATCCGTTCGTCATTTGTTTTATACTTCCATTGATCATTTCGTTTACATATTCGTTCGTCATTTGTTTTAGATTTCCATTGATCTTTTCGTTTATAAATTCGTTCGTCATTTGTTCCTCCAGTCGTTGTATTTGTTTAATTTCCTGTAAATAGATTATGTCGTGAATATATTCTAAAATGAAACGAAACTAAAGAATAAATCACATCATGTACTCTAAACCTTGAGGAGGGGGAGCAGGAGGAGCAGCAGTAGAAGGAGGAGGAGCAATAGTAGTAGTAGGAGCAGCAGCAGGAGTAGTAGTAGTAGTAGCAGCAGTAAGAGGAGGAGGAGGAGCAGCAGAAGGAGAGACATAACCATCAAGGTGTAAATTAAATTAATTCCTATGTAAATTACCTGATGATGTAAGAGACGCTAACATACTGCCTCACACCTGTAAATTATGTAAACAAGATTAGAATGTTAAACTAAACCTTCAAGAGCATTATTACCACCTTGAGTATAATGAGAAATAATCTTTTTTTTTAATATAAGTTACTATTAATATTATACTTAAAAATGGTTTAGAATACTTAGAGAATAATAATAAATATCGTAGGTAAATAAATGTTTGTTTTCTCTTATTTTTCAGGTAAGAATCAATCAAATGACCGTCTCACACCTGTCCATACCTGTCCACACCTGTAATCTACCGTCTACCAAGATCATCCCTGATACAGTAAAGTGTTAAGAGTACTTATTTCATTACTTATAATACTTTGAAGTTGTTACATGACTTATAGAATATTTAATGGAAGTTTAATTGATTGGTTTAGTACATAGTTGAGTGTTTGGGTCGCTTAATGACGCCTTAATCCAACTAATTATTATTTTACTCACCTTAGTTCACCTGTGTAGTGATTAGTCAGCCTCCATATAGGTCGTCCTTGGGGTTACAGGTCAGGCTCCATATAGGTCGTCCTTGGGGTTACAGGTCAGGCTCCATATAGGTCGTCCTTGGGGTTACAGGTCAGGCTCCATATAGGTCGTCCTTGGGGTTAAAGGTCAGCCTCCATATAGGTCGTCCTTGGGGTTACAGGCCAGCCTCCATATAGGTCGTCCTTGGGGTTAAAGGTCAGCCTCCATATAGGTCGTCCTTGGGGTTAAAGGTCAGCCTCCATATAGGTCGTCCTTGGGGTTACAGGTCAGCCTCCATACAGGTCATTCTTGGCCTCACAGACACGGATGGGAAACGCCTTAGAGTTTATCAGGACTCTCTCTCTCTCTCTCTCTCTCTCTCTCTCTCTCTCTCTCTCTCTCCCTCCCCACACACACACAGGTTTAGGTGATAAGTACCCAAGACGTTACCTGTGATTAAGAGGATCCCAAGGCAGGTGTTCAGGTGTGGTAGTGGTCCAGATATATGACCTCAGAGTCCTGTGTGTGTGTGTGTGTGTGTGTGTGTGTGTTCTTGATTAGACGAGCTTGATAACATTAGAAATAAACTATGTAAATATATCGACCCCATCCACATGTAAACGTTCAGAATATATCTACTAATGATCTATGTTAAAACGTATACCAATAAGTTTACTTCACATTAAAACATTCGGAATAAATTTATATGAAAACCCAATCTTAAAACACATTCTTCACGGCGCCGGGTTTAATAATTGAAAGGTTTAAGTGATGGTTTGGGAAAGTTTTAATTCACAGCAAGAAAGAGACTCAGTAATGGGGAGAAATGATGTGTAGGGGAGGGGGAGGAGGGGGGAACAAGGGGGTGGGTGAGGGGGTGAGGGGAAGGGATGGTGGGTGAGGGGGTAAGGGAAGGGGAAAGAGGTAGGGGGAAGGGAGGTGATTTCCCTGTTGTAATTAGTAAATTGTTATTGGTATTATCTTCGTGTGTGTCTGTCTGTGTGTCTGTCTGTGTGTCTTTATATGAGGCTGTCAGCAAATCACCTCCAAGGTCAAGTTTTTTTCTCGGCCAATCAACTTTCAGGGCGCGATTTTCTCAGCAAATCAGCTTAAAAGCTTTACATTACCACCTGGAATCCATCAATCACAGTTAGGTAAAAAAAAAGCTCGACCAATCACATCATGGGACAGAAAACACTTCACCAATAGCATCACGGGACAGAAAACACTCCACCAATTGCATTACTGGACAGAAACTACTCGACCAATCACATCACAGGACAGAAACCACTCGACCAATCACATCACAGGACAGAAACCACTCGACCAATCACATCACAGGACAGAAACCACTCGACCAATCACATCACAGGATCTGAAGTAAATAACACATTCTCCCGCGTCTTTTTAATGAGATATTTTGAACTCGTGTCTCTTCATTGTCTCTTTGTGAGATATCTCCCGACCTAATTAACCCGAGAGAGAGAGAGAGAGAGAGAGAGAGAGAGAGAGAGAGAGAGACATACCCAGGTACAGTCAACACACAGGTACAGTCAACACACAGGTACAGTCAACACACAGGTACAGTCAACACACACAGGTACAGTCAACACACACAGGTACAGTCAACACACACAGGTACAGTCAACACACACAGGTACAGTCAACACACACAGGTACAGTCAACACACAGGTACAGTCAACACACACAGGTACAGTCAACACACAGGTACAGTCAACACACACAGGTACAGTCAACACACACAGGTACAGTCAACACACAGGTACAGTCAACACACACAGGTACAGTCAACACACACAGGTACAGTCAACACACACAGGTACAGTCAACACACACAGGTACAGTCAACACACACAGGTACAGTCAACACACAGGTACAGTCAACACACAGGTACAGTCAACACACACAGGTACAGTCAACACACACAGGTACAGTCAACACACACAGGTACAGTCAACACACACAGGTACAGTCAACACACAGGTACAGTCAACACACACAGGTACAGTCAACACACACAGGTACAGTCAACACACACAGGTACAGTCAACACACACAGGTACAGTCAACACACAGGTACAGTCAACACACACAGGTACAGTCAACACACACAGGTACAGTCAACACACAGGTACAGTCAACACACAGGTACAGTCAACACACAGGTACAGTCAACACACACAGGTACAGTCAACACACACAGGTACAGTCAACACACACAGGTACAGTCAACACACAGGTACAGTCAACACACAGGTACAGTCAACACACAGGTACAGTCAACACACAGGTACAGTCAACACACACGGTACAGTCAACACACAGGTACAGTCAACACACAGGTACAGTCAACACACAGGTACAGTCAACACACAGGTACAGTCAACACACAGGTACAGTCAACACACGGGTACAGTCAACACACACAGGTACAGTCAACACACACAGGTACAGTCAACACACAGGTACAGTCAACACACAGGTACAGTCAACACACAGGTACAGTCAACACACACAGGTACAGTCAACACACACAGGTACAGTCAACACACACAGGTACAGTCAACACACACAGGTACAGTCAACACACACAGGTACAGTCAACACACACAGGTACAGTCAACACACAGGTACAGTCAACACACACAGGTACAGTCAACACACAGGTACAGTCAACACACAGGTACAGTCAACACACACAGGTACAGTCAACACACAGGTACAGTCAACACACACAGGTACAGTCAACACACACAGGTACAGTCAACACACACAGGTACAGTCAACACACAGGTACAGTCAACACACAGGTACAGTCAACACACAGGTACAGTCAACACACGGGTACAGTCAACACACAGGTACAGTCAACACACAGGTACAGTCAACACACACAGGTACAGTCAACACACACAGGTACAGTCAACACACACAGGTACAGTCAACACACACAGGTACAGTCAACACACACGGGTACAGTCAACACACAGGTACAGTCAACACACAGGTACAGTCAACACACACAGGTACAGTCAACACACAGGTACAGTCAACACACGGGTACAGTCAACACACACAGGTACAGTCAACACACACAGGTACAGTCAATACACACAGGTACAGTCAACACACACAGGTACAGTCAACACACACGGTACAGTCAACACACACAGGTACAGTCAACACACACAGGTACAGTCAACACACACAGGTACAGTCAACACACACAGGTACAGTCAACACACACAGGTACAGTCAACACACAGGTACAGTCAACACACAGGTACAGTCAACACACGGGTACAGTCAACACTCAGGTACAGTCAACACACGGGTACAGTCAACACACAGGTACAGTCAACACACACAGGTACAGTCAACACACACAGGTACAGTCAACACACGGGTACAGTCAACACACGGGTACAGTCAACACACAGGTACAGTCAACACACGGGTACAGTCAACACACAGGTACAGTCAACACACACAGGTACAGTCAACACACACAGGTACAGTCAATACACACAGGTACAGTCAACACACACGGGTACAGTCAACACACACGGGTACAGTCAACACACACGGGTACAGTCAACACACACAGGTACAGTCAACACACACGGGTACAGTCAACACACACAGGTACAGTCAACACACACAGGTACAGTCAACACACACAGGTACAGTCAACACACAGGTACAGTCAACACACAGGTACAGTCAACACACGGGTACAGTCAACACACACAGGCAACAGAGCGGCAGGTCACCAGTGGAATCCAGTAAGTGGTCCCCAACACCGACTACAAAGGCAGGTGGCGAAGCGATACTCAATTTTCACATCACAAGAGCTGAGAGGGAGAGGGAGGGAGAGTGAGAGGGAGGAGGAGAGGGAGGGTGGGTGAGAGGGAGGAGGAGAGTGAGAGCTGGTGAGAGGGAGAGTTGGTGTGAGGGAGGGGGGAGATGTGGGCCTGTTGTATACAGCATCATGTGGAAGGGGTGAGCGGAGTAGTGGGAGAGGAGATGTACCTGTCCACCACCCACCTCCTCTCCCACGGGCGCTGGGAGAGAGACAGAAGAGTGCCTCCCCTCTCCCACGGGTAAAGGGAGAGGGAATAATATTACTCTCACTCTCACACGTCACACAGGAGAGAGAGAGGGTGATTTGATGGCCTCTTCCCTCCCTCTCTCCTTCACTCCCTCCCCCTTCCTTCCATCCGTCTCCTCTCTCTTTTCTTCCTTTGTTCCTCCCTTCCTCCCTCCCCTCCCTTACTCACTTTCTCCCTCCCTCGTTCCCCTCCTCTCTCAATCCCTCTACCCCCTCCCCCTCTCTTCTTCCCCCAATCTGCTCATAAAGAGACTCACAGCCAGATTGGTTTCCGCAAATGTGTTAGAGGGAAAGCTGAGGACAATTCCAAAAGGGTCGACTATGGTCCCCCTCCCCCTGCCCCCTTCCCCTGGGTAAGTGAGTTTGCTCCTCTCTCTCTCTCATTACAGGAGCTAATTAACGGGTGTTTACGGAACCATTCGTCAGCAGGTGCGGGAAATAATAACCATACAACTCAGGTACTTAACGACGACTAATTAAGCACAGGTTGTAGTTAGGATCACAGGGGGTAATTATTGTTGACTGTATCTTATTGTTGTTGTTATTACGATTGTTATTGTTGTTAGTAGAAGTAGTAGTAGTAGTAGTAGTAGCATCGATGTCATGAATCTTGAAAAATAATAATAATAAAACAACTACAATAAGAACAACAACAACAATAATAACAACAACAGCAACAACAACAACAACAACAACAATAACAACAACAGCAGCAGCAACAACAACAACAACCACCACCACAACAACAACAACAACAATAATAACAATAACAACAACAGCCACAACAACAACAACAATAACAGCAACAACAACAACAACAACCACAACAACAACAACCACAACAACAACAACCACAACAACAACAAGACCTATAAGCCTCACAGGTCCATAATAACATAGTGGCTTATAAACAACATGATTAATATATTATTATTACCATCCTACCATACACTACCATCCTACCATCCTACCATACACTACCATCCTACGATACACTACCATCCTACCATCCTACACTACCATCCTACACTACCATCCTACCATACACTTCCATCTTACCATCCTACACTGCCATCCTACCATACCATCCTACCATACACTTCCATCCTACCATCCTACACTACCATCCTACCAGCCTACACTACCATCCTACCATACACTTCCATCCTACCATCCTACACTACCATCCTACCATACACTTCCATCCTACCATCCTACACTACCATCCTACCATACACTTCCATCCTACCATCCTAACATACACTACTACCATCCTACACTCCCATCCTTCACCATCCTGCCACGGAATTTTGCATAATCACCTCCTACCCCCACACCCCCACCCCCTCACCCCCCACACCCTCATCCCCCACCCCCCATATTACCTGGCCAACTCGTCATTAAGGTGTGTACTAATTTTTTCCCCTTTTTTTCGGTCAACTTTTCCTCTTTTTCGTCTCTCTTGTTTCCTCTTCCCTCTGTCTCTTTATGTCCTACTTCCTGTGCCCTTTCACCCCTCTCATCCGTCATGCCCACTCCTCCATCATGCCCACTCATTCATGTTATTCACCACGCCTAATGCACATTCACCTTACCCACTTATTCACAGTACTCACCTACCCCACTCACTAACCCAACCCACTCACCTACCCCACTCACTAACCCAACCCACTCACCTACCCCACTCACTAACCCAACCCACTCACCTACCCCACTCACTAACCCAACCCACTCACCTCGCCCACTCACTAACCCAACCCACTCACTTACCTCGCTCATTCACCCACCCCACCCACCTCGCCCACTCACTAACCCAACCCACTCACTTACCTCGCTCATTCACCCACCCCACCCACCTCGCCCACTCATCCCACTCACTGACAAGAATCATATCCACTCTACTGTACACTCTTAATGGTGTACACAGTGAGGGGTGTACACAGTGAGGGGTGTACACATTGAGTGAGGAATATACACACCGATGTACGCATTCCGTGAGTGTATGTTATATGTACAGTAGTCAGTGAGGAATGTGCTGTACATAATGAATGGTGTACACAGAATAATGTACGTAGCCAGCCTGTGAACGTACATAGAGCAACAGGGACGTAGGTGATGCTTGGTCTATTGTACACGAGATGAGAGAGAGAGAGAGAGAGGTGATGGGCGGGACTCTCAGGTGAACCTAAACAGTAAGACAGTTCTCGTCCTCACCGCTTGGGGCTCAGTGTTAGGGTCGGCGGTCACGGCCTACCTTAACACCATTTTATTCGGACAAAATCGTACCTGGACAAATTTGTATACCTGTTTGGCCCTGTACACTCCTGGTGACGACTCAGTACACCTGGTGACTGCTCAGTACACCTGGTGACGACTCAGTACACCTGGTGACGGGTCAGTACACCTGGTGACGGGTCAGTACACCTGGTGACGACTCAGTACACCTGGTGACGACTCAATACACCTGGTGACGGCTCAGTACACCTGGTGACGACTCAATACACCTGGTGACGGCTCAGTACACCTGGTGACGACTCAATACACCTGGTGACGACTCAGTACACCTGGTGACGGCTCAGTACACCTGGTGACGACTCAGTACACCTGGTGACGGCTCAGTACACCTGGTGACGGCTCAGTACACCTGGTGACGATTCAGGAAGGAGGGGGAACACGGCTGTTGCTGTCTAACGAGCGGAAGATAACAGCTATTGACCTCTCTCTCTCTCTCTCTCTCTCTCTCTCTCTCTCTCTCTCTCTCTCTCTCTCTCTCTCTCTCTCTCTCGTCGCCTTCTTCCTCTTTTTCCTCCTCCTCTTTTGCTTCCTCTCCCTCATCTTCTTCCTACTCCTTTCTTCTCTCTCCTCCTACTATCTCCTCTTCTCCCCTTTTTCTGAATTCTTCCTCGTTTTTTTTCATCCTCTTCCTCTCCATTTATTCTCCTCTTCCTCTGTAACTAATCTACCGGAAAATTCTCTTGATTTTCTTCCCTTTACAGGATCTCTCTCTCTCTCTCTCTCTCTCTCTCTCTCTCTCTCTCTCTCACACACACACACATTAACAGATCAGGTATACAAACAATATATATAAACACCCATACACACTTATCGTTCTTAAAGGTGTTGCTGTGTGTTGCTGGGTGTTAAGAAAGGTGTTCTGTGTGTTGCTGTGTGTTAATGAAGGTGTTCTGTGTGTGTGTGAGAGAGAGAGAGAGACGTTAACCAAATACAATATAAAAAGCGACGTCCCCATAATAATCGGTGTTAATGCTCTCATGAACACAGGTGGGAAGACTAACTTTTCACCTGGTGTTATGTTCTGAATACTAATGAACACAAGAACACATACTACTAACTCTTGATACTGTTGTCCTTATGAGTGGAATTGTCCTCCCCCCAACCCAAAGAAAAATAAGGAAAACTTGATATTTTCCTCCTGTAGTGAAGACAAGGGTGGACAAAACGCTATGTATGGAAGAAGTTGTCTTATTTTGTCTTCAGATGCTCGTATGCAAATTAGTTCGCTCATAGATGGAGGATAATTTATATAATTTACTTTCCCGTAATTGGATAAGTAATTTTAATTTATATCATTGAAAAAAATCTTTAAATTAGACAAAAGAAATTAATAAACAGAACAATCAATTATTTTTTTTAGTACAGGAAATAATTTACTGACAAAAAATAACACAGGTAGTAGATTAAAGTAATTATTTTGTTATACAGGTGAGAGACGATAATCCAGGTATAAATTGGAATTAGTCTGTCTGATTAGTAATAAATCACCAGACTGCTGACAGGTATTAAACAGACAGGTAATTATTATGAAAACTTTCAATAATAATTTTGTAGCCTTAACTTAGATTAATATATATGTGTTATGCGTGTGTGTGTAATAATAATAATAATAATAATAATAATAATAATAATAATAATAAACGGTTTATTGAAAAAGTTTGCAGCCCAAAGGCTGAAAATATACATTGGACGTAAATGACTTATTACATACATTGGTGGTTTAACAAAAGCCTTCATTAGAGAAAGGTAAAGGAACATACAGTGAACATACAGATTAATGTTTACACACGTACATCATGTGAGCTGAGGTGTTTAACAGCAGACACGTAGTGTAGTAACTCCCTCACAGATGGCGTTATGAGGGGCATCACTTGGAGTACTATTTCCCTCACAGATGGTGTATGAGGGGCCTGATGATGTAGTAAATCCCTCACAGATGGTGTTATGAGGGGCATCACATGGCGTAGTAATTCCCTCACAGATGGTGTATGAGGGGCCTGATGTGGTGTAGTAATTCCCTCACAGATGGTGTTATGAGGGGCATCACATGGCGTAGTAATTCCCTCACAGATGGTGTATGAGGGGCCTGATGTGGTGTAGTAATTCCCTCACAGATGATGTTATAGAAGAAGAACATAAGAACATAAGAAAATAAGGAGTCTGCAATAGGCCGGTTGGCCTGTGCATGGCAGCTCCTGTCGAGAGTTACTACCACTCTCTATCATCCATGAATCTATCTAGCCTCCTTTTGAAACTTTCCAGAGTTCCCGCACTTACTACAAAGTTGCTAAGCTTGTTCCACTCGTCCACCACCCTATTTGTGAACCAGTTTCTTCCTATCTCCCTCCTAAACCTAAACTTATCCAACTTGAATCCGTTGTTCCGAGTCCTATCATGCTCGGATATTATACGAACTCTATCTATATCCCCTTTATTGATTCCTTTCACCCACTTAAATACTTCTATCATATCTCCCCGCACTCTTCGTCTTTCTAGGGAATGCAAGTTAAGTTTCTTTAACCTATCCTGATATGGAAGGTTTCTAAGTCCCGGAATCATTTTTGTCATTCTTCGCTACACCGACTCTAGTGAATTTATATCCATTCTATAATAAGGGCACCAGAACTGAACCGCATAATCGAGGTGCGGCCTGATTAGCGCAAGATATAGTTGCAAAAAGACCTCTGCATTCTTGTTACTTACACTTCTAGATATAAAACCCAATACTCTGTTTGCCTTATTTCGAACATTAACGCACTGTTTTCTAGGCCGTAGGTCCGGGCTTACAAGTACCCCTAGGTCTCTTTCACAAGTCGACTTCTCTAGGTTGATGCTGTTAAGGCTGTATACATTATAAGTATTTGTTCTTCCAATATTAAGTACGCTGCACTTGCTGGTGTTGAATTTCATTTGCCATTTTTCAGACCACCCCTTCAGTTTATTTAGATCCTCCTGTAATGCATTTGCATCCTGCCCTGAATTAATTTGCCGCCCTATTTTGGTGTCATCCGCAAACTTGCTTATGTCACTGCTGATCCCAGTATCTAGACGCGTTTATGTAGATTATGAACAAGAGTGGGCCTAGTACTGACCCCTGGGGAACCCCACTGGTTACAAGGCCCCACTCAGACTTAACACCATCTACGCTGACCCTCTGCGTTCTATCCGTGAGCCATGATTTTATCCAATTTAAACTTTCCCCTAGATACCATGAGCCTTAATTTTTCTCAGAAGCCTCTGATGCGGTACTCTGTCAAATGCTTTGCTAAAGTCTATGCTTTGCTATGCTACAGCAACCCATTCACTACGTGGTGTCGTAGCATCGTGGGGACACCATGTGGTCTATTGTCACAGGACTTCACTCACTCAAGTGGGTGAGATGTGGTCCCAGGCCTCTCTATCGTGGAGTCTCAGGGGAATTATCATTGGGTACCTGGGACCTCACTGTGTGAAGGTTAGCTTGGGTAAGACTCAACTGCCGAGTTGTTTTTCACTGACTTAAGCTCTGTTCACCACTATTCAACACTGGTTCCATTCCTTTCCCAAATGAAACAGTAACTTCTGGCGAGATCTTGTTGATATTCCTGTGGGGAGGAGGGTTCAGAGGAGAGAGCTGGTATGGGCCAACAAAATAGTTGACGTGGCTGTTGCTGAGCAGCGCCAGGTGCGTTTGACCCGTCTTGACCCGTCGGTGGTCAAGGATGAAGTGTGTGTGTGTGAAAAATGAATTTGTGTTATGAGTGAGGTAGAGTGAGAGGCATTACCAAGGGAAGATGGTGGGGGGAAGGGGGGGATGTATACCGGTACTTAAAACACAACTGCAAGGGTGGTCTGAAAAATGGCAAATGAAATTCAACACCAGCAAGTGCAGCGTACTTAATATTGGAAGAACAAATACTTATAATGTATACAGCCTGAACAACATCAACCTAGAGAAGTCGATTTGTGAAAGAGACCTAGGGGTACTTGTAAGCCCGGACCTACGGCCTAGAAAACAGTGCGTTAATGTTCGAAATAAGGCAAACAGAGTATTGGGTTTTATATCTAGAAGTGTAAGTAACAAGAGTGCAGAGGTCTTATTGCAACTATATCTTGCGCTAGTTAGGCCGCACCTCGATTATGCGGTTCAGTTCTGGTGCCCCTATTATAGAATGGATATAAATTCACTAGAGTCGGTGCAGCGAAGAATGACAAAAATGATTCAGGGACTTAGAAACCTTCCATATCAGGATCGGTTAAAGAAACTTAACTTGCATTCCCTAGAAAGACGAAGAGTGCGAGGAGATATGATAGAAGTCTTTAAGTGGGTGAAAGGAATCAATAAAGGGGATATAGATAAAGTTCTTATAATATCCGAGCAGGATAGGACTCGGAGCAACGGATTCAAATTGGATAAGTTTAGGTTTAGGAGGGAGATAGGAAGAAACTGGTTCACAAATAGGGTGGTGGACGAGTGGAACAAGCTTAGCAACTTTGTAGTAAGTGCGGGAACTCTGGAAAGTTTCAAAAGGAGGCTAGATAGATTCATGGATGATAGAGAGTGGTAGTAACTCTCGACAGGAGCTGCCATGCACAGGCCAACCGGCCTATTGCAGACTCCTTATTTTCTTATGTTAACAATGGTCTTAACTGCGAAAACTTTACCACCTAGGTGTTTGGGTAGTGGTTTGGTCTGACTATAGCGATAATTACACTTATTGTCTGGGGTAATTAATGGATTTCTTACTATAATTCATATAATTCATAATGCAAGTGTATAAGAATATAAAAAGTGGTGTTGGTTTATTAATATTATCAATAATTGGTCTGATAAACGTAAGTGGTCATAAGATAGATTCACCGGATGAGACGAGTTGAGTTTCTCGTTATTTACTTTAAATCTCGTAAATTATTAGATGTAATTAACTAATAGTCGATTACCATTGTATTTTAACAGTTAATAAGAAGTAACACTGATTTAAACGAGTAAACAGTAAACAAATAAGGTGTGACTTGTCAAACGGGGAGTGTTTCTTGCGTTGTGTGCCCAGACGTTGACTGGTGACGATCTGAGGGACACAGTTGTTTACAGTACACACCCAGAGAGAGAGAGAACAAGTGCACGACCTACAAGATTAAAGCTGTTGCGTTTGTATTTAGTTCCTCGACACTACAAGGAACAGCTGGTTGAAGTCTGTGTAGAACTTCATTAGCGACTCCTTCCTCCGGTAAGCTGAGGAGTACTGTACTGTTAGTGGGAGGTGAAGAGAGTGTGTGTGTGGGTTATGTGTACCGTACAGTGTTAAATATTGGTCTGGTGATACGAGTAGTGTGGATGAGTGGAATAACTTACACCATCATCATCAACATCCACCTACCCACCCACCCACTTGCACCCGCCCACCCCCACCAACCCCCCCCAAACCACCCCACCTCCCCCCCACCTACCCCCTCCCCCCCACCTACCCCCTCCCCTCCACCTACCCACCCGCCCGCCCACCCATTTCAGTTAGCTTGTGTAGAACCCCTTCACCAGAACCACAGCCGAGATACATAAAGACTTGAGAATAAAACCCATCAACCAGCAGCTGCACACCCTGGCCAGCAGAGTCTGGCAAAAGATAGAATGATCAGAGCAAGAACTCCTTCAAAGACTCCCACCAGATAACGACAACAACCATACATGGTTCCCAAAAAGTTACCAAATCTCAAAGGGTCCATTACCACCCCCGATCTACACGGCCAGGCAATATACAACCTCCCTAGACCAGCATCCGCCAGTAGGGTCGGCGGAATATGAAATGAGGCCCTTAAAACACCCATATATGGGACAGGGTAGGATGTATAGTGCCTGTACTGACAGACAATAACTAACCCAGGACACAACCCTAACTCACTATTAGCTTAGCCAGGCGGTCAGCCCGCCCTCTCCTACCTCCTCCTAAATTTCTTCAATTTCCGAACTATAACTTCCTTCCCCCACCTCTAATCTTCTTTCACCCCTCCTTTCTCTACAAAAAAAAATGAATGCGTTGGCGGACGGCAAAGCCAACTCCATAAATGCGATTTCTCTCTGTAGCAGGCTTACCCTTCCAGATGAAGGCATAGCCAGACCCCTAATCTCTGAGCTGGCCCTCTTTTGGGAGCCGGGACTCACTGATGGCTGCCACAAGGGCGGTTCTTCTTTCAGGATGCACATCTGTGCCAGTATCCAGAACATTTCTGACATTCCATACAGTGAACCATAAGAGGTTGTATGGTTTGTTGTTGTTTGGATCTGTGATTTTGACTTGAGTTTTCGCCCGCATAACGATGACCTTACTGGGTGCGGTTGCCCAGACAGGTTGGGGTTTTAGGCAGGCTATGTTTAAGGCACCTTTTCTAGCCCCCTCCCCATGTGGGGTGAGCAGAGTGGCTCCTCGAAATGGCTGCTCAGTCGCACATAAAGGACCGGATTGCACTACTGCCTAGATCCCAATGCGTATATGACCATCTTATCTGTGCCGCCCATGTGCAGAGTTGTGACTAGAGACTCCCGGCAGTCATCTCTGACTGTCCCCGTCGCCACTCGTCCGTCGCCATAGGACTTTTGGGGGTATAGGGGTTTTGATGATGAGAGGTATGATGAGCTGGGTGATGGCTGCATGTGAGTTGATTTATGTGGTGAGGCAGGAGCACAGGCTGCAACCACATATCTTGGCTCCTCCTTTTCCTGATGCAGTGGTACAAGTGCTGCAGCGACTGGGGAGAGGGAGAGTTGCAATAGGCTGCCGATAGCCCAGGTTGTTGGGTATCGCCAAAGTAGCCTGTCCATTAGGCTTTGCCTTCATCCGCCGGTGTAGTCTCCTGGTTCCCATGGTGGTCACCTCTTCCGCCTATACCGCCGTTTGGGTCTTGTTGGAGCTCTGTAAGCATGTCTGTCTGATGCGGGGCTCCACCGCAGATTTTACGTTCGGGGTTTAATCTCGTAGCCTTATACCTACCGAGGTTAATCCACAAAGCAGCGGGGCGGTGGTTGGTAGACGTCAGTGCGTGTCCACACACACACACACACACACACACATTTACTTTAGGTGTTCAAAAGGGATGGATAAAAGATTTCAACAGAAGGTGGTGTCCATATTTTTTTAGTATGTGTGTGTGTCCCATTGTGTAGTGATGGTGAGTGTTGGTTCGTTAGGCAGCCGAACTAGGGCGCTGTTTAATAATTCTCTCTCTCTCTCTCTCTCTCTCTCTCTCTCTCTCTCTCTCTCTCTCTCTCTCTCTCTCCACGTCTCGGCGTCTAGCTGAAGGTTTATGGGAGGAAGTTCTATAAAACTTTTGCAAGGAATGGAGGGAGGAGGGGAGAGGGCGCTGGGGAAGGGAGAGGGAGAGTGGGGAGGAAGGGAAAGGGAGGTAAAGAAGATGCTGGAAAAGGATGGGGTGGGAGAGGTATTGGGCCAGGGGAATGGAAGGGGAGGGAGAGAATGATGAAGGGAGAGCAGGGGAAGGTGGAGTAGTGGGGAAGGTGGAGTGGTGAGGAAGGTGGAGTAGTGGGGAAGGTGGAGTAGTGGGGAAGCAGAGAGGAAATTAGATGACTTTTTATACACACACACACAGAATGAAGAGAGATTGGAAAAGAACAAGCGAAGGAAAGAAATAAGATCCCAATCCTTACAGATCCCAATGTAAACAGGTCCCAATCCTTATAGGTCCCAATGTAAACACGTCCCAGTGTAAACACGTCCCAATTTTAAGAGGTCCCCATTCTAACAAGTCCCTATTCTAACAAGTCCCAATGTAAACTATAGGACTGGGGACCTATCACCAGTAGTCCACATTCCCAATAGCCACCCACCAAACATGATAGACCCATCCCAACTATATTAACTCAGACACCAATAGAGCAAATTACTGTAAAACTCTACTGAAACTATTATGCTGTTGTTGTTCCTTAAGTTATAAATGATATATATTTTTAAGGCTACGTTTTATAGTTTGACCCTAAATTATATAGTTTGACCCTAATTATATAGTTTGACCCTTAATTATATAGTTTGACCCTAAATTATATAGTTTGACCCTAAATTATATAGTTTGACCCTAAATTATATAGTTTGACCCTAAATTATATAGTTTGACTCAGACTAACGTTGATGAAGTCGTGTGGTTATATTATACTGATATATAAATAATTAATATAATCGACGAATCAATATATTCACTTAAGGAGGAAAGATGTTATAATTTCTTGATAATCTTGGGGAATAATTATACTAATATCCTTCCATTTACATACGAATAGAAAATTGTCTTGTGATATATTGAGCTAATGTGAGGAAGATGGGTCATTTATTTCTATTTAATTGCTTCATCAGTTTGAGAATTATGAAAAAAGATGAAAAATTGAAGGAGAGTGACGACATTACACACACACACACACACACACACGCGCGCGCACACACACACACACACACACACACACACACACGCGCGCGCACACACACTCACACACACACACACACACACACACAAGGTCTTTAAAGCAGTAATTATTAAGTACGGCTCAACATTTGGTGACAACGTTGGTGCATTAAGAAAGATTAGAGTCAAGAATATTATCTTTATAGTAATTTTGTGAGTAATTTGTGAGTAATTTGTGGGTAATTTGTGAGTAATTTGTGACTAATTTGTGGGGGATTTGTGAGTAATTTGTGACTAATTTGTGAGTAATTTGTAATCTGTGAGTAATGTGTGAGTAACTGGAGTAATATTTGAGTAATTTGTGAGTTATGTGTGGGTAATTTGTGAGTAATTTGTGAATAATTTTTGAGTAATATGTGGGTAATTTGTGAGTAATATGTGAGTAATTTGAGTAATTTGTGAGTAAATAAAATCTTCACACAATACTTATTCACTTATTCAATACATAAAAGGCAAATTTGTTCATTATTCTGAAAAAAGAAGGTAATTAATGGAGAAGTATGGGGTGAGTAAATGAATAATGTATAGGTAGGTTGTGTATAACTGGGTGTATAATGTAAAGGTAGGTTGTGTATGACTGGGTGGATACTGTAAAGGTAGGTTGTGTATGACTGGGTGTATAATGTAAAGGTAGGTTGTGTATGACTGTGTGGATACTGTATAGGTAGGTTGTGTATGACTGGGTGCATAACTATATCATATTCTTCTCTAAGGCTTCAGTAATCATCTGTTTTTGTTATTGTTATTTTTGTTTGTTATTATTGTTGTTATTATTTTTGTTATTAATATTTGTATTATTATTATTATTGTTGTTGTTATCATATAAACATTAGTATCTTAATAAATGGACCAAAAAAAATAAGGGTACACAATATTGTCCTTCCTTTCCTTCCCTTATGATAAAAACCGTGGCCAGGGATTGATCTTGGCCGCCAATTAGTGGTAGTCGCCGTCCACCCTCTGTCATATATCAACCAGCACTGACGTATTAGGGTTGGTGCCGGGGGTGTGTGACTGCCAAGCTACCGCCCAACATATCGTACTGCTCTAGGAATACTTTTGTGGGCTTGGTTAGGTTACGTTAGTGTTTGGTTAGGTTAATGTTAGATTAGGTTAAGTTAGGTTATATTAGGTTGAATTAAGTTAGATTAAGTTAGGGTAGTTTTAGGTTAGAATTTCTCGTTTGTGATACAATACTCAAATCAATCTTCCTCCAGTCAGTAATACCAGTCAGGGAAACAGTTCATACAGTTAATTAAATGTAAACAAACCTCACTTATAACCAGTCAAAAGCCGTAATAGCAAGAACCGGACAAACAAAGAAACAAAATTCTCTCACTATGTATGTCAGTCGGTCAAAACCTTATATACATACAGGTAAATACTGACACACTCTCTCCTATGGATTCTCTACCATGATAAGGCTTAAGCTCAATTATGTCTACCTTATGACAATTACCAGGTAGACATAGACAGTACTGATATAAGGTGTAGAATAATTTACCCCAGTATGAAATTATTTGGATATAATTCACCCGTAGGGATAATTTCTCGCCTGGATTATTCTTACCGGGAATAATCATGAAACCTTCCTGTGCACCTCCTCCTTCCGCCCCCTACTGGCTCACTCAACCCCTCTACCTCTCCTCCCCACCACCCGTGATCCCCCTCCCCACCACCCGTGACCCCCCATCCCCACCACCCGTGACCCCCCTCCCCACCACCCGTGACCCCCCCTCCCCACCACCCGTGACCCCCCCTCCCCCACCACCCGTGACCCCCCCTCCCCACCACCCGTGACCCCCCCTCCCCACCACCCGTGACCCCCCTCCCCACCACCCGTGACCCCCCTCCCCACCACCCGTGACCCCCCCCTCCCCACCACCCGTGACCCCCCCCTCCCCACCACCCGTGACCCCCCCCTCCCCACCACCCGTGTCCCCCCCCTCCCCACCACCCGTGACCCCCCCCTCCCCACCACCCGTGACCCCCCCTCCCCACCACCCGTGACCCCCCCACCCGTGAACCCCCTCCCCCTCACCCGTGACCCCCCTCACCCGTGACCCCCCTCACCCGTGACCCCCCCTCACCCGTGACCCCACCACTCGTGACCCCCCTCCCCACCCACCCGTAACCCCCCCTCCCCACCACCCGTAACCCCCCTCCCCACCACCCGTAACCCCCCTCCCCCCCCACCCGTGACCCCCCTCCCCACCACCCGTGACCCCCCCCCCCCCTCGTGGATTACAAGGCTCACGGGGTAATAATCCTTAATGATGCCTCACTGTAACCCCCAGCAGCCTGAGTTAGGTCTCGGGCCGGACTGTCATGCAAATACTTCGTGACTGAGGGAGGGGGTGTGAGGGGGGGGAGGGGGAGATGATGTGATAGGGAGGGAGGGGGAGAGTGAAAGGTGGAGGGGGAGAATGAAAAGGAAAGGGAAGGAGATGAAAGAATAAAAAGAGACACAATAGGAAGAAAAGGAAAGAATTAGGGGAAGGGGACGAGAGGGAGAGGAAACAGGAAGTAAAGAAGAAAAATACTGGAAGGAAATAGAGGGAGAGGGGGAGGGAGGGAGGGAGTGAGGTAGAGACGAAGGGAATGGGGAATAGCGAATTAAAGGGAATGAAACAGAGAGAGAGAGAGAGATTGAGAAAGAGAGAGAAGATAAAAGCGAAGGAAGGAGAAATGATCAATAAAGGTGAGAGAGAGAGAGAGAGAGAGAGAGAGAGAGTGAGTACGTCACCACTACACGTTAAATAGGACAAAAACACTGCCGTTTATCCTCTCTTCCTGGGCACTTAAACACACCCCCATCCACCCCCTCACTCCACCACCTCACTCCACCCCTCCAACCCCTCACTCCACCCCCTCCAACCCCTCACTCCACCCCCTCCAACCCCTCACTCCACCCCCTCCAACCCCTCACTCCACCCCCTCACTCCACCCCCTCCTCACCCCTCACTCCACCCCCTCCAACCCCTCACACCACCCCCTCCAACCCCTCACACCACCCCCTCCTCACCCCTCACTCCACCCCCTCCTCACCCCTCACTCCACCCCCTCCACCCCCTCACTCCACCCCCTCCTCACCCCTCACTCCACCCCCTCCTCACCCCTCCCCATCCTCCCTCCACTCTGTACCATTAAAACTTCGCCAGCACGGGCAATTAACATCGCCTGGTGTACCCTCCGCCCTCTGATGACGTGACGGGCTCATGGAAGCTACACTCAACGAAGACTCACTTCTATTGTATTAAATCACTTATAGTTAACCATCGCTATAATAACACGTAGTAGGTTAGGTTAGGTTAATTTGGTTAGGTTAGGTTAGGTTGGGTTGGGTTGGGTTAGGTTGGGTTCGGGTTCGGTTCGGTTTGGTTTGGTTTGGATAATTTGGTTTGGTTTTGGTTACGTTAGGTTTGGTTAGGTTAGGTAAGATAAGGAGCGCGGCGATCGAGTAGATATACCGCCTGACTCTCGTTCCATGTGTCGGCGGTTCGATTCCCAGGTGACCCCCCCCCCCCCCACTTCACCCAGCTGTAAATGGGTACCAAAGTTTACATATCGGGGGTCGAGAGTAGTACCGTACGGCCATACTGCATCCTTATATACCGAAGGCTCAGTATACACACAAGTACCGTAGAGTACCTGTGTTGGTACTTATGGTCAGTCACCACTATAGTATGTCATCCTCTTGATGTGATCTTTCGCTTCTATATTAATACACAGGTAGGTAATATAGTAACACACAGCTATACTAACACAACCACAGCTATATTAACACAGCTAACACAACCACAGCTATATTAACACAACTATAGTAACACAGCTAACAACCACAGCTATATTAACACAACTATAGTAACACAGCTCTAACAACCACAGCTATATTAACACATCTATAGTAATACAGCTAACACAACCACAGCTATATTAACACATCTATAGTAACACAGCTACATTAACACATCTATATAACACACATACACGAGTATACTATCACAGCTAAAACAGTCAAGCTACGAATTTCCCGCCATATTAAAAGCTAAAATAACATGTTTACTGTTCACTGCACCGGAAATGAGTTCTGGGGGATGGTGGCAGGTCTTTCGTTCCCGTGGTGGTGTGGTGAAGGTGGCGGTGTGGTGAAGGTTCCCGTGGTGTGGTGAAGGTTCCCGTGGTGGTGTGGTGAAGGTGGTGGTGAAGGTGGTGCTGTGGTGAAAATTCCCGTGGTGTGGTGAAGGTGGTAGTGTGGTGAAGGTGGTGGTGTGGTGAAGGTGGTGGTGAAGGTGGTGTGGTGGTGAAGGTGGTGCTGTGGTGAAAATTCCCGTGGTGTGGTGAAGGTGGTAGTGTGACGGGATAAATTTAATTCACCACACCTTCCGTCAGAGGTGGCAACACCCGTCTGGTTCGTTCTTAATAATAATAATAATAATAATAATGATAATGATAATTTAATAATAATAACAATAGCAACAATGACAGAAACAAATAAAAGCAACAATTAAAACAATAACAACAACAAAACACAACAACAACCCACCTGAGTAACACACCTGACCTTGCCTCACCACTCACCTGCCCTGCGTGACGATGAGGATGAGTTACGAGCATAATGTCTAGTTACTTTGTCACTCTTCCCCCTGGCGTGACAACCAAACATTCTAATCCAAACATCCACACACTCCAAGTTTGTCATTGTACTAATAAACATTCTAATCTGAACATTCACACTCTAAGTTTATCACTCTTTGTTTTATATTAATTTAAATTATTTATTTTTTTCTTTACGGGGATTAGTTCACCCGGGCACAGGTTGCTCACCCACATCGGGGCCTGGGGGAAAAATATAAAACAAATTAAGAGTGAGAAACGATATACAGTATATATGTAGTGTTGTGTTGTGTTGTTGTGTTGTGTTGTCAAGCAAGAGAAACAAATGAGACCCTGCAATTGTGTATGAGGCAGAGTCAGATCAGCAAACTGGGACTTGGTCATAATTTTTGTGATGCCATATGGCAGCAGGGTCTACCATTGGACAACACATTATGCTTCCAATATCTTCCCAGGCGGTAGTTCCTCCCTGTTTGGTAGCTGCCTACTACCTACTACCTAAATATTCACTGGGCCAATGCTATCTTTTGGCGGAAGGTATCAGCTTTGGCCCGAGACTGAGGGGTGTTCTTCCAGCCAGTGAAGGCAGCACGTTTACCATTTACGAGCACGTCGATTTCCTGGTTGTTTTCATCAAACCAACCCTGGTGTTTTATTTGGATCTGACCGAGGGTCTCTCTGCAGGTTTTTGTGATGGCAGCTTTGAGAGGACTCCACTCGGATTTAGATTGTGTATTGTTGGGTTGTTTATCAACCCATCGTCGAACTGCTCTCTGAAAGCATGTGCTACCACTGGATCCTCCAGACTCTTGGTGTTTAAGCCTCTTCTGGAGTCTTCTTACCTTCGCCGTTTTGGGGCGACGTGAAGTGACAGCTTGGCTCTGATGAGCAGATGATTAATGTCACAGTGGTCTGAGCCAGGCATGGCTCGGGTGATGGGGACATCTCGTCGATCGCTTTCTCTGACTATGATTTAGTCAATGAGATGCCAGTGTTTGGATCATGGGTGTTGCCAAGAACCCTTGAACTTGTCGGCCTGCCTTAACAAAGTATTGGTGATAGTGAGGTTGTGTTCAGCACACTTGTTGAGAAAGAGTAGGCCATTGGGATTACCCTAGCCCACTCCGTTTCTCCCTATGATTCCCTGCCAAATGTCAGCACCTCTGCCGACTGGTATTGACGTCACTTCGGAGAACAACCTTATCTTCTCTGGGGACAGAGGTTAGTACTCTGTCAAGGTTAGTGTAAAAGGCCTCCTTGATGACATCCTCTGCATCCAGTGTTGGGGCATATTCACTGATGAAGAAGGCATGATGTGAGTGATTCAGTGGGACTTGAAGTGTTTGTTGATCCCAATAGGCATTTCAGTTAGCCTATGTAGGATGCATTGGCGGATGACAAAGCCAACTCCATAAATGCTGTTTATTTCTGAAGCAGGTTTACCCTTCCAGAAGAAGGTATAGCCAGACCCCCGTTCTGTGAGTCGACCCTCGTCTGGGAGCCGGGACTCACTAAATGGCTGCTATGTCGATGTTATACCTAGCCAGCTCTTTTGCCACAAGGGCAGTTCTTCTTTCAGGACGCTCATTTGTGCCAGTATTCAGAAGGGTTCTGACATTCTATTCAGTGACCATAGGAAGCTGTATAGTTTGCTTTTGATTCGATCTGTGGTTATGGTTTTGACCACATTAGGATAACCTTACCGGGTGCGGTTGCCCAGTCAGGTTGGTTCTTTAGGGAGGCTATGTTTAGGGCACCTTTTCTAGCCCCCTCCCTTTGTGGGGTGAGCAGAGTGGCTCCTCGAAAGGGCTGCTTAGTCGCACAGACATGACCAGATTACACGACTGCCTAGATCCCAGTGCATAAACGACCATCTTATCTGTGCCGCCCATGTGCTGAGTTGTGACTAGAGACTCTCGGCAGTCATCTCTGACTGTCCCCGTCGCCACTCGTCTGTCGCCACAGGATTTTTGGGGGTATAAGGGTTTTGACGATGATGAAAAGTATAATGAACTGGATGATGGCTGCGCGTGAGATGATTTATGTGGTGAGGCAGGAGTGCAGGCTGCAACCACACATCTTGGCTCTCCCTTTTCCTGATCCAGTGGTGTAGGTAGCTGCAACGACTGGGGAGAGGGGGAGTTGCAATGGACTGCCGATAGCCCGGTATGTTGGGTTTCGCCTAAGTAGCCTGTCCATCTTGCACTGCCTTCATCCGCTGGTGCAGCCTTTGGGTTCCCATGTTGGGCACCTCTTCTGCCTATTCCGTCGTTGGGGTCTTACTGGAGCTCTGTAAGCATGTTTGCCTGATGCGGAGCTCCACCGCAGATTTTTCCTTGGGGGTTTACTCCCGTAGCCTTATACCTACCAAGGTTAATACGCAAGGCAGCAGGGTAATGGTTGGTAGGCGCCAGGACGTGTCCACATGCCAGTTGGCCTATGTGCCATCCCTCTGGGGCCCACTACTACTTCGAGATCCCCTGCTGGTCTAACCTGGGCTCACGGGGCACCCAGTTACCGTGTGTTGCCACGAGGAGGCACAGCAGGATTCTTGGTGGTAAAGAAGCTGTGTACTGGCAGGGGAAGACTTATGCAAGTTGCTTCACTGTTCAACACGAGGGCTAGCCAGCGGCGGTAGCTGAAAGCTGCCATACTAGACGCATTTCACCACCCTGTGTGCGAACACACACACACATTTCCGGGGTCAGGACGGAAATTACGGTTTTAATACGAGTAAAATTACTCCTTTTTTCATGACCATTAAATCCTAATGTATATTATCCAGCGTCCATCACCGCTTTCTTTGATGACTTTCTTTTATGCTTTCATTTATGACATTCTTTTGTGCGTTTTGTTATTTTTATTATGACTTTCTTTTTCCTATGGCTTCCTAATGAACTTTCTCTTCTCTTCTCTTTTTTCGACTCTCCCTCTCTCCTCCCCTCTCCTTCATTCCCTCCTTCCTCCCCCTCTCCCTCTCTCCTCCCCCCCTCCTTCATTCCCTCCTTCCTCCCCCTCTCCCTCCTCCCCCTTCACCCTTCCAAGTGAAAAGGAAATGTCTCACTCAGGGAGGAAATACCCAACTGAGGGAGGATATGGGCGAATGGGGGAGGGCATAGGCGCTTCAGGGTGGGTATAAGCGGTTTAAGGAGAGTATATGTGCTTCAGGGAGGGTATAACCGGTCCAGGGAGGGTATAGGTGCTTGAGGGAGGGTGTAGGCGCTTCAGGGAGAGTATAGGCAGCCCAGAGAGGATATAGTCGACCCAGGGAGGATAAAGCCACTTCACAGAGGATAAATTTACACATTCTAACGAAAAACAATAATATTTCCCATAGGTTAGTTTAGTTGAGTTTAGTTTAGGTTAGGTTAGGTTAGGTATGGCTACAGTAACCCTTCCACGTCTTGGTCTTAACATAATGATTGTTGATATACCTGGTGTGTGTGTGTGTGTGTGTGTGTGTAGTCAAACTAGCTTGTCTGTGGCTGTTAGGTATGAAGAGAGAGAGAGAGAGAGAGAGAGAGAGAGAGAGAGAGAGAATATGTTCCTAATTCCTTAAATGCTTTCATGCGGAGAACGATCTCCATTCCCATTCGCTTTTCCCTTCATTCCAGATTGATTCCTGGACATTCTGGAATAGATTGGAATCGTTGGTAGTGGTACAAGGATAGTAGTGGTTGTACAGCGATGCTAATAATTATTACCATGTTAATAATGATAATGATGATAATGATGATAATAATGATAATGATGATAATAATAATGATAATGATAATAATAATAAAGGTTAACACACATATACTGCATTACTCTCAGTGTAACCCACCTCTCTCTCTCTCTCTCTCTCTCTCTCTCTCTCTCTCTCTCTCTCTCTCTCTCTCTCTCTCTCTCTCTTGTTCACGTCACTCAGAGTGTGTGAGTCCGGGCAGCTCTCTTAATTAGTTCAACACTGATCACCTGAAGAGCAGCCCCCAGCTAATGCTAACCTAACCTAACCTAATCAGGGAGGAGAGATAGTCAGGGTGACAGAGAGGGTCAGGGTGACAGGGAGGGTCAGGGAGGACAGGGAGCCAGGGAGGACAGGGAGGGTAGCGCACCATCCTCCCATCAACACACATTACCACGTCAATATCCTTCCTCACTACAGACCTGTCGTCGCCTCCCTCAGCGGCCTGACGTCTTCCTTCCTTCCCTCTCCCTCCCTCCCTTCCTTATCCTCTCTCTCCCTCCCTTATCCTTCCTCCCTCCCTCATCCTCTCTCTCCCTCCCTCATCCTCCTTCCTCCCTCCCTCATCCTCCTTCCCTCCCTCATCCTCCTTCCCTCCCTCATCCTCTCTCTCCCTCTCTCTCCCTCCCTCATCCTTCCTCCCTCCCTCTTCCTCCTTCCCTCCCTCATCCTCCCTCCCTCCCTCATCCTCCTTCCCTCCCTCATCCTCCTTCCCTCCCTCCCTCATCCTCTCTCTCCCTCTCTCTCCCTCCCTCATCCTTCCTCCCTCCCTCATCCTCCTTCCCTCCCTCTTCCTCCTTCCCTCCCTCTTCCTCCTTCCCTCCCTTATCTTAACCTTCCCTCCCTCACACACGCACTCTTCATCCCTCCCCCCCCCTCCCTCCCCTCACACCCCTCACACATATTGATGACTCGGGAACAAATCGTCAAACTTCTACAGAGAGTTACAGGACACTCGCTGATACTGCTGGGAGGACCTGTAGTGTCTTCTTCCTCTGCCTCTTCTTCCTCTTCCTTCTCTTCTTCTCCCTATTCTTCTTCTCCCTCTTCCTTCTCCTCTTCTTCTTCCTCTTCTTCTCCCTTCTCCTCCACTTCTCCTCCTCCTCTTCTTCCTCTTCCTCCTGCTCTTCTTCCTATTCTTCTTCCTCTTCTTCCTTCTCCTCTTCTTCCTCTTCTTCTTCCTTCTCCTCCTCTTCCTTCTCGTCTTCTTCCTTCTCCCTCACACCTGTAGTGTCTCCCTCACACCTGTAGTGTCTCCCTCACACCTGTAGTCAGTCTCCCTCACACCTGTAGTGTCTCCCTCACACCTGTAGTGTCTCCCTCACACCTGTAGTCAGTCTCCCTCACACCTGTAGTGTCTCCCTCACACCTGTAGTGTCTCCCTCACACCTGTAGTCAGTCTCTCTCACACCTGTAGTGTCTCCCTCACACCTGTAGTCAGTCTCCCTCACACCTGTAGTGTCTCCCTCACACCTGTAGTCAGTCTCCCTCACACCTGTAGTGTCTCCTTGCTGGTACATAATGGTGTTACATATGGGGCGAGAAGTGTGTGTGTTTTGTGAGTGTGTTCTAAGTGTATGTGTGTATGTTCTGTGTATGTATGTGTCAGTTTTTTGGGTTGTATAATGTATAAGTATGTTATAGACACTACTACTACTACAACTACTTTGCTGTCACTCTGAATCGAGTATGACGATCATCCAGCTATGATGCGAGTTATTAAGGATGTCACCTTCGCTGGTGAGTTTTGAGGTGACTAAAGAGGACGAAACGGAACCGGCAAAGTCGTTCACAGATGTATCACGTGTGGTGGGCTACATCTAGTGTGGGAGGGGCGGCGGCAGCAACTTTCCGGCTTTGGCGCTTGTCTGCCTCGTTATGCAGTCGGGCTAACTCGAAAGTATTAACACCTTCTCGGGTGGTGCTCCTCCAAGCGTTACGGTGTGGAGTAATCGTCTCCCAGGTGAGGGGGTCCATTTGGCACTTTTTCAGGTTTGTCTTAAGACTATCCTTATACCTTTTCAATTGCCCGCCAGCGTTACGTTTACTATTCGTTAGGTGACTGTAAAGTAGCTGCTTTGGCAGTCTACTGTCGTCCATGTGGGTAACATGGCCAGTCCAGGGCAGCTGTTCATGGATAATGGTAGCCTCGATGCACCAACAGTTGGTGTCAGCAAGAATACTGGCATTTGTTCTGTTGTCTTCCCAGCGCCCTTGGAGGATGGAACGTAGACTACGTTGGTGAAAGTTTTCAAGTGCCTTGAGGTGCCTTCTGTATGTGACCCATGTCTCGCTGCTATATAGCAGGGTGGGGAGGACCACTGAAAGCGAGAGGAAACAAGCAGTGCCCGCACCTTAACACTAACATAATGATGCCACACTAGACGCACTGCACCACCCTGTTCACACACACACACACACACACACACACCAGGTAAAATACAACATTTGACTCAGAGACCAAAGGAGGCTGAGGCTTAGAGGGGGTGAGAGGCCAGGAAGTTAAGGGGGAGGGGAGGTCAGGGAGAAGTTAGTTCCGTGCAGAGAATTGTATCATGCTTGTTAATCCTATCCCGGGTCACACACACACACACACACACACACACACTGCGTCATCCGTGTCAAACTACAGTGAGTCTCACAGCCACCACACACCTCCCCCGCCCCGTGTGACTGTCAGTGGCAGGTTGAGGGGAGGGGAGGGGAGGGAAGAGGAAGGGAGGAAGAGGAGGATGGGAGGAAGAAACAGGTCATCTTGTGCTCCCCTTCGATTAACACCTGATACGAAATATCTCCCCTGTTGTTGTTGTTGTTGTTGTTGTGGTTGTTGTTGTTGTGGTTGTTGTTGCTGTTGTAGTGGTTGTTATTATTGTTATTATTGTTGTTGTTGTAGTAGTAGTTGTGGTTGTTGTTGCTGTTGTAGTGGTTGTTATTATTGTTATTATTGTTGTTGTAGTAGTAGTTGTGGTTGTTGTTGCTGTTGTAGTGGTTGTTATTATTGTTATTATTATTATTGTTGTTGTAGTAGTAGTTGTGGTTGTTGTTGCTGTTGTAGTGGTTGTTATTATTGTTATTATTATTGTTGTTGTTGTAGTAGTAGTTGTGGTTGTTGTTGCTGTTGTAGTGGTTGTTATTATTGTTATTATTATTGTTGTTGTTGTAGTAGTAGTTGTGGTTGTTGTTGCTGTTGTAGTGGTTGTTATTATTGTTATTATTATTGTTGTTGTTGTAGTAGTAGTTGTGGTTGTTGTTGCTGTTGTAGTGGTTGTTATTATTGTTATTATTATTGTTGTTGTTGTAGTAGTAGTTGTGGTTGTTGTTGCTGTTATTATTGTTATTATTGTTGTTGTTGTTGTGGTTGTTGTAGTTGTTATAAGACATCAAGGAACAACACCTTTGGTTTTATCTATAACAGTAAGATAAAGAAAGTCAGTGTTGTTTATATGTTGAGATAATGAAGCTTTTTTCTCTCCACTAGCACCGTTTTTCTCTCCACTAGCACCGTTTTTCTCTCCACTAGCACCGTTTTTCTCTCCACTAGCACCGTTTTTCTCTCTACTAGCACCGTTTTTATCTCTACTAGCAACGTTTTTATCTCTACTAGCAACGTTTTTATCTCTACTAGCACCGTTTTTATCTCTACTAGCACCGTTTTTCTCTCTACTAGCAACGTTTTTATCTCTACTAGCAACGTTTTTATCTCTACTAGCAACGTTTTTCTCTACTAGCACCGTTTTTCTCTCCACTAGCACCGTTTTTTTCTCTACTAGCACCGTTTTTCTCTCCACTAGCACCGTTTTTATCTCCACTAGCACCGTTTTTCTCTCCACTAGCACCGTTTTTCTCTCCACTAGCACCGTTTTTCTCTCCACTAGCACCGTTTTTCTCTCTACTAGCACCGTTTTTCTCTCCACTAGCACCGTTTTTATCTCTACTAGCACCGTTTTTATCTCTACTAGCACCGTTTTTCTCTCCACTAGCACCGTTTTTCTCTCCACTAGCACCGTTTTTCTCTCCACTAGCACCGTTTTTCTCTCCACTAGCACCGTTTTTCTCTCCACTAGCAACGTTTTTCTCTCTACTAGCAACGTTTTTATCTCTACTAGCACCGTTTTTCTCTCTACTAGCACCGTTTTTCTCTCTACTAGCACCGTTTTTCTCTCCACTAGCACCGTTTTTCTCTCTACTAGCACCGTTTTTCTCTCCACTAGCACCGTTTTTATCTCTACTAGCACCGTTTTTATCTCTACTAGCAACGTTTTTCTCTCTACTAGCAACGTTTTTATCTCTACTAGCAACGTTTTTATCTCTACTAGCAACGTTTTTCTCTCTACTAGCAACGTTTTTATCTCTACTAGCAACGTTTTTATCTCTACTAGCAACGTTTTTCTCTACTAGCACCGTTTTTCTCTCCACTAGCACCGTTTTTTTCTCTACTAGCACCGTTTTTCTCTCCACTAGCACCGTTTTTCTCTCCACTAGCACCGTTTTTCTCTCCACTAGCACCGTTTTTCTCTCTACTAGCACCGTTTTTCTCTCCACTAGCACCATTTTTCTCTCTACTAGCACCGTTTTTCTCTCCACTAGCACCGTTTTTATCTCTACTAGCAACGTTTTTATCTCTACTAGCACCGTTTTTATCTCCACTAGCACCGTTTTTCTCTCCACTAGCACCGTTTTTCTCTCCACTAGCACCGTTTTTCTCTCCACTAGCACCGTTTTTCTCTCCACTAGCACCGTTTTTCTCTCCACGAGCAACGTTTTTCTCTCTACTAGCAACGTTTTTATCTCTACTAGCACCGTTTTTCTCTCTACTAGCACCGTTTTTCTCTCCACTAGCACCGTTTTTCTCTCTACTAGCACCGTTTTTCTCTCTACTAGCACCGTTTTTCTCTCCACTAGCACCGTTTTTCTCTCCACTAGCACCGTTTTTCTCTCTACTAGCACCGTTTTTCTCTCCACTAGCACCGTTTTTCTCTCTACTAGCACCGTTTTTCTCTCCACTAGCACCGTTTTTATCTCTACTAGCACCGTTTTTCTCTCCACTAGCACCGTTTTTCTCTCCACTAGCACCGTTTTTCTCTCCACTAGCACCGTTTTTATCTCTACTAGCAACGTTTTTATCTCTACTAGCACCGTTTTTCTCTCCACTAGCACCGTTTTTCTCTCTACTAGCACCGTTTTTCTCTCCACTAGCACCGTTTTTCTTTTATGTTGCAGTGATAAAACCAGGAATCCCTTGTCAACGGTACGGAAGTGAGAGAGAGAGAGAGAGAGAGAGAGAGAGAGAGAGAGAGAGAGACGTATGGTAAAACTTAAACGATGGAGAGTGAAAAACGTCACCCCTTCATTGTATACAGGAAGAATTTTTGTGTATTGAAAGGCTCTCTCTCTCTCTCTCTCTCTCTCTCTCTCTCTCTCTCTCTCTCTCTCTCTCTCTCTCTCTCTCTCTCTGACCGCCTTTCTTACTATAGAGAGGACTGGACAGACAGGGAAGCTACAAATTGGTGTTGATGGCAATGTCGTTTCCAATTTCCAGGAGGTAAGTGTCGGGCAGTGTCCAGGGAGGGGGCAGGGGGGTGAGGAGGGGGCGGGGAGATGATGAGGGGGCAGGGGGGGTGAGGAGGGGGCAGGGGGGTGAGGAAGGGGCGGGGAGATGATGAGGGGGCAGGGGGGTGAGGAGGGGGCGGGGAGGTGAGGAGGGGGCAGGGGGGTGAGGAGGGGGCGGGGAGATGATGAGGGGGTGGGGAGGTGAGGAGGGGGCAGGGGGGTGAGGAGGGGGCGGGGAGATGATGAGGGGGCAGGGGGGTGAGGAGGGGGCAGGGGGGTGAGGAGGGGGCGGGGAGATGATGAGGGGGCGGGGAGGTGAGGAGGGGGCAGGGGGTGAGGAGGGGGCGGGGAGGTGATGAGGGGGCAGGGGGGTGAGGAGGGGGCGGGGAGGTGATGAGGGGGCAGGGGGGTGAGGAGGGGGCGGTGGGGTGAGGAGGGGGCGGGGAGGTGATGAGGGGGCAGGGGTATGAGGAGGGGGCGGGGAGGTGAGGAGGGGGCAGGGGGTGAGGAGGGGGCGGGGAGATGATGAGGGGGCAGGGGGGTGAGGAGGGGGCGGGGAGGTGAGGAGGGGGCGGGGAGGTGAGGAGGGGGCAGGGGGGTGATGGGGGAAGGTTTGATGGGGGGCAAGGGGGGGATTGAGAGACTGGGGTTTTAATACTAGTGTGGAGGAGAACTGTCTCTTGTCTCCTGTCTCTTGTCCCCTGTCTCCTGTCTCCTGTCTCTTGTCTCCTGTCTCTTGTCTCCTGTCTCTTGTCCCCTGTCTCCTGTCTCTTGTCTCTTGTCTCCTGTCTCTTGTCCCCTGTCTCCTGTCTCCTGTCTCTTGTCTCCTGTCCCCTGTCTCCTGTCTCTTGTCCCCTGTCTCCTGTCTCTTGTATCCTGTCTCCTGTCTCTTGTCTCCTGTCTCCTGTCCCCTGTCTCCTGTCTCCTGTCTCCTGTCTCTTGTCTCCTGTCTCCTGTCCCCTGTCTCCTGTCTCTTGTCTCTTGTCTCCTGTCTCCTGTCTCTTGTCTCCTGTCTCTTGTCTCTTGTCTCCTGTCTCCTGTCTCCTGTCTCTTGTCTCCTGTCTCCTGTCTCTTGTCCCCTGTCTCTTGTCTCCTGTCTCCTGTCCCCTGTCTCTTGTCTCCTGTCTCCTGTCTCTTGTCTCCTGTCTCTTGTCCCCTGTCTCTTGTCTCCTGTCTCCTGTCTCTTGTCTCTTGTCTCTTGTCTCCTGTCTCCTGTCTCTTGTCTCTCTTAATGTGTTGATGTTGTGTTTGTGTGCGGTTAGGTTAGGTTAGGTTAGGTTAGGTTAGGGTAATTAATCTCTAGACGAAACAAACATGACGGAGGACTAATGCTCAGGTGATCCTCCTTAACACGGCTCTTTAACACTGCTCCTTAACACTGCTCCTTAACACGGCTCCTTAACACGGCTCCTTAACACGACTCCTGAACACGGCTCCTTAACACAGCTCCTTAACACGGCTCCTTAACACGGCTCCTTGACACGGTTCCTTAACACGACTCCTGAACACGGCTCCTTAACACAGCTCCTTAACACGGCTCCTTAACACGGCTCCTTAACACGGTTCCTTAACACGACTCCTGAACACGGCTCCCTAACACGGCTCCTTAACACGGTTCCCTAACACGGCTCCTTAACACAGCTCCTTAACACGGCTCCCTAACACGGCTCCTTAACACGGCTCCCTTAACACGGCTCCCTTAACACGGCTCCTTAACACGGTTCTTTAACACGACTCCTGAACACGGCTCCTTAACACGGCTCCCTAACACGGCTCCTTAACACGGCTCCCTTAACACGGCTCCCTTAACACGGCTCCCTTAACACGGCTCCTTAACACGGTTCTTTAACACGACTCCTGAACACGGCTCCTTAACACGGCTCCCTAACACGGCTCCATAACTTGGTATAATTCCCGGCATAATGTTATTTATTGACGACTTTCTGCGCCATTACCAGAGCTCGGCGCTTCCCTTGCTTACCTCCGCCACTAAGGTCCTTTATCATGCTCCATTAAGTGATCCCGGTGCTGCTTTAATCTTTGTAACTGGTGTTGTGTAATAATAATAATAATAATAATAATAATAATAATAATAATAATAATAGATGATAATTAACGGTTTATTGAAAGAGCATGGCAGCCGGAAGGCTGAAAATATACAGTTACATAATTGGGGAATGGGTTTCGATTTACAAATAATATACAAGTAACGTAAGTGATACAGATAAGATATATAATAACTAGATGGGGAGAAGCTCAAATTACAGGGCATTTCAACATAGTGACAGGGCAAAAAGGTAAGCTTGAATTGGAGTGAATACACTGGTTGATTACGAGTTGTTGATAAATTTTACATTGGTTGGGACTGGGCTGTTCTTATAGCGATCAGTACGTGCTCGCATGGGCTGGATGCGGTTGCGGTGTCGAACAGCAATTCGCGGACGAGGGATCTCAGGTGGAAGTAGGAGCCGGTGTCGAGGAAGGTGCAGAAGCTTCTTACCAAATTTGCAGATGAGGTCGTGGTGTTGGTCAGAGAGAGCCGAGAGGGTCGGTGTGTTGAGCGCTTCTTGATATGTGGAGTAGGAAGGGGAGAGAATAATCTTGCATACCCCTTTTTGCACTTTTTCTAGGTGTTTACGTTGTGTGGCATTTAGGGAGGAAGACCAGGTAGGGGAGGCATAGGTGAGCTTGGGAAGTATGAGTGTTGAGTAAACACTGAGGAGCTCGGACGCAGGAACTCCGAGGGACTTGAGTCGGCGGAGGAGGTGGAGACGGAAACTGGAGGATTTGATGACTTCACTGACGTTTGGAGTGTGTTGGGACTTAAAGTAATGGAAGGGGGTGGGACAACGTCGGAGGAGAGGTTGATGTACATAACCATGGTCTTGGTATGGTTGATGGAGACGTGGTTGTTGGTGGCCCAGTTTTGGAGACTTCAATAAATCCTGGAGGGCGGCGTAGTCGGTAGCCAAGTTATTGACACTGATCCCAATGGTGGAGTCGTCGACATATTTCCAGCGAGCAGGGGTTTCTCTTAGGGCATCTTTGATGAGCATGAGGAAGCAGAGCGGTCCCATCTTGGTGCCTTGGGGGACGCCATATGTGAGTGACTGAAAAGTGGAGACAGCCCCTCGGAAGCGTACTGCATGGCGTCGGTCACTGAGGAAGTCTGTAAGCCGTGTGTGTGTGTGTGTGTGTGTGTGTGTTGTGTGTGTTACTGTATATCTATTGTTTATCTTCACTTAAGAAAACTCACATTCTAAATGCCTTTATTACCAACGTATCAAATTTAACACACCAATTGCCTCTCTCTCTCTCTCTCTCTCTCTCTCTCTCTTCATCTTTCACTACCATTACCCATCTCAACCTAACCTAACCCTCTACTCTCTCTGCATCATAATTATTCTCTTAACTTCACATATAAGTTCTTTTACTGATAATTGTTTTCATAAAGTATATAATCTATAATTTCTGGATTACACACGTGAAGTATTGTCAAATCTATGGGTTAAGTCTTAAATGTATCGATGGTGTAAGACAATGTATACATATGCTGAATACTGATGCTCACACAGACGTAGATATACATGGATATACAAACACATGGCACACACACACACACGCACACACGCGCACACACACACACACACACACACACATGAATACAAACAACAATATTTCTCTTTAAAAGACAACTGGATGGTAGGAGGGAAGTTGATCTATAAAAACAATAAACATTTCCCATAAACAAAGATTTTTTTGACCCAGGATTACGTTTTATTTGCCATAGTTACGTTTTATTCGCCCTAGTTTACGTTTTATTCGCCATGGTTACGTTTTATTCGCCATAGTTATGTTTTATTCGCCGTAGTTAACGTTTTATTCGCCATAAATTACGTTTTATTCGCCAAGTAACGTTTTATTCGCCATATTTAACGTTTTATTCGCTATAGTTAACGTTTTATTCGCCATAGTTAACGCTTTACTCACTACAGTAACAATAAACAGAAGACCGAGCTTCTAAACAGTATCACCAATCCACAAAAGACCTAGTTTACGTTTTATTCGCCATGGTTACGTTTTATTCGCCATAGTTATGTTTTATTCGCCATAGTTATGTTTTATTCGCCATAGTTGCGTTTTATTCGTCGTAGTTAACGTTTTATTCGCCATAAATTACGTTTTATTCGCCATAGTAACGTTTTATTCGCCATATTTAACGTTTTATTCGCTATAGTTAACGTTTTATTCGCTATAGTTAACGCTTTACTCACTACAGTAACAATAAACAGAAGACCGAGCTTCTAAACAGTATCACCAATCCACAAAAGACCTAGTTTACGTTTTATTCGCCATAGTAACGTTTTATTCGCCATATTTAACGTTTTATTCGCTATAGTTAACGTTTTATTCGCCATAGTTACGTTTTATTCGCTATAGTTAACGCTTTACTCACTACAGTAACAATAAACAGAAGACCGAACTTCTAAACAGTATCACCAATCCACAAAAGACCTAAATTACAATATATTTCTCTTATAACTCCTAACAAAAGACCTAACTTACAATATATTTCTCTTATAACTCCTAACAAAAGACCTAACTTACAATATAAACATTTACCTTTTAACTCGTAACAAAAGCAAAATTCACCTCTGTTATTGGAAGAGCTTTTTTTTGTTTTAATCCCACTGTGTACCTGAGTGTCCAGAAACGAGGGGCAGCGTGACACTTCAAACTCGTCCCATTTATAAGGACAAGACAAATTGCCTTTTCCGGGGATTCCACACTCCTGATCGGATCACTAGTTTATTAAAAAAAATTACTTTAGTCTGTGAGGTACAAAGGGAGAAGGGAGGAAAAGGTGAGAGAAATAGTAGTAGGAAGAACTAACTGAAAGAGAGAGGTAAAGAGAACGAGGAATAAGAGAGAGAGAGAGAAAGAGAGAGAAAGTGTAAAGATAATATGGAAAAAAAATAAGAAAATAGAAATAGCTCTAAAATAAATATGACCTCGATTACTGACAGGTAGAAAGTATGATGTCACCATCTTACCTGGTTTATTGTTTCTTATGATGATGTTATAGTGTTAAGTTATGATGTTGTTATAGTGTGTTATGGTGTTATAGTGTGTTGTGGTGTTATAGTGTGTTATGGTGTTATAGTGTGTTATGGTGTTATAGTGTGTTATGGTGTTATAGTGTGTTATGGTGTTATAGTGTGCTATGGTGTTATAGTGTGTTATGGTGTTATAGTGTGTTATGGTGTTATAGTGTGTGATGTTATAGTGTGTTATGGTGTTATAGTGTGTTGTGGTGTTATAGTGTGTTATGGTGTTATAGTGTGTTGTGGTGTTATAGTGTGTTATGGTGTTATAGTGTGTTATGGTGTTATAGTGTGTTATGGTGTTATAGTGTGTTGTGGTGTTATAGTGTGTTATGGTGTTATAGTGTGTGATGTTATAGTGTGTTATGGTGTTATAGTGTGTTATGGTGTTATAGTGTGTTGTGGTGTTATAGTGTGTTATGGTGTTATAGTGTGTTATGGTGTTATAGTGTGTTATGGTGTTATAGTGTGTTGTGGTGTTATAGTGTGTTATGGTGTTATAGTGTGTTATGGTGTTATAGTGTGTTATGGTGTTATAGTGTGTTATGGTGTTATAGTGTGTTGTGGTGTTATAGTGTGCTATGGTGTTATAGTGTGTTATGGTGTTATAGTGTGTTATGGTGTTATAGTGTGTTATGGTGTCATTTTGTGTTATGGTGTTATAGTGTGTCGTTATAGTGTGTTATTGTGTTATAGTGTGTTACGGTGCTATAGTGTGTTATGGTGTTATAGTGTGTTATGGTGTTATAGTGTGTCGTTATAGTGTGTTATGGTGCTATAGTGTGTTATGGTGTTATAGTGTGTGATGTTATAGTGTGTTATGGTGTTATAGTGTGTTATGGTGTTATAGTGTGTGATGTTATAGTGTGTTATGGTGTTATAGTGTGTTAATTAAAAGACTGAACGTCAATTGACAACATGTATGACACAAACAGTACGATACTTTAAGAAATTTACGATAAAAGCGAGTTAATGATAAAGCCTTTGTTGTATTTACCAGCTGTTGAACTGTAAAGGTAAACGGCACCTGTGTACACCTGTCCTAGATACAGTTGTTAATGAGGTACACTACACCTGTCCTAGATACAGTTGTTAATGAGGTACACTACACCTGTCCTAGATACAGTTGTTAATGAGGTACACTACACCTGTCCTAGATACAGTTGTTAATGAGGTACACTACACCTGTCCTAGATACAGTTGTTAATGAGGTACACTACACCTGTCCTAGATACAGGTGTTAATGAGGTACACTACACCTGTCCTAGATACAGGTGTTAATGAGGTACACCACACCTGTCCTAGATACAGGTGTTAATGAGGTACACTACACCTGTCCTAGATACAGGTGTTAATGAGGTACACTACACCTGTCCTAGATACAGGTGTTAATGAGGTACACTACACCTGTCCTAGATACAGGTGTTAATGAGGTACACTACACCTGTCCTAGATACAGGTGTTAATGAGGTACACTACACCTGTCCTAGATACAGGTGTTAATGAGGTACACTACACCTGTCCTAGATACAGGTGTTAATGAGGTACACTACACCTGTCCTAGATACAGGTGTAATGAGGTACACTACACCTGTCCTAGATACAGGTGTTAATGAGGTACACTACACCTGTCCTAGATACAGGTGTTAATGAGGTACACTACACCTGTCCTAGATACAGGTGTTAATGAGGTACACTACACCTGTCCTAGATACAGGTGTTAATGAGGTACACTACACCTGTCCTAGATACAGGTGTTAATGAGGTACACTACACCTGATATTACCTCAAGTTTAGTCGCCCCAGTTTTTATTTCACCTGATAATTAAACACCCTAACCTAACCCTTACCTACCCTGAAGTGTGTTGTCCACGTGAAGTGTGTTAACGACGTGAAGTGTGTTATCCACGTGAAGTGTTATCTTAGTATACGGGAATTTCACCTAAATTTGTGGGAATTTTACCTTAACTTGTGGGAATTTTACCTTAACTTGTGGGAACTTTACCTTACTATAGTTTTTTAAGTGTAGTTATATATTATTTCGTTAACCCCTTGAGTACGATGCCTTTCTCTTGAGTACTATAAATCCATCCATTGAGTACGATATTTTTTACCCCAGAGTACGACTACTTAACCCCCTGAGTACAACATTAATTAACCCCTTATATACGTTGTCTGCTTAATCCCCTTTAGAGTACAATAACAATGTACTCAACTACACATGAGATTACGTGATCGTACTCAAGAGGTTAAGAGAGGCAATATACCTTAGAGGCTTAAGTAACCAGAATCGACGAACGAAAATCTGATAATTATCTTTAAAATCCTGTCAAAATCTTGTCCAATTTTTTTTAAACTTTGCATTGGTTAACGTTCCGTGAAAGTAATTTGGTGAATATTTAATAAGAAAGTCTATAGAGTTTTAGATAAAGGACAAACTATATAAAGGAATTAATTTTTATTGGTGTCTTTTTTCATTGTGAGTTTTGATTAGTTGAGAGGAGTCACTCAAGATTCTGTGTTTGTGTTTGTTTGTGTTTGTTTCATTTTGTATTTGTCTGTCTCTGTGTTTGTCTGTGTTTGTCTGTACAAGTTTTAAGGGGTTTTTTTTTTTTAATTACCTTCGTGAAATAAATTCTCGCGCCTTGAGGTCAGATAACTGGATGTATTTTTTTACATAAGTACATTTGCTTACAGAGAAACCTAACCTAACCTAACCTAACCTAACCTACCCTAACTGAACTGTCTGTCTGTTTGTCTATTGAGCTTACCATTGTAAACACGGGTCTTTCTGAGTAATTCTTAATGACACCTCTGGTACTTTACGTCACAGGTAGTACTTTATGACACCTGCGGTACTTTACGTCACAGGTAGTACTTTATGACACCTGCGGTACTTTACGTCACAGGTAGTACTTTATGACACCTGCGGTACTTTACGTCACAGGTAGTACTTTATGACACCTGCGGTACTTTACGTCACTGGTAGTACTTTATGACACCTGTGGTACTTTTCTTCACTGGTAGTACTTTATGACACCTGTGGTACTTTACGTCACAGGTAGTACTTTATGACACCTGTGGTACTTTTCTTCACTGGTAGTACTTAGACACATGAGGTCGACAACCATAAGGCGTGTTATTGTTGCTCTCTACGGCTGTTAACGTCTGGACCCAGCGGTAATGTGGCGCCCTAATACCATTGGCTAATGCTGTTTGCTCCGACGTTCCAACAGCCAATGAAAACTAAGCATCCCTCAACCAAGTCTGTGTTTGAGGGGGAACGAACCAATAGAAAATAATCGTAAATTAATCGTTAATTAATCGTAAAATAATCGTATTAAAGAACACATTATAAAGAAGATTATTATCAATAGTTTAAATTATTGTCTACCACTGAAGCACCACACACACTGACCACCTTCCCAAAAAATCTTTGCAACAAACTCTTAAAACATCGACTCGACTTCAGGTGAATGAGAGACCAGGTGAGGCTTTGGATTAATTACAGCTTTAAAGACAATTTAATGCTGGCAGTTTGAGGAGTTTACTGCGGGCGGCCAGAACCAGCTTAAAGGCAGACTAACCAGATCTCTCATCGACGCAAATAAAAGTGAGAGAAAAAGTGACAGAACTGATTGGCAGGTGGCAGATCTGATTGGCAGGTGGCAGAACTGATTGGTAGGTGGCAGAACTGATTGGTAGGTGGCATAACTGATTGGCAAGTGGCAAAACTGATTGGTAGGTGGCAGAACTGATTGGTAGGTGGCATAACTGATTGGCAAGTGGCAAAACTGATTGACAGGTGGCAGAACTAGTTGGCAGGTGGCAGAACTGATTGGCAGATGGAAAAACTGATTGGCAGTTAGCAGTACTGATTGGTAGGTGGCAGTAGGTACGCCGCTTAAAGTTAAACCTGGTTGATGCGCTAGCAGTATAGTGGTGTGCGGTGGCTGAGTGGATACAGTGCTCGCCTCTTGACCTACACGACACTCGACCGATTACAACTCCACATTAGGGACAGAACCCATTCGCAGGTGGGTGGACTAGGGGGGTGGGGCTGTTCTTGACCCAGCAGTCTTTATGAGATGAGGAGATCAGCTGTCATGTTAGTAGAGGAGACCAGCTGTCGTGTTAATACAGTAGAGGAGACCAGCTGTCGTGTTAGTACAGTAGAGGAGACCAGCTGTCGTGTTAGTACAGTATAGGAGACCAGCTGTCGTGTTAGTACAGTAGAGGAGACCAGCTGTCGTGTTAGTACAGTAGAGGAGGCCAGCTGTCGTGTTAGTACAGTAGAGGAGGCCAGCTGTCGTGTTAGTACAGTAGAGGAGGCCAGCTGTCGTGTTAGTACAGTAGAGGAGACCAGCTGTCGTGTTAGTACAGTAGAGGAGACCAGCTGTCGTGTTAGTACAGTATAGGAGACCAGCTGTCGTGTTAGTACAGTATAGGAGACCAGCTGTCGTGTTAGTACAGTATAGGAGACCAGCTGTCGTGTTAGTACAGTAGAGGAGACCAGCTGTCGTGTTAGTACAGTATAGGAGACCTGCTGTCGTGTTAGTGCAGTATAGGAGACCAGCTGTCGTGTTTGTACAGTATAGGAGACCAGCTGTCGTGTTAGTACAGTATAGGAGACCTGCTGTCGTGTTTGTACAGTATAGGAGACCTGCTGTCGTGTTTGTACAGTATAGGAGACCAGCTGTCGTGTTTGTACAGTATAGGAGACCAGCTGTCGTGTTAGTACAGTAGAGGAGACCAGCTGTCGTGTTAGTACAGTAGAGGAGACCAGCTGTCGTGTTAGTACAGTCGAGGAGACCAGCTGTCGTGTTAGTACAGCATAGGAGACCAGCTGTCGTGTTAGTACCGTACACAAACAGGAGACCAGCTGTCGTGTTAGTACCGTACACACAGGAGACCAGCTGTCGTGTTAGTACCGTACACACAGGAGACCAGCTGTCATGGTAGTACAGTAGAGGAGACCAGCTGTCGTGTTGTGGGTGCCAAACGTGTCCTC
>CAUDMG010003198.1:15000-25000 GCA_958450375.1 Homarus gammarus | reverse complement strand
TTTTAAGGACATGTTAAACAACTTTGCTAAGGGCATACTAAGCTCTTCCTTACATTCCTTTAATACTCTGGCAAATATCTCATCGGGACCTGATGACTTATTAGGTTCAGTTTGTCTATTTGCTTAATAACATCGTTACTAGTCACTACTATCTCAATTAATTTGTTTTCTTCACTATCTCTGTATAGAGTCGGTGCCTCGGGTATCATGTTTAAATTTTCGGTGGTGAAAACTGTTGAAAAATATTTATTCAGATTATTGCTCATTTCTTCGACGTTATCAGTTAGCTCGCCAGTATCTGACAGTATTGGTCCAATCTTTTCTCGTGTTTTAGTTTGATACATTTGATAGAAACCCTTGGGGTTTGCCTTCGCCTCCCATGCTATCTTCAGTTCATTATTCCTCTTTGCTTTTCTTATCTCGGTCTTGACCCTACTGGCCAATACCTTATTATAATCTGGGAGGTAAACTTCACCACGATTTATTCTCCTAGCTATAGCCTTCCTTTGTCTAATAATATTCTTTAAATAATTATTTGTCGATTTAGGGTCATTGTTGTTTGATCCGAGGTTTTGCCTTTGTTCATTAAGCAACTCTTTATTTAAATTGTCGTGGAACTCGGCAACCTCATATCTCGTTTTCAGGTCTCCTGGTAAGGTGAAGTCGCCCTCTGTGGGTACATTGTGAGAGGTCACCTCATGTGAGGTCATGCAGTTCACCCCCAAGTGTGATACCCCTTCTCTCAGCTGCCTCTTCAAACTATCAAAGTTTGCCCTTCTGAAATCTGGGACTTTAGTGGAATTTTCCTTGTGGCTGCCCTGAAATTCTAACTGGAATCTAATTTCTCTGTGATCACTGTTAGCAAGTTCGTTCCCGACCTCGACATTACTAATGAGGTTTTCTCTGTTTGACAGAACTAAATCGAGTATATTATTACCCTGGGTGGGTTCGGTTATATGTTGGCTTAGGAAACAGTCCTGGATTGTTTAAAGAAAAACCTCTGATTCTAAGTTACCCGTAAGGTCAATCCAATCTATTTGGCTAAAGTTAAAGTCGCCTACTATACAGACTTTGCTATGTATGGAAGCCCTGTGCATTTCATCCCAAATAAGTCGCTCATTAACTCTATCAAGATTAGGAGGTTTTTATAATATTCCTGTGATAAATTTTTCCCTACCATCGATTAGTTCTATCCAAATTGTTTCTGTATTCCGTTCTGTTTTTATTACGTTAGTTATTTCACACTTCAGATTATCTCAGACACAGATTGCTACTCCTCCTCCTTTCCTAATCTGCCTATCGGTATGGAATAATTTGTAACCTGCAAATTGGTATTCGACAGGTAACTCACGTGAGTCTAGGTTTATCCATGTTTCGGTAAATGCTGTTATATCGATTTTTTCGGTACATGCCAACGCCCTGATTTCATCTATTTTGTTCTCATACTTCTACTATTTGTGTAGTCGTGTTCTGAGTCCTCTCTTTGTCGCGTTTATGTTTTAACTCCCTGCCTAATTTAGTTTTGTCATCATTTCTAGCACTATTTCACTGTAACCTTTCACTTTGTTTACCCGCTCCCACTGCAGTCTCCTCCACCCTCGTGCTCATATGTTCTCTTAGCAGTTTAAAGACTTCAACATCTTTTGAACTGCCCTCTCAAGAGACCCAGCCAGGGTTGCCACCCCATCCCTAGACAGATGAACCCCAGCCCTAGCATAAAGGTTCCTTCTGCCGTAGAAGTTGTCCCAGTTGTCAATGAATGGGACTGATATTGACTTGCAATATCCGTCAAGATGGCCGTTGACACTATCTGCCCTTGACAGCCATTCATTGCCAACTCTCCTTCTATGCAGGATACCACATATGATAGGGATCCCTCCCTTCGACCTAACACATTCTATAGCTGTCTTGAGCTTATCAAGAAGCTCCTCACTCCTACACCGGCCAATATCATTGCCTCCTTCACTAAGGCAGATTATGGGTTTGTTCCCATTACCAGACAAGATATTGTCCATCCTGTCAACTATATCCCCCACCCCAGCTCCTGGCAAACACACCCTCATCCTATTTTTATTTTTACCTCAAAAAGCTCTGTCCAGGTACCGTACCTGGGAATCGCCAACAACTAAGGTTTTCGTACCTTCCTTGTCAGCCTTGTCCCTGACTATGCTAACGTCCAATTCATCTATCAAAGGACTGAAAGAGTTTGTACACTTAGCGGTTGTTGTCGTATCCTTGGTGAGTTTTTTCACCACCAGTTTGGTCGTCCCTCTCCTCACAACCTTCCATTCGTCTGAGTTTTCGTCAGACACGGGCTTTCCTTGTCTCGTTTCCTCCTTCATCCTCGCTCTCTCTCTTCCTTTAGTTTCAAGTTTTCTTCCTTGGCCCTCTCTAAATCTGCCCTCAGAAGGGCACAGCCCTGTTCACAAGTAGCACTAGCCATTACTGACAATTAATCCCCGGGAGCTAAGTCTGCCGTGACCTTTCCTCTAGTGAGTCAACATGTAGATCAACTTTAGATCTGGTACTGTGGGAGCTGGTCTGTAGACAATCTTGTAACCTGATGTCGGCGCCAACGATACAGTTAAGCTTAGAAAATACGGTTGAGCTTAGAGGATACGGTTAAGCTTAGAGGATGCGGCTAAGCTTAGAGGATGCGGCTAAGTTTAGAGGATACGGTTAAGCTTAGAGGATGCAGTTAAGCTTAGAGAATGCGGTTAAGCTTTAAGTATAAAGAAACGTTTTATACAACAAAGCTTCAATGATAAAGAAACGTTTGATAAGGCTAAGCTTTGAGAATACGGCCAAGCTTTGAGGAGAAAGGAAGTTTGATACGACTAAGCTTAGAGGACAAAGAAACGTTTGTTATGGCTAAGCTTAGAAGATAAAGAAATGTTTGATACGACTAAGCTTTGAAAATAAAAAGTGTGTAAGATGGTTAAGCTTTAGGAGTAGGAAACGTTTGATATGGTAGAGCTGATGAATTTAAGCTTAGAGACACAACAGCTTGATTTATTGGAATCTGACGCATTTAGTTTTTGTGTGTATGACAGGTGTGTACTACAGGTGTGTATGACAGGTTTGTACGACAGGTGTGTACGGCAGCTGTGCATGCCAGGTGTGTATATCAGGTGTATATAACAGGTGTATACGACAGGTGTGTACGACAGGTGTGTATGACAGGTGTGTATGACATGTTTGTATGACAGGTGTGTATAACAGGTGCTGTTGTCAGGTGTATACGACAGGTGTGTATGACAGGTGTGTACGACAGGTGTGTACGGCAGGTGTGTATGGCAGGTGTGTATTGCGGTGTGTACGACAAGTGTGTATGGCTGGTGTGCATGCCAGGTGTGTATGTCAGGTGTGTATGACAGGTGTATACGACAGGTGTGTATGACAGGTGTGTATAACAGGTGCGGTTGTCAGGTGTGTACGACAGGTGTGGTTGTCAGGTGTGTATGACAGGTGTATAGAAAGTTGTGAAATTTTATGTGCTCTCTCTCTCTCTCTCTCTCTCTCTCTCTCTCTCTCTCTCTCTCTTTCTCTCTCTCTCTCTCATTTACTTCACCTCTTCATTTCATTCTTCCTTCTTTCGCTCTTCGTAATTCTCTTCTCCCTTCTTCGTGGTTATTTACTTTTATCAACTTCCAATATTCCTCCTTCATCATTCTTCTTCTCTTCCATCTCCGCTATTCTTATTTTCTTTCATTTTCTTTCAATTCGCGTTAAATCAAGTTGTCGTCATATTTTCTCCCCTGATAACTGGTTTATTCTTCTCCATCCTTGGCTGCTTTCATTTACCATTTATCAATATATTTGTTTATTTTTCACTCTTCCCTCCTTTGTTTTCTCTACTTTCCTCCTTTATTTCTTTCTCTCCTTCCTTCCTTCCTTCTCTGCATGTTCTCTTTAGTCTGTTCCAAAATACCCTCTGTCCTCACGCCCTCTCTCCTTATCTTCCTCCCTCCTTATCTTCCTCCTTATCTCCCTCCCGCCCTCCCTCCTTATCTCCCTCCCTCCCTCCCTCCTTCCCTTCCTCCTTATCTCCCTCCCTCCCTCCCTCCCTCAACACCTACCTCCTACGCCCATCATTCCCTCCCCCCCTCCATCACATCGTCCTGGTAATCCCCTGGATACCGCCCCAAAGTCATTCAGCTCGAGTGTGGCAGATGTCCCCCTTCCTCCCCTTCCCTCCTCCTTCCCTTTCCCTCATCTCCCTCCCCTTCTTCTTCACTACTGCTTGAACCCCCCTCCCCCTCTCCCCCTCACTACCACCCCTCTTCCTCCCCTGAAAAAAAAGCAAAATCGTATTCTAATTTCCTTTTTCCTCTCTGTTACCACCGGGCTTTAGGAGAAGTCTTCATCCTGTGAGAGGATGCCTGAGTAATTCATCCTGTGTGTGTGTGTGTGTGTGTGTGTGTGTGTGTGTGTGTGTCGTGTGTGTGTCGTGTGTGTGTGTGTGTGTGTGTCGTAAACAAAACACTGGGTTAATTCGATGCATTTCACACTCTCTCTCTCTCTCTCTCTCTCTCTCTCTCTCTCTCTCTCTCTCTCTCTCTCTCTCTCTCTCTCGTTCCTCAAAGACCCACAGAAGAAAGAGAGCGAGAGAGAAAGAAACAGAGACACATTGAGAAAGAGAGACAGAAAGACAGACACAGAAAACGAGAGAGAAAAAGCTAAAGCGACAGACAGACAGACAGACAAACAGACAGAAAAGGAAAATGTATCCCTGGGACTAGGAGAATGGGGGCTAGGAAGAGGCTTATCTCAGGGCCATCAGCTAAAACGAGTCTCTGAGAACGTGTCCATGGCGTCATCGGGTTTGTTGTGCTAGCAAATGAGCTTACATAAGATTACCTTCCTAAAGGAGACCCGAATTGTTTTTTTATTTCCTGAAGAACGGCGAGAGAGAGAGACAGATAGACAGATAGAAATAGACAGAGAAATAGATAGAAATACAGACAGACAGACAGATAGATAGACAGGACACAGACATACAGACAAAGATGGAGACGCGAAGACTAAAACTCTTGCCATTCGTTCGGATTCTTATGTATGTATGTATGTATGTTATGTATCTTATGTATGTATGTATGTTATGTATCTTATGTATGTATGAATGTATGTTATGTATCTTATGTATGTTATGTATCTTATGTATGTATGTATGTATGTATGTATGCGGGAGGTGAAACAGGCTGTAAAAATAATGACACAATTTCCTCCCAACTTTGGTGATACATTATGGGACAACCTTGTGTTAAGTGATTATATATTGGTGGTTACTGTGGCGTTGATGAGAGGGAAGTGAGAGGGAGGTGTTGTTGAGGCTGATGAGAGGGGTGAGGGAGGTGTTGTAGAGGCTGATGAGAGGGGTGAGGGAGGTGTTGTAGAGGCTGATGAGAGGGGTGAGGGAGGTGTTGTAGAGGCTGATGAGAGGGAAGAGGGAGGTGTTGTAGAGGCTGATGAGAGGGAAATGAGAGGGGTGAGGGAGAGGGAGGTGTTGTAGAGGCTGATGAGAGGGGTGAGGGAGAGGGAGGTGTTGTAGAGGCTGATGAGAGGGGTGAGGGGAAGAGACATAAATCTGTCATATATTTAATTAAATACTAAAAAAAATATTTGATTCAATCTTTTTATATGGTTTGGTTAGGTTAAGTTAGGTTAGGTCAGGTCAGGTTAGGTCAGGTCAAGTTAGGTTAGGTTAGGTCAGGTCAGGTCAAGTTAGGTTAGGTTAGGTCAGGTCAGGTCAAGTTAGGTTAGGTTAGGTTAGGTCAGGTCAGGTCAGGTCAAGTTAGGTTAGGTTAGGTTAGGTCAGATCAGGTCAGGTCAGGTCAGTTGAGGTCAGGGTGTTTATTCACAAGGTTAAATAAGCTGGGGTGTCTAATCCTTATGTGGTGCCTTATTTGTCGGTGGTTACGTCAGGGTGTCGCGCCATAATGGGATCTCCTCCTTCCTGGAATCACGGGTGGCGGAGACAGCGTGTAAATCGTTTAACACAACACCTGACCTGACCTGATTTGACCTGACCTAACCTAACCTAACCTAACCTAACCTAAACCTGACCTGACCTAACCTAACCTAACCTAAACCTGACCTGACCTAACCTAACCCCACCCCCTAATTACCAGGTGAAATAAACTGGGATGTTGCTTAATGTTTACATTAAAAGATAAACAAACACACCACATTGTAACACCTGCCTCCCTTCCTCTCACCTGTCTCCTCACCCTCACCTCACTCTCTCACCTGTCTCCTCACCCTCACCTCACTCTCTCACCTGTCTCCTCACCTCACTCTCTCACCTGTCTCCTCACCCTCACCTCACTCTCTCACCTGTCTCCTCACCTCACTCTCTCACCTGTCTCCTCACCTCACTCTCTCACCTGTCTCCTCACCTCACTCTCTCACCTGTCTCCTCACCCTCACCTCACTCTCTCACCTGTCTCCTCACCTTCACCTCACTCTCTCACCTGTCTCCTCACCTTCACCTCACTCTCTCACCTGTCTCCTCACCTCACTCTCTCACCTGTCTCCTCACCTTCACCTCACTCTCTCACCTGTCTCCTCACCTTCACCTCACTCTCTCACCTGTCTCCTCACCTCACTCTCTCACCTGTCTCCTCACCCTCACCTCACTCTCTCACCTGTCTCCTCACCTCACTCTCTCACCTGTCTCCTCACCTCACTCTCTCACCTGTCTCCTCACCTCACTCTCTCACCTGTCTCCTCACCTTCACCTCACTCTCTCACCTGTCTCCTCACCTTCACCTCACTCTCTCACCTGTCTCCTCACCTCACCTCACTCTCTCACCTGTCTCCTCACCTCACTCTCTCACCTGTCTCCTCACCCTCACCTCACTCTCTCACCTGTCTCCTCACCTCACTCTCTCACCTGTCTCCTCACCTCACTCTCTCACCTGTCTCCTCACCTCACCTCACTCTCTCACCTGTCTCCTCACCTCACTCTCACTCTCTCACCTGTCTCCTCACCTCACCTCACTCTCTCACCTGTCTCCTCACCTCACTCTCTCACCTGTCTCCTCACCTCACTCTCTCACCTGTCTCCTCACCCTCACCTCACTCTCTCACCTGTCTCCTCACCCTCACCTCACTCTCTCACCTGTCTCCTCACCCTCACCTCACTCTCTCACCTGTCTCCTCACCTCACTCTCTCACCTGTCTCCTCACCTCACCTCACACTCTCACCTGTCTCCTCACCCTCACCTCACTCTCTCACCTGTCTCCTCACCCTCACCTCACTCTCTCACCTGTCTCCTCACCTCACTCTCTCACCTGTCTCCTCACCCTCACCTCACTCTCTCACCTGTCTCCTCACCTCACTCTCTCACCTGTCTCCTCACCTCACTCTCTCACCTGTCTCCTCACCCTCACCTCACTCTCTCACCTGTCTCCTCACCTCACTCTCTCACCTGTCTCCTCACCTCACCTCACTCTCTCACCTGTCTCCTCACCCTCACCTCACTCTCTCACCTGTCTCCTCACCTCACTCTCTCACCTGTCTCCTCACCCTCACCTCACTCTCTCACCTGTCTCCTCACCCTCACCTCACTCTCTCACCTGTCTCCTCACCTCACTCTCTCACCTGTCTCCTCACCTCACTCTCTCACCTGTCTCCTCACCTCACTCTCTCACCTGTCTCCTCACCTCACCTCACTCTCACCTGTCTCCTCACCCTCACCTCACTCTCTCACCTGTCTCCTCACCTTCACCTCACTCTCTCACCTGTCTCCTCACCTCACCTCACTCTCTCACCTGTCTCCTCACCTCACTCTCTCACCTGTCTCCTCACCTCACTCTCTCACCTGTCTCCTCACCTCACTCTCTCACCTGTCTCCTCACCTCACTCTCTCACCTGTCTCCTCACCCTCACCTCACTCTCTCACCTGTCTCCTCACCTCACCTCACTCTCTCACCTGTCTCCTCACCTCACTCTCTCACCTGTCTCCTCACCTCACTCTCTCACCTGTCTCCTCACCTCACTCTCTCACCTGTCTCCTCACCTCACCTCACTCTCTCACCTGTCTCCTCACCTCACTCTCTCACCTGTCTCCTCACCTCACTCTCTCACCTGTCTCCTCACCTCACTCTCTCACCTGTCTCCTCACCCTCACCTCACTCTCTCACCTGTCTCCTCACCTCACCTCACTCTCTCACCTGTCTCCTCACCTCACTCTCTCACCTGTCTCCTCACCTCACTCTCTCACCTGTCTCCTCACCTCACTCTCTCACCTGTCTCCTCACCTCACTCTCTCACCTGTCTCCTCACCCTCACCTCACTCTCTCACCTGTCTCCTCACCTCACTCTCTCACCTGTCTCCTCACCTCACTCTCTCACCTGTCTCCTCACCTTCACCTCACTCTCTCACCTGTCTCCTCACCTCACTCTCTCACCTGTCTCCTCACCTCACTCTCTCACCTGTCTCCTCACCCTCACCTCACTCTCTCACCTGTCTCCTCACCTCACTCTCTCACCTGTCTCCTCACCTCACCTCACTCTCTCACCTGTCTCCTCACCTCACTCTCTCACCTGTCTCCTCACCCTCACCTCACTCTCTCACCTGTCTCCTCACCTCACTCTCTCACCTGTCTCCTCACCCTCACCTCACTCTCTCACCTGTCTCCTCACCCTCACCTCACTCTCTCACCTGTCTCCTCACCTCACCTCACTCTCTCACCTGTCTCCTCACCTTCACCTCACTCTCTCACCTGTCTCCTCACCTCACTCTCTCACCTGTCTCCTCACCCTCACCTCACTCTCTCACCTGTCCTCACCTCACCTCACTCTCTCACCTGTCTCCTCACCTTCACCTCACTCTCTCACCTGTCTCCTCACCCTCACCTCACTCTCTCACCTGTCTCCTCACCCTCACCTCACTCTCTCACCTGTCTCCTCACCTTCACCTCACTCTCTCACCTGTCTCCTCACCTCACTCTCTCACCTGTCTCCTCACCCTCACCTCACTCTCTCACCTGTCTCCTCACCTCACCTCACTCTCTCACCTGTCTCCTCACCTCACTCTCTCACCTGTCTCCTCACCTCACCTCACTCTCACTCTCCTCACCTCACTCTCTCACCTGTCTCCTCACCTTCACCTCACTCTCTCACCTGTCTCCTCACCTCACCTCACTCTCTCACCTGTCTCCTCACCCTCACCTCACTCTCTCACCTGTCTCCTCACCCTCACCTCACTCTCTCACCTGTCTCCTCACCTCACTCTCTCACCTGTCTCCTCACCTCACCTCACTCTCTCACCTGTCTCCTCACCCTCACCTCACTCTCTCACCTGTCTCCTCACCTCACTCTCTCACCTGTCTCCTCACCTCACTCTCTCACCTGTCTCCTCACCCTCACCTCACTCTCTCACCTGTCTCCTCACCTCACTCTCTCACCTGTCTCCTCACCCTCACCTCACTCTCTCACCTGTCTCCTCACCTCACTCTCTCACCTGTCTCCTCACCCTCACCTCACTCTCTCACCTGTCTCCTCACCTCACCTCACTCTCTCACCTGTCTCCTCACCTTCACCTCACTCTCTCACCTGTCTCCTCACCTCACCTCACTCTCTCACCTGTCTCCTCACCTCACTCTCTCACCTGTCTCCTCACCTCACTCTCTCACCTGTCTCCTCACCTCACCTCACTCTCTCACCTGTCTCCTCACCTTCACCTCACTCTCTCACCTGTCTCCTCACCTTCACCTCACTCTCTCACCTGTCTCCTCACCCTCACCTCACTCTCTCACCTGTCTCCTCACCTCACTCTCTCACCTGTCTCCTCACCTTCACCTCACTCTCTCACCTGTCTCCTCACCTCACTCTCTCACCTGTCTCCTCACCTCACTCTCTCACCTGTCTCCTCACCTTCACCTCACTCTCTCACCTGTCTCCTCACCTTCACCTCACTCTCTCACCTGTCTCCTCACCTTCCCATCACTCTCTCACCTTCACCTCACTCTCTCACCTGTCTCCTCACCTTCA
>CAUDMG010003198.1:2500-10000 GCA_958450375.1 Homarus gammarus | reverse complement strand
GACCGAGAATGGAACCTTGGGGGACTCCATACAAGATTGGCGAGGAGTCAGATTGGTGACTTATTATAGCAGACATACTGCATCCTGTTGGACAGATATGAGGTAAACCAATTGTGGGACAGGCCCCTAACGCCGTAATGTTCAAGTTTTGAAAGGGGGATGGTATGGTTTTTATTATTATTATTTTTTATTTATTGGGCACTCCCCTACATCCTTGTGTAAGGTGAAGCGCAGAAGTGGTTTACAGCGCCCAACAGGGAAGCATGCTAGGTTCATGCTTGCCTTTATGTCTCATGAGTTAAGGGCGTAGAAGCCTGAAGAGTCAGTGGTTTATGTCATCAAGTTATTGGAAGCTCCAACAACTTGTCCCTGAATACGAATTCGCAACTTTCGATTTACAACAGGTACCTACTTTACTGCTAGGTGAACAGGGACTAATGGGGCCTAGGAAGTATGTCCAAACAACTTCCACCGGCCCGGGAATCGAACCCGTGACATCTCGCTTGCGAAGGCAAGAGCGGTACCACTCTACCACCAGCACCCCGATGGTATGGTCGACAGTATCGAAGGCTGTAGAGAGGTCGCTAGCAAGAGAAGGAAGAGGAGGCACTGGCCACTAGCAACAGCAGGAGGAGGAGGAGGAGAAGAAGAATATGAAGAAGAAGAAGAAGAAGATGATGATAAGGAGGAGGAAGAGGTCTCGGTGTGCCAGGTCTGCACTATACACTTGTTCCTGCTCTCGTTGCCACATTAAGTGGGGGGAGGCGGGGGGGCTAACAAGGTGATACTCTGAATAGAAGACAGAGACCAGGGAAATTGGTATGTTTCTTTGTGTGTGTGTGTGTGTGTGTGTGTGTGTGTGTGTGTGTGTGTGTGTGTGTGTCATCATCTCTGTAAGTGTACGTGTTATGTATACCGCCTTCAGTTGACATTAACGTCTTTCCTTCCTTCCTTTGTTCCTTTTATCCTTCATTCCTTCCTTCTTTCCTTCCATCCATCCTTTTTCCTCCCTTCTTTCCTTCCTTCCTTCCTTTTTTCCTTCCTTCCTTTTTTCCCTTTATTCCTTCCTTCCTTCCTTCCTTCCTTCCTTCCTTCAAGCTTTTTCTCTCTCCTTCATTTATCGTTTTCGTCGTCTGTCTTCTAACCCCCCTCTCCTCCCCCCCACCACTCCTCCTCCTCCTCCTCCTCTTCTTTGTCCCCTTGTATTCTTTGTCTTTTCTCTGTCACTTAACGGCGTCTTATGTTGGTTAATTGTACACACACACACACACACACACACACGGCACACACACACACACACGACACACACACACACACACACACACATACACATACAGACAGACAGATAGATAGATGAGGAGACAAAAAGAGAGAGAGAGAGAGAGAGAGAGAGAGAGAGAGAGAGAGAGAGAGAGAGACTTCCATTTGTTACAAGAACACATGACGATAAAACCAGAGTTATGACCTGACCTCTCTCTCTCTCTCTCTCTCTCTCTCTCTCTCTCTCTCTCTCTCTTATATAAACCTTCTCCCTTTTCCACTCTCTCACACCTCACCTCTCACTCTTATTTACCCTCTCGTACCCCCCCTCTCTCCCCACTCAGCACCCTGCCCTCTCACCCTTAACCACACTCGCATTTTGTCCTCACTCTCTCTCCCCCCTTCACCTCTCACTCCCCCTCACCTCCCCCGTCGTCACATTATACTATGCTGTCCTCCCCCTCACCTCTCACTCTCCCTCACCCCTCACTCCCCCTCACCTCTCACTCCCCCTTACCTCCCCCCTCACCTCTCACCCCCCCTCACCTCTCACCCCCCTCACCTCTCACTCCCCCTCACCTCTCACTCCCCCTCACCTCTCACTCCCCCTCACCTCTCACCCCGTCGTCACATTACTATGCTGTCCTCCCCCTCACCTCTCACCTCTCACTCCCCCTCACCTCTCACCCCCTCACCTCTCTCCCCCCTCACCCCTCACCTCTCCCCTCACCACTCCCCCCCACCCCTCACTCCCCCTCACCTGTCACTCACCCTCACCCCTCACTCCCCCTCACCTCCCCGACACACTTCAGCTGTTTACTCTCAGTTAATTTCCACTCATCATCTCTTGCCTTAACTCTCTACCTTTTCCTCCGCTTAATTTGCTGTGGTGTTGTTGTGGTGTTGTTGTTGTGTTGTTGTTGTGGTGTTGCTGTGGTGATGTGGTGATGTGATGTTGTGGTGTTGTTGTTGTGTTGTTGTTGTGGTGATGTGATGTTGTGGTGATGTGATGTTGTGGTGTTGTTGTTGTGTTGTTGTGGTCTTGTGGTGTTGGTGTTGAGGTGGTGTTTTATTTGTTGGTGATGTAGGTCCACACACACCAACAATAACAACAACAACAACTGAATACGACTCGCAACACAAGAGTACAGTGTAGTGGTGTAGTGAACATCTGAGTACAGTAATAAGTGTTTTCTCTACACCTGACTCAATACTCTGTTCTGTAGCAACTATTAAAATCTGATCCTCTACAACACTCCCATGTTTAATTGCTCACAACACAAGAGCACTTTACAGAATTAATTTAACCAAGTGGGTGTGAATCTCTCTCTCTCTCTCTCTCTCTCTCTCTCTCTCACTTGAGGTAATGAACTCCTGTACACTTACATCCACTTGATTAATTAAACACGTTACTTAGTCACTGTCAGACGTAAAAATTTACCTCTCCCGGCTTGGTTAACGAGTTGAATAAGTGAGCAGTCGTGGAGTGGATGGATGGCCTTACTGTTCCTCCCTGGTCGTGTGTTAATGCTGGAGGGAACTGGAGTACACACACACACTCTCACTCTCACACACACACACACACACTCACACTCATTACTCCTCAAAAATGACACTGAGAGAGAGGGAGTTGGAATTAGGTGATGGGGAACGCCTGGCGAAGCGGTCATGCAGCACTAGAGACCGATCAAGCGCTTACTGGTGAGGATGACAGCTCGAGACCTCACAGGCCTTTCAACGTGATTGTCTGTGAAGGTGGTGGTGGTGGTGGTGGTGGTTGTTGGGAGCTGGTGGTGGTTGGGAGCTGGTGGTGGTTGGGTGGGTGGTGGTGGTGATGATGGTGGTGGTGGTGGTGGGAAACAGACAAGTAGATATCGGTAGTGAGGGGTGACACACACACACACACACTTTTTCATCTTACTCTATAATTATGTAATGTTCAGTTTTTCTTGATATCTATACATACAAGTCACTTAATGTTACTGTGTCTATACTTATGTGTGTTTGTATACTTATGTGTGTATATGTAAACGTATGTGTGTGTCTGTATACGACAAGTTGTAATACAAGACACGTGACGTCACAGTTCAGACCGGATACACAGGTGGATGACGTCATCACCTGAATGAGTCACAGGGCCAATCAATAACCAGCTTCCTCAACCAATGGGTGTTGCCTGCCCCTCAGGTATCCAAACACGGCAGGTAACAATTAATTAATCATGGCCACAGGTGAAGCTTATCCCTACATGTACAGGTGTGCGCTCAGGGGGTCTCATCCAGCCACTTACAGCTTGACGCTTCACTCACAGCTTGACGCGTCACTCACAGCTTGACGCGTCACTCACAGCTTGACGCTTCACTTACAGCTTGATGCGTCACTCACAGCTTGACGCGTCACTCACAGCTTAACACATCACTCATATCCATATACAGGTACAGGACAGGTAAACATTGGGTTGGAAATAGAGTAGTGGATGAGTGGAACAAGCTACCAAACATGGTCATGAAGTGGGTCACGCTGGGTGGATATATGAGCGATAGGGTTGAGGTGTAATCGGGGCCCCCTGCCTAGTTTGGGCCAATAGTTACTGCTTCCTCCAGTCTTATGTGGGGAATGTGATAAGAGAGAGAGAGAGAGAGAGAGAGAGAGAGAGAGAGAAGAGAGAGAGAGTATAAGGCAAGAAAATGAAAGAAGAAAGATAGAGAAAACGAAAGAACACAACAACAACAACAATGAAAATGAATGAAAAAAAATACATTGTTTATTCGTTTGGGTCACCTTGGTATGTGAAGTCAGTAGTGTGTTTATCAAGGTTACTAATAAGGCAGGTGTGACAGATAGCTCCCCCCCCCCCCCCCCCCCGGTGTGTGTATTGGGTCTATGGCTTCTTATTGGCTGGTGTAGTTCGCTATCTTGTGATTGGTTGATGAGGGTTCCAGGTGTAGGTGTAGATCGTCTCTCATTGGCTGTGTCACGCTGGTCAGGTCACTATGGGTGTGGCTTAATACATCTTAATATGTACTAAAAACACATCATGTAATAGGTAGAGTAATTTACATATTATAAGGTATACTATGTGTTATTTTTACCTTAATTAACCTTAATTAACCAGACAACACCTGTGCTCACCTGTTTTAACTTATTTTCTAATCTAACTTAAATCTATTCAAATTCAATATATAAATCCCTTTACTAATGAACCGTAATATATACATAGTCTATATTATGTATACAGAACCATTCATAGTTTAGGCTGGTAGTATGTATATGAATATCTTGCTGTATACCTCAACAGCATACATACTCGGTAAAGCTATGTATACAGTCACTCCAACCTATTACCTTTCCCCAAATTATGTTTAACAATATGACACAACAGACGAAGTATTCTGACAACCCCACCGAGACAATAGGAGTCACAGTGTTCATTCTGAGACTCATCGATCACCCCCAGTACAGATAGTTTTTTGGCTACCTGACATGACCTAATCTGACCTGACCTGACCTGACCTAATCTGACCTGACCTGACCTAACCTAATCTGACCTGACCTAACCTAATCTGACCTGACCTGACCTAACCTAATCTGACCTGACCTGACCTAACCTAATATGACCTGACCTGGCCTTTATTGGTGGGGTTGTACATGACGTCATATACCACATGATGTGTTTGTTTTGGTTGCTGGGGGGGGGGTGACCTTCAACCAGTACACCAACATCTTGTCAACAAACAAACAAACAAACATATAAACAACACAAAGACAAACAACAAACACAATCGAAGACACCAAACACCAACAAGCTAACACTAACAGACCTCAACAAACAAAAACAAACACCAACAAACAAACAACAAAAACACTAACTAACATAAGCACACACCAACAGATACCAAACAAACACACACCAACAGACACCAAACAAACACACACCAACAGACACCAAACAAACACACACCAACAGACACCAAACAAACACACACCAACAGACACCAAACAAACACACACCAACAGACACCAAACAAACACACACCAACAGACACCAAACAAACACACACCAACAGACACCAAACAAACACACACCAACAGACACCAAACAAACACACACCAACAGACACCAAACAAACACACACCAACAGATACCAAACAAACACACACCAACCAAACACACACCAACAGACACCAAACAAACACACGCCAACAGACACCAAACAAACACACACCAACAGACACCAAACAAACACACGCCAACAGACACCAAACAAACACACACCAACAGACACCAACCAAACACACGCCAACAGATACCAAACAAACACACACCAACAGATACCAAACAAACACACACCAACCAAACACACACCAACAGACACCAAACAAACACACACCAACAAAAATATCACCAAACAAACACCAAAATAATACAAAAACACCAAAAAGTAAGGAAATAAAAACAAACTAAACAAACCAACAGGCGGTAAACAAGACCTAGCGGGTGTTTATATCAGTGAAGGTAAACACACACACACACACGATGGCCGGTCCAAGGGCCACCCAGGAGCGAATTTGTTTAAGGTGTAGAAGCTGTCACCAACACAACAACCACACCCTGAGTTAACGAGCTGCATGACCCAGTGTTTAAGGTGTAGAAGCTGTCGCCAACACAACAACCACACCCTGAGTTAACGAGCTGCATGACCCAGTGTTTAAGGTGTAGAAGCTGTCACCAACACAACAACCACACCCTGAGTTAACGAGCTGCATGACCCAGTGTTTAAGGTGTAGAAGCTGTCACCAACACAACAACCACACCCTGAGTTAACGAGTTGCATGACCCAGTGTTTAAGGTGTAGAAGCTGTCGCCAACACAACAACCACACCCTGAGTTAACGAGCTGCATGACCCAGTGTTTAAGGTGTAGAAGCTGTCACCAACACAACAACCACACCCTGAGTTAACGAGCTGCATGACCCAGTGTTTAAGGTGTAGAAGCTGTCACCAACACAACAACCACACCCTGAGTTAACGAGCTGCATGACCCAGTGTTTAAGGTGTAGAAGCTGTCACCAACACAACAACCACACCCTGAGTTAACGAGCTGCATGACCCAGTGTTTAAGGTGTAGAAGCTGTCACCAACACAACAACCACACCCTGAGTTAACGAGCTGCATGACCCAGTGTTTAAGGTGTAGAAGCTGTCACCAACACAACAACCACACCCTGAGTTAACGAGCTGCATGACCCAGTGTTTAAGGTGTAGAAGCTGTCGCCAACACAACAACCACACCCTGAGTTAACGAGCTGCATGACCCAGTGTTTAAGGTGTAGAAGCTGTCACCAACACAACAACCACACCCTGAGTTAACGAGCTGCATGACCCAGTGTTTAAGGTGTAGAAGCTGTCGCCAACACAACAACCACACCCTGAGTTAACGAGCTGCATGACCCAGTGTTTAAGGTGTAGAAGCTGTCACCAACACAACAACCACACCCTGAGTTAACGAGCTGCATGACCCAGTGTTTAAGGTGTAGAAGCTGTCACCAACACAACAACCACACCCTGAGTTAACGAGCTGCATGACCCAGTGTTTAAGGTGTAGAAGCTGTCACCAACACAACAACCACACCCTGAGTTAACGAGCTGCATGACCCAGTGTTTAAGGTGTAGAAGCTGTCGCCAACACAACAACCACACCCTGAGTTAACGAGCTGCATGACCCAGTGTTTAAGGTGTAGAAGCTGTCGCCAACACAACAACCACACCCTGAGTTAACGAGCTGCATGACCCAGTGTTTAAGGTGTAGAAGCTGTCGCCAACACAACAACCACACCCTGAGTTAACGAGCTGCATGACCCAGTGTTTAAGGTGTAGAAGCTGTCGCCAACACAACAACCACACCCTGAGTTAACGAGCTGCATGACCCAGTGTTTAAGGTGTAGAAGCTGTCGCCAACACAACAACCACACCCTGAGTTAACGAGCTGCATGACCCAGTGTTTAAGGTGTAGAAGCTGTCACCAACACAACAACCACACCCTGAGTTAACGAGCTGCATGACCCAGTGTTTAAGGTGTAGAAGCTGTCGCCAACACAACAACCACACCCTGAGTTAACGAGCTGCATGACCCAGTGTTTAAGGTGTAGAAGCTGTCGCCAACACAACAACCACACCCTGAGTTAACGAGCTGCATGACCCAGTGTTTAAGGTGTAGAAGCTGTCGCCAACACAACAACCA
>CAUDMG010003197.1:0-125286 GCA_958450375.1 Homarus gammarus | reverse complement strand
GGTCATGGGGGAAAAGGTGTACGGGTACTGGGAGGAGGACGAGTCTCGGTGTAGTTTTCCACCCTGTGTTATGACGGGGACGTGACAGCTCAAGTGTTTCGCCTTCTTGTTGTCATCTCGCGCGTCAATTTCAGGTCCTACTCTCGTCTCGTGGCTGTAGATTCGCGCTCTCTCCGTTTAGTGTCTGTATTAGGTGCATTTGTGCTTGCTCTTTTCCGTGCTCTTGATGAGATGTAGAGAGTGCTTATGCTACTTGTTCACGCTTCTCATCTGCTTTCTTCGCTCGTGTTCCACTTCTCTTGATGTTTCTATGCCTTTCCCTTCGTTTTTTTTAGTCTACTCTCCGTTTCCTCTCTCACCACGCTGTTTTTCTCGCAGTTTAGATATGCCCCTGCAGCAACCTTCTCACCACCCTTTCCTTTCCTTTCTTTCCTTTTTTTTTTCCCTCCCACCTCTTCTTCTTTTTCCCTTTTCTTAGCTTTCCTTCTTTTCTGCTCTGACTGTTCGTCCTCTTTTCTCCCGCTCCTCACAACTTCAGGGTGACGAGGCTCAGGAGAGAACTTGTCAGTAACCTAGAAGAGGAGTTTGATAAGGGGATAAGAGAAAATGGAATCAATTGTTTGTTCTTTGATGGGAGAAGGGATGACACTAAAGTGTTCATGAAAGTTGGAGATTCTGACAAGCTGTTCCCTGCCATGGTGAAGGAGGAACACTACTACTGCTGCAGTGAACCAGGAGGGAAGTATTTGTGGCATTTCACTCCAGAGAAAGATGACATCAGGAAACCAGCTGAGATAGTGGCAGATAACATTGTGAACTGGCTCAGAGAGAGGAACGTAGACCAGACCCTGCAGGCCATTGGAGGGGACAGCACCAACACGAACACAGGGTGGCAAGGGGGGGTCATACAGTGGATAGAGCGGAAGATTGTGAGGAAGCTGGTCTGGATTGTTTGTGACCTCCACACCAACGAGTTACCACTCAGACATCTGATCCAGGAGCTGGATGGCAAGACTCTTTCAAACAACAGATGGTCTGGTCCTCTTGGCAAGATGCTGGACTCTGCGACTGAGTTAGAAATAAATCCGAGCTTTGAAAAAATCACAGTTGGCCCTCCACTCGTTGAGCTTGCACATACTGTCATTGACGACCTGAGTACTGACCAGTACTGGTTACATGATTTGCAGTGCCATCAAAACTGGGGTCATGCCTGATAGACTTGCTTACCTGCAGATAGGTCCAGTCTCACATTCTAGGTGGCTCACAACGGCTCTCAGGTTCTGCAGAATTTGGGTCGCTCATCATAAACTGAAAGGGAACCAACTTCACAACCTGAGACTTATTGTCCAATTCATCGTGAGTGTCTACTTGCCAAATTGGTTCAACACCAAGGTCAAGTCATCGTTCTCCGAAGGTCCGAGGCATGTTCTCTTCCAGCTTGAGCTCCTGAGGAGTCAGCCAAGGAAGGTTGTTCAGATTGTGGAGCAGACTGTGAGGAGATCTTCCTGGTATGCTCATCCCGAGGCAGTGCTGCAGACAATGCTCTGAAGTAAGGATGAGGAGGAGAGAAGAGTGGCAGTCAAAAAGATCTTGGATATGAGACTTATGAGAGGATCTGGGCATGACGAATCAGTTGGTGACGATTCCTTCAGGGTCAGGAAGACTCCTGAAGTCAATGTAGGTGCCAAGACCCTCACTGATCTCATAGATCTGGATAACATCCAGGCTGGCAGTGAGCCCCCTCTTACCTGCAGCCTCACCATTGTTCAAGTCAGAGCTTTCCTGGACAACCCCATGCATGTCCCTGCCTGGCCCTCGCACACCCAGAGTATAGAGCGTTGTGTACAGCAAGTGAGCGAGGCCAGCAGTCACGTGTACAGCCAGGAGAGGAGGGAAGGCTACATCCGAGCTCAGGTGGTCAGCAGGGAGGTGATGAGTAGAAACAGAAGCAAGAAAGACATGTTCTCTATGGTGTGCAGCAACACCGGGTCGTAGTAGTAAAACCAGTTTTTGTATTTGATGATTTTGTTTTCTAAAGGAATATTAAATTTAATAAATGTGTCAAGATCATTCGTTTCACTATTCTGGATCATTTTCATCCTAATAAATTAACCTGATACATTTACTTTACTTTAAATAAGCTATTTAGTGGTGTTGGTAAAAGGGTGGGAATACTGAATTTTCATAAGATTTAAAGTTAAAATTTACCTAGCAAAAAATGAAAACTTTTCAAATCTGAAGATATCACATGATTTTGCACATAGAAGTACATCATTAATACCATGGGCCGATTTTTCAAACTAAAAAAAAAAAAAAATTCGCCTCCTTATGACACACCCTACTGCGGTAAGTCACAAGAAATTATAAGGTGAATGCGTGGCGTGCGTGTGTGTGTGTGTCTGGCTGGAGGGGAGAGACTTGGCGCGCTGCCAGACGTAGGAGCGGTTGGGCAGCGTCCAGCGCTGGTCCTCAGTCACCCTCAGACCAGAGACAGGAGAGCACATACTGTCGGGCCTCTCCTTTAGTCATCTGACCGCAACTTGCACAGACAATTATGATTAAAATACACAGCACAGCACTTCACAACACTGTAAGTCTAGAGGCTTGTAGTATAGTCTTGCTGTCTGAAGCTGAAGTCACTGAAGACGAGACGCCATTAACAGAGTCCGGGCAAGGCTTGGTCCACTGTATCTCACTGAGAAATAATCACTGCGCCATCTGGCGTGTTGCCAGGGATACCCAAAGAATGTTCTATACTACTGAGGGTGTACACAAACACTTGTTGTCTTAAAAGTAGGTTCTATTCTCGTACGGGAGATATATACAAACAGTAAGACGCAGAAACTCGCGGTCACGCCAAGAGGACTCTGTCTTCTCTCTCTACATCTATCTACAGTATGTATTACTACATGCTGGCCTGTACAGATGCCAGCATTCACAAGCTAAATACATAAAGTATAAATATGATAATTTATATACATAATATGGTGCACAATAAATGGAATATTACATAGAATTAATACATGTTCTGTCATACTTTACTATACATAATTAATAAGAGTAATATAAGAGTAATATAATAATATGCAGCTGAAGGTACTACTTTGTGTCCATATATATCATACACATCTGGTATCTGGTTTCCCTGTTTACATCTTCTATACTGAGTACTCTACATTTGTCGACGTTGAATTTCATCTGCCATTTTTCAGACCATTCAAAAAATTTGTTTAGATCTTCCTGTAGTTTTGCGAGTCCTCGTCAGATTTGATAACACGTCCTATTTTAGTGTCATCAGCAAATTTACTTATGTTGCTGTCTATGCCGATATCTATGTCGTTTATGTATATAATAAACAATAATGGTCCAAGTAGTGCAACATCTGTGATCCATCCTGCCGGTCCCGTATCGGCCTCTCCAGTCACCTCAGAGTTCACCAGCGAAGGTGACATCCTTAATAACTCATATCATTGTCTCATAGCTGGATGATCGTCATACTCTTTTCCAAGTGACAGCAATAGTAGTAGTAGTAGAGGTGGCTATAATCTAGTGTCTGGGGGGATATATACTTTAATAATCACGCAAATATCACGAAATGCTGTCCGACACAACAAGATGGTTAGCAGTAGACATGGAAGAAAGAACCTACAATTAGATTCTTCCAGCATGAGGTGGCAGATCTGACTCGTGAGTTAATTCTTGCCTGCAGTGATTGGCGCTGGTTGGGTTGTGGTGGTAATTATGATGGCCAACACCAGCAAACAGCACAGCCACTCAACTCCTTCTCCTGGCCAGTTTTTATTCAGGTACACCACGAAAATAATTATTGACGTAAGAGATGCATAGTAATTAGTTGGTGTGAGGAGGAGGGAGGAAGAAGGGAGGAGAGAGGAAAAATGAGGTGGAGGAAGGAGAAGGAAGAGGAGGCTGGAGGTGAAGGGGGAGGAGGATGCTAGAGGAGAAGGAGGAGGCTGGAAGAGGAGGAGGATGGAAAGCTTAGTGAGCTCACTCGTCTAGTGGCAACATCTCATTTAATTTAGTTCACCAGTGACCCCAGACGATTAATGATTTGTTGTCTGTTTTTGTTTATTTTATATGGTAAAAATTATACTACTACCAGTAATAATAATAGTAGTAATAAAAACAATATTGATACCCTAACCTAACCTAACCTGAATAATATTCTCTTGTACACAAGCTATACGTCATCAGCTATTAATAAGTATGTTCTACCTGTCGTATTTTTGAGGTACACACCGCCAATGATAATTACCGGTTGTCATGTGTGTGTGTACAGGTAAGAAAGGATGTGGCAGTCAGGTGTGTTCAGGAAAGATGGAGGTCAGGTGTGTACTGGTAAGATGGAGGTGTAGTGATGAGGTGTGTACAGGTAAGATGCAGGTGTGGTGGTCAGGTGTGTGTGTGTGTGTGTACTGGATCTGGGTGTAGTGGTCAGCAAGTGATATCATGATTGTGCACTGGACGAGAGAGAGAGACACTATTCCACAGTATTAGCCAAGGACCAAATGCCAATAAAATTGTCTTTATAATCACAACAAACACGACATCACCTACAATATACCTGAGACAAGAGGGGAGGGTGGGTGAGGGGTGGGGATCAGGGGACAACGGGGCGGGGGCAGGGGGGTCAGAAAACAAGGGGGAGAAGGGTAGGGGTAGATTAACGGGAGAGGGGGAGACAGGAGGGGAGGGGGGGGGGGGGGAGTAAATTAATGGCGATATTTTCACCTTGTCTTCTCCCTCACCCAGTAGACCCCTCCAATACTTTACCTCAAACTCTTACTATTGTGTTAAATTCTTCAACATCAATATAAAAATATACAGTAGTGTGTGTGTGTGTGTGTGATGTGGAGGTAGAATATTAATGACTTTTTTTAGTTTTAATTTTGTGTTTAAGAGTGGTGGTAGTGGTGGTGGTAGTCGTGATAGTGATGGCGGTAGTAGTAGTAGTGGAAGTGATGGTAGTGATGACGGTAGTGGTGGTGGTAGTCGTGATAGTGATGGCGGTAGTAGTAGTAGTGGAAGTGGTTGTAGTGATGATGGTAGTAGTGGTGGTGGTAGTCGTGATAGTGATGGCGGTAGTAGTAGTAGTGGAAGTGGTGGTAGTGATGATGGTAGTAGTGGTGGTTGCAGTGGTGGTGGTAGTCGTGATAGTGATGGCGGTAGTAGTGGAAGTGGTGGTAGTGATGATGGTAGTAGTGGTGGTGGTAGTCGTGACAGTGATGGCGGTAGTAGTAGTAATGGAAGTGGTGGTAGTGATGATGGTAGTAGTGGTGGTGGTAGTCGTGATAGTGATGGCGGTAGTAGTAGTAGTGGAAGTGGTGGTAGTGATGATGGTAGTAGTGGTGGTAGTCGTGATAGTGATGGCGGTGGTAGAAATGGTGACGGTGTTAGTGGCGGTAGTAGTTGTATGTATATTATGTATGCTGGATTATATATCATGTATGTATATTATGTATGTGCTCCATTTATGTATTATTTATTCAGCCTAGCTAGCAGCGTGTGGCAATGTTATTACCATGTCCCACATGCTTAATTAATGTGCCTGGCGACGTATGGAAGCTGCTAATGTATCACTTGCCATACGTCGTCTATAGCAGTTGACCGGGAGCCTAGTCAAGAGAGAGTGCTGCTCTCCTTTGTGTACATACTCTTATCCAGTAAACCGAACCTACAAAACTATACAGGTGTTTGTGTTCTCTCCTGTATATAGAACTTATTATTCAGAACCTAACATGGCGCAGTGCGTAGTCTTACTGGATAATTACGAGTGATAGTGCAAAGTCTGTGGAAAGCCGGCGTACGGACTCCTCCCGCCTTGGGTCAATTCCCGCGCATCATCCCTCCTCGAAGAATTTCGCAACTTTGAGCAGTGTCAGTGACAGTGATTTTCTGTGAAGTGTTTAGTGCATTGTGTGTTTCGTGCCATTCATGTGGGACCTTGTTCTAAAGCAGGGGTTCTCAACCGGGGGGGAATTTCCCCCCCTCAGGTTTTCAGGGGGGTGAAAACTGATACTAATATGGAAAAAATAAAGGATTTTCAGTATTATATGCATATTATTTGGAATGCACTTTTTGAGGCAGACAATCTTGGAAAGGAGGGGGAATGACATTCTGATATTTGGTGAAAGGGGTGTATGGGGGCAAACAAGGTTGAGAACCACTGTTCTAAAGGATTCCCAAGGTATACGGCACGTTCTGGGCATTTGTAAGGAGTAGAGTTCAGTGCACCCGTCTCTGACCGCGTTCTGAGGATAACTGGACTGACTGGGAGTCGCCGCGCCTCTCCCTCCACCCCCTCACAGCGCCGCCTCCACCCCCCCTCACAGCTGGGGCGAGACGCTTTGCCCGCCCGGGACACACACTCACGCACATACATGTACTAACACTCGCTGACCGCGCGGCTTCCTTATATATATTTTATATATATAACCTACTTATCTGTGTATTTAATTAATATTTTGTCTGAAATCTTGTTGATACGACGGGCTGACCGGTCAACACTGATTTAAGACATAGTACACAGAGGAAGTAGTTATGTCTCACGCCTTACGTAGCCGTGGACCCAGCGTCTGGATGAGTCAGGCGGGTGATAGCCCCGCAGAGATGGATGACCAGGCCGGCCACGACGCTCCAGCCCCCACATCGCGCAGTCCCTCACCTCAATATTCAGCGTTGTCTCCAGAGATAATTGCTTTACTGAAGTTTATGAGAGATGAGAAACGCGAGGATGAAGCCCACAGACGTTTGGCGGATGAGCACAGAAGGCAAGCAGAGGCAGAACGAGACAACCAACGGAGATTGGAAGACAGTGAACGGTTTGAAGCCTTGATATCTCGCCTCACTGTTAACCAAGCCCCTGGCTCTAACACTGCCTCGGTACTGACTGGTTCAGATACCTCATCCATGCTTCCTTCACACCCCCCAGCCCCACCTAAAGCAGCAGCTCAAACACCGCCCATCTTGAAGCCTGATGTGAATTTCCAGACTTTTCGTGAATGGCGGCGACGGTGGACTGATTATTCTACAATGGTGGATCTCCAGAGTTTGTCACAGCCTAAACAACTCATCCAGCTGCGCATGTGCCTGTCCTTGGAAATTCAGCGTGTCTTGGAACATACGTTGCAGGTACCCCCAACCTCTTCGCTGTCTGTAGAGGAGGTACTGGACGTTCTACAACGGCACATCAAAGGACAGCAGAATGAAGCTCTGCGCAGGAGGGAATTGTTTAGCTGCAGACAGTTGGAGGGTGAGTCTTTTGATGCCTTTTACGTGCGTCTTAAGAGAGCCTCGGAAGAGGTAGATATATGTCCAGGCCACCACCAGCAGTGCGAGGAGACCCAGTTGAAGCAGGTGATCCTGATGGGTGTTAAGGACGAGGAACTTGTCCAACGCCTCACCTCCCTCGACTCTTCCTCTTCTCTTAAGGATGTGTCGACGATATGTCGCTCCTATGAGGCTGCCAGGTGTGCCACCTCTGCCATCCGCACTCCCCCTACAGCTGTACGCGCTGTGTCCCGGTACAAGAAGGACAAGAAGTCTGTTCCTACGCCTTCGCCCACCACGTCCACGCCCGGTTTATTTTGCAACAACTGTGGTAAGCAGCACGGAACACAGGTGTGTCCAGCTGCTCAGTCTACCTGCAACAGTTGTGACCGTAAGGGCCACTGGTCACTCACAGTACGGTGCCCAGCCAAACGCGTCCAGTGCAATGTGTGCTGTCGTCTGGGCCACTATGACAAGTGTTGCCCTTCCAACATACCCAAGGGACCGCGTCGGCGGAAGCTTCAGCCCCCCTCCACCAGAGAGGGCCGCCCACAGTCTTCCAATCAGAGGTACGACGACTCTTGACAACGCTCGAGCCACATTAGGAATGTGTGCTCCCCCCCGCGTCCCAGGACCAAAGTCCCCCAGTACATCAGCGTCATCGTGACCTACGGCGGTGTGTCATCCCGTCTTCAGATGTTGCCCGACACCGGCGCTGATGCTACAGTCATCGGTCCCCAGCATTTGCAATGCTTGGGGCTCTCTCCAAGTGATCTAGGACCGCCCCCCAAGGATCTCCGCTTTATGGCAGATGGTTCACAGATGACCCCGGCCCTGGGTTCACTCCAAGCACAAGTCACCTTTGGCAACAGGTCGTGTCAAGCCTGGATTGATGTGCATAACGGTGTCCAGACTCCTTTGCTGTCCTACAGACATTGTCAGGAGTTGGCCATCATCTCCCAGGACTTCCCCAAACCTATTCTTGAGGTAAAACACGCCAACAGGGTGCAAAAAGGGAGCAGCAACGACCCTGCTGCCGCCCTCTTGCCAGTGACACCTCTCCTTCGGATGCTCGGAAGTACTTCCTGAAGGAATTCAGCGACGTTCTGGTGACCAAGTCCGCTCTGGAATCCAAGCCTCTCAAGAAGATGGCAGGCCCCCCCATGAGGATCCACCTGAGGGACGACGCGAAGCCATTCGCTATTTACACCCCTCGACTGGTTCCCCTGGCCTTCCGCGAGGCGGTCAAAAACGAGCTGGACTCCATGGTCGCCCAAGAAATTATTGTACCAACCGGCGATGACCCGTCTCCATGGTGTCACCCGATGGTTGTCGTCGCAAAACCTAAAGGTGGTGTTCGGATCACCACTGACCTTTCCAAGCTCAACAACCAGGTGTCTCGTCCTGCGCACCCTTCTCCCACGCCCTTTGCAGCTATACGCAGTGTGAACCCGAAGGCGCGCTTCTTCACGACGATGGACGCCCTGTGTGGATACTGGCAGATAGAGCTTGCCGAAGAAGACCGACCACTCACAACTTTCATCACCCCGCATGGACGTTACAGTTATTGCCGTGGCCCCATGGGATTCGCCGCTACAGGAGACGCTTTCTGTCTTCGAGGTGATATGGCTCTACAAGGTCTGGCAAACTGCGTGAAAGTGGTCGACGACATACTCGTGTACGACGAGGATTATATGGATCACCTCTGCCGTATCTACGAGGTACTCAACAGGTGCCGGAAGCACGGCATTACCCTAAATGCCGACAAGTTTGTTCTGGCCAGCTCTTCAGTTGACTTTTGTGGGTACACCCTCTCAGGGAATGGTATCGCAGCTGACCCGGAAAAGGTCCGCGCCATTACGGATTTTCCCACCCCTGCTAACCTGACCGACTTGAGGTCCTTCATCGGTCTCGTCAACCAGTTAGCAGAGTTTTCGTCGGACATCTCCGCAGCTGCTCAACCACTTCGCCCCCTGATGAGCCCCAAGAGGACATTCCTGTGGACCCCCGACCACGACAAGGCCTTCCAGCAAGTGAAACAGGCCCTGTCTCGTCCACCTGTCCTCGCCACGTTTGACCCAGCCTTGCCGACAGTTCTGCAGACAGATGCCTCACGCTTGTATGGCGTGGGATACGCCCTACTGCAGGATCATGGGGGAGGGCAGTTCCGGCTCGTCCAGTGTGGCTCGCGTTTCCTCTCTGACACTGAGACGCGCTACGCCACTATTGAGTTGGAGCTGTTGGCCGTGGTTTGGGCGATGTCCAAGTGCAGGTTTTACCTCATAGGCCTGCAACACTTTCACCTAGTGACCGACCATCGCCCGCTTGTCCCGATCCTCAACCACTACACGCTAGACGCTGTTGAGAACCCTCGCCTCCAGCGTCTGAAAGAGAAGCTCTCGGCGTACATCTTCACTGCAGTGTGGCGTGCTGGTAAGGAGCTCTGCATCCCTGATGCCTTATCCCGCTCTCCTGTCAGCCGCCCTACTCCAGAAGACCATGTACTCGACGCCGACCTCGCTCTTTCCGTCAGGACTGTGGTCACTCTCCATGCCGTCCAATCCCTTCGTTCGGACCTGTCACCAGATGACGACAAGGCAATGGAGGACCTTCGAACAGCGGCCCGAGATGACCCTTCGTACGTCCGACTTGTCGAGTGTGTGAGGAATGGATTTCCTAGCAACCGCTACGATCTTCACAACACCCTGCTCCCGTATTGGAAACTCCGCGATGAACTCTACTGCGACGGAGACCTTGTTCTGTATGGAGCACGTGTAGTTGTCCCTGCTGCATCACGTCCCCACGCCTTGGCCCGCCTTCACGACAGTCACCGTGGAGCTGAGGCCACCAAACGACGTGCACGACAGACTGTGTTCTGGCCCGGCATCAACTCCGACATCTCCAATGTTGTCCGTGCGTGTGAGCCCTGCCAAGTATTACAACCCAGCCAGCAGCAGGAACCCTTTATGAGTGACGACAACCCCACCCGCCCCTTTGAGTCTGTGTCGGCCGACTTTTTCTGTGTGTCAGGAAAGTCCTTCCTCGTTATCGTCGACCGTCTCTCTGGTTGGCCGGTTGTCATCAAGTGCGGTAATGACACGACGTCTGCCGCCACCATCAGCAAGTTCCGCCACTACTTCCGTGACGTGGGCGTTCCTGTACGCCTGCGAACCGACGGAGGGCCTCAGTTTACAAGCCGGGACTTCGCTGCGTTCCTTGACCGATGGGGAGTCCGGCATGTGTTGTCATCGCCCAATTACCCGCAGTCCAACGGCCACGCTGAGGCTGCTGTCAAATCCCTGAAGCACCTCATCCTTAAGGTGGCCCCTTCTGGGAACATTGACTGCGAGGCCTTCGACAGGGGTCTTCTTGAACTCCGCAACACACCTAACTACACCGGACGCTCCCCTGCCCAGGTTTTGTATGGACGCCCCCTTCGTTCTTGTGTCCCTGCTCACCCTCAATCCTTCTCCAAGGAGTGGCAGGCCAAGACAGAGGATTGTGATCGCCGAGCCGCCGAACGTGTTCAGGACGTCGTCGCCCGCTACAATGACCACGCCCGTTCTCTCCCCAGGTTGAGTGTCGGCACCCAAGTCCGTGTTCAGGACCCGACCTCCCTACGTTGGGACAAAGTAGGCGTAGTCATGGGTCTCGGCAGGTCACGGGACTACCAGGTGCGGTTACCCAGTGGTCGTGTGTGGTGGAGGAACCGCCGTTTTCTCCGCCCCGTGACAATGCCTTCTGCTGGCCCCGCCACCAGTGTTGAGTCCCATACCCTTCCCAGTGATGAAGTCCCTCGACGCTCAGAACGGATCCAAAAGAAAAGGTCCGCTCAAGACTTTGCTATGAGCGTATAGGGGGGGAGGGAGGTGTATGTATATTATGTATGCTGGATTATATATCATGTATGTATATTATGTATGTGCTCCATTTATGTATTATTTATTCAGCCTAGCTAGCAGCGTGTGGCAATGTTATTACCATGTCCCACATGCTTAATTAATGTGCCTGGCGACGTATGGAAGCTGCTAATGTATCACTTGCCATACGTCGTCTATAGCAGTTGACCGGGAGCCTAGTCAAGAGAGAGTGCTGCTCTCCTTTGTGTACATACTCTTATCCAGTAAACCGAACCTACAAAACTATACAGGTGTTTGTGTTCTCTCCTGTATATAGAACTTATTATTCAGAACCTAACAGTAGTGGCAAAAAGTGGTGCTGTAGATCCAGTTTGAGTCACTGTAGTTGTGGACCTTAAGAATGTACCTACGTTATATAAATACCTTCAACACTAATGAGCAGAACACAAGACTCGATTGCAGGTGCTCACTGAGGCGTGGAAAATGTGTCATAATCGACTGAAACTTTGCAACTTTCTCTCTCCCACCTCCTCTCCTCCCCACCTCCACCTCTCTCCCCACCATTCTCCCTCTCCTTCCCGCCAAACTCCTCTCTCCCCACCATCCTTCTCCCCACTATTCTTCTCCTTACCCCACCATTCTCCTCTTCTCCCCACTAATCTCCTCTCCCCACCGTCCCCATTCTCTCCCCTTTACTTTCCTTTATCCCCATCCTTCCCACCCTACCTCATTACCGTCCCTCCTCACCCATTCTCCCCAGTGCACCCTCTCTCTCCTCCGTTACCCTTTCAACCTTTCTTTTCTCCCCTACCTCCCTCCTCCTTGTTTCCTTGCCTTCCCAGTCTTTCTCCCCACCCCCCCTTCCTCTTCCCCTTTCCCCTTCCCTCCCTCCCTTACCTGCGCCAAACAACTTCCTTACGTCCAAGAAACTACCAACAAACAGTTTAACCAAATCCACTCAGATAGGGGGCTAGAGGTGTGACTAACTCAGGGGTTATGTTCACCGTCTAAACTTTGGAGAGTCACGCTAAAAAGCCACAAGTACCTGTACCCGCGCCCGCCTGAATATGATCTGCTCGCTCCCCATCCAGAAAAAAACATTACCTTACACGATGCTCGCTTGTTTGGCTGCAGCACAGTGTAGCAACAGGTGGGCAGGTAGGATGTACACAGCACGCGGGAGGGGCGGGGCGGGGAGGGGTGGGAAGGGAGGAGGACGGAGTGAGAGAAGGAAGGGATGGTGGACGAATTAGTGATGGGGGAATGGAGGGAGAGATGGAGGGAATGGTGGAGGAGGAAGTGATGGAGAGGAAGGGATGGGAAGGGAAGGAGTGAGACGGAGGGGATGGAGTGAGAGACAGAAGAGACGAATGGTAACAAGGATGAGGAGGAAAGGATAGAGAGAGAGATGGGGGGGGGGGGGATCAAATGACAGAGGAAAGAGGCGAAGGAAAACGTTAGGTAGAAAACAAAAGTGAGAGAGGGAGATGATGAAGGGTGAAGGTAAGAACGGGAAGGAGAGAAAGTATGAGAGACAGAAGGATTGAGAACAGAAGGAGAGGTAGAGTTGGAAGGGAAGAGAGGTAAGAAAACACACACACACACACACACAGAAGCTCTGGGTTTTCACATGTCTTTTCAAATTATCTTTATGATCCTTGAAGAGGAAATACACTTGAAAACTTTAAGCTCGTGTGTGTGTGTGTGCGTGCGTGCGTGACAAAGAACAAGTCACCTGGTATTCTAGGAGTGTTGAACTGGTAATCTCACTTTGTCTCCAGTTACCAAAAGCAGTAAAAAAAACAAAAACAATATGAAGACTTCTGCATTTGAATATGTGAATGTAACCAGAACGATGTAAGAAGAATGTTTGAGGCAGTATTGAGTTAAATGAGCCTTAAAGCCTTAGTTCTTGGTAAAACAAAGGTGTGAGGTAAAGAAGAGGTATGCTGGGGGACAGGTGAAGGGTGTAAAGTCAGAGAATAGAAAAGGTTGAGGCAAATGCTGTTTAGTAACAAATGTGTGGAGTTATGTTGGTAGACTAAAAATACGTCAGTTCCAAAATAGTATGGATCAGATATGGTAAAGTTATGAGAGATGTGTTATGATGTGTGCAATTGTAATAGGGAGTTAGGAAAGGATAAAGACAGAGGAATAATTAGAGTGGAAGCTTCATTTGTGAGATAAAATAATAAGAGATGGAAATACATTGGGAAGTGGGGAAATTAATGTATGTATGCATGTATGCATGTATGCATGCATGTATGTATGTATGCATGTATGTATGTATGTATGTATGTATGTATGTAATTGGGAAGTAGTACTTGAGGCTGGACAAGATATCGACTTCGGGTGGAGTTTCTTAAGTGTGTGTGATGGGCGGGAGATAAGATGTATATATTACCTATTAACTCTGCACCTCCCGGAGAGCCTTATTGCCCGAAGAGTCTTGTTGTACGGAGTGTCTAATTGTCCGGAGAGTCTTATTGTTCGGAGTCTTATTGCCCGGAGTCGTATTGCACGGAGAGTCTTATTGCACGGAGAATCTTATTGTACGGAGAGCCTTATTGCACGGAGAGCCTTATTACCCGGAGAGCCTTATTACCCGGAGAGTCTTATTTCCCGGAGAGTCTTATTGCCCGGAGAGTCTTAGTGCACGGAGAGTCTTAGTGCACGGAGAGTCTTATTGCACGGAGAGTCTTATTGCACGGAGAGTCTTATTGTACGGGTCCTGCTGGTCAGTCTTCAGTGTGTCGTTAAGGACCAAGAAACAACACTACTCACTTGTCCTGTTTTATTGATATGAGATGATGAAGTCTTCCTCAGATTAGCACCTCTCCTCCCTCTTCCTCTCTTCCTCCCCCTCTTCTTTCTTTCCTTCTACCTCTCCCCATACATTCTTCTTCCTATCCCTCTCTTTTCTCTCCATCTTCCCCTTCTCCTTTTTCCTCACCCCTCCCTCATCTTTTCTCACTTCTACCCCCCTCTCCCCCTCCCTCTTTCCTTTACTCCCCCTCTCCCTCTTTCCCCCCCTCCCCCTCTCCCTCTTTCCTTTACTCCCCCTCTCCCCCCCCTCCATCATCAACGCCTGCCAGCCAGTAAACTTAACTCTGTCATCCTCAAGATGGTTAACAAATATTATAAGTTCAGATAAACATTTATGATATAATGTTATAGTCATCAACATTCCCAGCATTTTATAATCACACACCACAACATTAGTGACCAAAAACCACAAACATTTATTGACGTAATGCTGTGAAACAAACATAATGTATAGTATTTAGGTGCTAATGTATATTTTAATTATTATTGGATTGTGATCTTAATTATTATCATACCTGTGCGTTAGTTATCACACCTGTGTTAGTCCAGGAAAGTTTATCATGACCTGTGGCCTTGACGAATTAATTATCTCCCACACCTGCATATAGACGCATACCTGTAATCCAGTTTATTATTAATGGATGTATCAGTAATAACACTTAACTCAGTACCGTATCCTGGCAGTATTTCGATCGTTGCTCTTGGGAATTTCAACCGTAAAGAAATGTAGTGAGGATGTCCGGTGCCTGAAGCCATACCGTGGAAGATACTGCTTATAATACTGGTTGTGTGAAGGACGGGGAGACACACACTCAGGTGTGTGTTATTTGGATTATCACACAACCTTCCTTACCTGTATAATAATTATTTAACAGTCTTGATAATTCGAGCTATTAGTCTCATTGTGTTTCATAATGGTATTTCATTATCTGAAGGAGAGAGTTCTTCTTCTTCTTCTTCTTCTTCTTCTGACCAATTAATGTGAAACTTGACACATATACACCCAGACCCCCTTTTAACACACCTGGTCAATTAAGAATTTATGAGGTCAAAGGTCACATAATCATCCCCACCAAAAACGTAAATGTTGATGTTTTCTTCCTTATGGGGGAGACAAATTGTATTAGTTTACGATGGTTAATGTATTGTGTTATTAAAGGTAATTGAAAGTGTTATTGGAGTGTTATGTAGACATGATAAATGCGCAGGTACAGAGACGTGATTGATACACAGGTAAAGACGTGATAGATACACAAGTAAATAGTCATCATACAGAGAAATAGGCATGATATGTACACAACTTATGGATGATAGTAACAGACGCAAACGTGATAGATATACAGCTAATTAGACGTGATACATATTCAGGTAGACACACATACACAGGTAGACAGTGAATAAAAACATAAGAAAATAAGGAGTCTGCAATAGGCCGGTTGGCCTGTGCATGGCAGCTCCTGTCGAGAGTTACTACCACTCTCTATCATCCATGAATCTATCTAGCCTCCTTTTGAAACTTTCCAGAGTTCCCGCACTTACTACAAAGTTGCTAAGCTTGTTCCACTCGTCCACCACCCTATTTGTGAACCAGTTTCTTCCTATCTCCCTCCTAAACCTAAACTTATCCAACTTGAATCCGTTGCTCCGAGTCCTATCCTGCTCGGATATTATAAGAACTTTATCTATATCCCCTTTATTGATTCCTTTCACCCACTTAAATACTTCTATCATATCTCCCCGCACTCTTCGTCTTTCTAGGGAATGCAAGTTAAGTTTCTTTAACCTATCCTGATATGGAAGGCTTCTAAGTCCCGGAATCATTTTTGTCATTCTTCACTGCACCGACTCTAGTGAATTTATATCCATTCTATAATAGGGGCACCAGAACTGAACCGCATAATCGAGTTGCGGCCTGACTAGTGCAAGATATAGTTGCAATAAGACCTCTGCACTCTTGTTACTTACACTTCTAGATATAAAACCCAATACTCTGTTTGCCTTATTTCGAACATTAACGCACTGTTTTCTAGGCCGTAGATCCGGGCTTACAAGTACCCTTAGGGGTCTTTCACAAGTCGACTTCTCTAGGTTGATGTTGTTAAGGCTGCATGCATTATAAGCATTTGTTCTTCCAATATTAAGTACGCTGCACTTGCTGGTGTTGAATTTCATTTGCCATTTTTCAGACCACCCCTGCAGTTTATTTAGATCCTCCTCTAATGCATTTGCATCCTGCCCTGAATTAATTTGCCGCCCTATTTTGGTGTCATCCGCAAACTTGCTTATGTCACTGCTGATCCCAGTATCTAGATCGTTTATGTAGATTATGAACAAGAGTGGGCCTAGTACTGACCCCTGGGGAACCCCACTGGTTACACGGCCCCACTCAGATTTAATACCATCTACGCTGACCCTCTGCGTTCTATCGGTGAGCCATGATTTTATCCAATTTAAAACTTTCCCCTCGATACCATGGGCCTTAATTTTTCTCAGAAGCCTCTGATGCGGTACTCTGTCAAATGCTTTGCTAAATTCTAAGTAAATATCATTATAGTTTTCGTCATTATCTACTACCTCGAAGACTTTCCTAAAAACGTTAGCCGATTTGTTAGACAAGATTTTCCCTTTGTAAACCCATGTTGAGAGTCGTAGATTAATTTGCTTTTCTCTAGATGCGATCGGATGCTATCTGCTATAATTGATTCAAGAAATTTCCCCACTACTGACGTCAAACTGATCGGCCGGTAATTTAACGCTGATGCTCTGTCTCCCTTTTTGAATATGGGTACTACATTTGCCTGTTTCCACTAGTCTGGCACAACTCCAGTGTCTAATGATTTTGTAAATAAGTTTACGAGGGGTCCACTAATCTGTTCCCTACACTCTTTCAAGACCGCGGTGTCAAGGTTTCCAGGTGTCATTAGGAAGAAGTCAAGATACTCTGGTAATTATCGTTTTTTTGTGTGTGCAGTTTCCCCCCCAACACCGTCCATCACCACCACCACCCTCCCCCACCACCGCCGTCTCCACCAACACCGTCCATCACCACCACCATCCATTATTATTATTATTATTATTATTATTATTATTATTATCATTACAACAATTAATAAAATTAATATAAACAAATAATAATAATAATAATAATAATAATAATTCAACTGTTTAATGATTTTGTAAATAAGTTTACGAGGGGTCCGCTAATCTGTTCCTTACACTTTCAAAACTCAAGGGAAAATTTCATCCGGCCCTGGGGATTTTGTCTTCTTTAATTTATTTATCTTCTTAAGAACATCCTCTTTCTGGTAGTGATATTCTTTAATTTCTCTTCTTCATTTCCCTAAATATCAGTGAATATCTTGCGAAGGTCACAAATACTTTTTCCCAACACAGTAAATACGGTGATAATGGAAAGTAAACTATGTATTTGACCATTATACTTCACTTGACTATGTAATAATTTATAACACAAAAGTATATTATTCTACTTGTCGAAAATATCACCTTTACACTGATGATTGGAGGTTGGCAAGTGAGTTACCTACCACCACCACAGACACTTCCCCACCGCAACCAACACAGACAATTCCCCACCACCACCACTATAAACACTTCCCCACCACGACCACCACTATAAACACTTCCCCACCACGACCACCACTATAAACACTTCCCCACCACCACTATAAACACTTCCCCACCACGACCACCACTATAAACACTTCCCCACCACCACCACCACTATAAACACTTCCCCACCGCCGCCATCACCACCACTATAAACACTTCCCCACCACGACCACCACTATAAACACTTCCCCACCACTATAAACATTTCCCCACCGCCACCACCACTATAAACACTTCCCCACCACCACCACCACTATAAACACTTCCCCACCACCACTATAAACACTTCCCCACTACGACCACCACTATAAACACTTCCCCACCACGACCACCACTATAAACACTTCCCCACCACGACCACCACTATAAACACTTCCCCACCACGACCACCACTATAAACACTTCCCCATCACGACCACCACTATAAACACTTCCCCACCACGACCACCACTATAAACACTTCCCCACCACCACCACCACTATAAACACTTCCCCACCACCATCACCACTATAAACACTTCCCCACCACCACCACCACTATAAACACTTCCCCACCACGACCACCACTATAAACACTTCCCCACTACGACCACCACCACCACTATAAACACTTCCCCACCACCACCACCACTATAAACACTTCCCCACCACCACCACCACTATAAACACTTCCCCACCACGACCACCACTATAATCACTTCCCCACCACCACCACCACTATAAACACTTCCCCACCACCACCACCACTATAAACACTTCCCCACCACCACCACCACTATAAACACTTCCCCACTACGACCACCACTATAAACACTTCCCCACTACGACCACCACTATAAACACTTCCCCACCACGACCACCACTATAAACACTTCCCCACCACGACCACCACTATAAACACTTCCCCATCACGACCACCACTATAAACACTTCCCCACCACGACCACCACTATAAACACTTCCCCACCACGACCACCACTATAAACACTTCCCCACCACCACCACCACTATAAACACTTCCCCACCACCACCACCACTATAAACATTTCCCCACCACCACCACCACTATAAACACTTCCCCACCACGACCACCACTATAAACACTTCCCCACTACGACCACCACCACCACTATAAACACTTCCCCACCACCACCACCACTATAAACACTTCCCCACCACCACCACTATAAACACTTCCCCACCACCCCCACCACTATAAACATTTCCCCACCGCCACCACCACTATAAACACTTCCCCACCACCACCACCACTATAAACACTTCCCCACCACCACCACCACTATAAACACTTCCCCACCACGACCACCACTATAAATACTTCCCCACCACCACCACTACTATAAACACTTCCCCACCACCACCACCACAATAAACACTTCCCCACCACCACCACCACTATAAACACTTCCCCACCACCACCACCACCACTATAAACACTTCCCCACTACGACCACCACTATAAACACTTCCCCACCACCACCACCACTATAAACACTTCACCACCACCACCACCACTATAAACACTTCCCCACCACCACCACCACCACCACTATAAACACTTCCCCACTACGACCACCACTATAAACACTTCCCCACCACGACCACCACTATAAACACTTCCCCACCACCACCACCACTATAAACACTTCCCCACCACCTCCACCACTATAAACATTTCCCCACCGCCACCACCACTATAAACACTTCCCCACCACCACCACCACTACTATAAACACTTCCCTACCGCCACCACCACTATAAACACTTCCCCAGCACCACCACCACTATAAACACTTCCCCACCACCACTATAAACACTTCCCCACCACCACCATAAACACTTCCCCACCACCACCACTATAAACACTTCCCCACCACGACCACCACTATAAACACTTCCCCACCACGACCACCACTATAAACACTTCCCCACCGCCACCACCACTATAAACACTTCCCCACCGCCACCACCACAGACACTTCCCCACCACCACCATTCCTCCACAGTGACCAACTGATGTACTCAAGATGGATCTGATTGTACCTGGCTACAATAATTGACTGTCAGGTGAACAAGGTAACACCGCCTCTTACACTGGGATTTAAAACGCCCATAGAAATCGTGTTTGGTTTCAACAAGATAAATTTATGAAATCACGAAGATATGCCAGCAGCCCATCTTATATCACCTGAAGATTAACTACCCTAACACCCCCCCCCCCCCACCACCACCAAAAGTGGCACTTCTGTGTATAACAAGTAAAATCTGATTGGGTGCCTAATCATCACGTGATGGCTAATGTCGAGCTGTGTTAGGCTGCGCTGAGTGGTTAGTTGCTTATATTGTTACATACGTTTTAGCCTAAAAGTACTGTTTACATTTTGTTCCCGACAATCATAGACCACTTAGAACACCAATGAAGACTGAAGGCATAATGTACACAGTTGAGACATCTCTATTACTCCGACTGGGAACAACCACTTATAAGGTTTGATCATGGAATCAATTAGGTGTTAATCTAATGTTCATAATCGTCTAAAGCCGTGTTAAAGGACTCCGTATAAATGCTAAACTGGATAATGGTTTGGGGAGAAGGTCGAGTTAATGAGCGTGGGTGGTCGCCGTGTTCTGGTCCCTAACCTTAAATTCCTACAACCAAATCACGTTGAAATGGATTTCTACCCCAGTGAAGCTGTCAAGATCATTCAGTATAATTAAGTCCCAGTCATCAACATTTCTATACAATTAATGGTCTATCGAATTGACGTAGATTGGAGAGAGAAATAAGTTGTAAGGGAAATATACACAGCGACATACCTTATATTTTTCAACACCAACACACACATGATGGCGTCTGTATTTTATAATCCTTGACAACTGGATGTATTAATTTAGGAGCATTTTGTAAACGTTAACTTCCGTCACACATCCACTAATCGCCTCGACCGTCTCACTACTGGCCGGCTCCCTCCCTCCACGTCTGGCTGTCCCTGGTCTAAAGTCATCCACATCTCCACCACACACTGAACCATCTCCAGTACGAACATAAGCTCTTGTGGTGTTGAAGCACATGATATAAAGCGTCACTTGCGAACCTTGGTAATAACACTTAACCGGATGGCTGGTGTGGCCATATTTGTTTTGCTTAATTTGACACCATAAGAAAGTACCGATACCTCTCAAAGTGACAACTGAGAGCGCTACTCCCAGACACTGAATCACCCAATCGAAACTTCTATCTAACCGACGCTCTTGTAATGATAAGGACCGGATATTACATGTAAATGCTCATTAACAGAAAAACTGAGTTGCTTCTGCAGCAAAAGTCACAGATGGTTCAGAGAAATGTGGCCCCAAGCTCGACTCCTGATTCAGCGCTTCGTTTGTGGTGCCCAGCCACTCAGAACTTTCGATACAGATTCAGCGCTTCGTTTGTGGTGCCCAGCCACTCAGAACTTTCGATCCAGATTCAGCGCTTCGTTTGTGGTGCCCAGCCACTCAGAACTTTCGATCCAGATTCAGCGCTTCCTTTGTGGTGACCAGCCACTCAGAACTCATGATACAAACGACAGGTTGACATATTCCCATAGGTAGAGGTTCTGCATGATGAATACATTCTGAATAAATTACACGTAATGTTATGTAGATAATCAGAATTTATTGCAAATGCCAAACAAAGATTTTTATTTGGTATATTACGATATATTTATTTTTAGGAGAAAATCTACAAAATGGCGTAAACGAACCGAAATAACCACTAATTTGTACCAACTGACACTGCTGGTAGTCAAGGCGGGCGGGGGAGAGGGCTCAGGGGTGTATGTGGTAATGTGTGGTGTGTGATGATGATGTTGATGATGATGAATGATGACGATAATGATGGCGTATATGTGATGACGACGATGATAAATAATGAATGATGACGATAATGATGGCGTATATGTGATGACGACGATGATGATGAATGATGATAAATAATGAATGATGATGATAATGGTGATGAAGAATAATAATGATTGATGCTGCTGAATGATCCCCAATTATTATAAGACAATTCATCATCACTACAGACACACTTGGTTTGATTTACAGGGGTGAGGTTAGGTTAGGTTTCATTTCACCCCACATTTGTCCCCAAACTGTCTCTCAGAGTTTCTGACGGGGCATCCTCCACTCAGGCGGAACTAATAGCCCTCCTTGCTGCCCTTTTCGCTGAGGACGAAGCAGATGGTTTCTGCCCCTTGCTTGTCTGCTGCGATTCCAGGTCTGCTCTCGAAGGGATCGCTTTTGGATCAGGGGAAAATAAGCACCTCATCCTCCGAATACGAGGGTTAACATCCACACTTCAGGATGCAGGCCGTCCTGTGACATTCCTATAGAGACCCAGTCATGTCGGTATCTTGGGGATTGAGGCAGCAGATGGCCTTGCCAAGATTGGCTGCAACAAGGCCTCACCTGACTACGTTGTTCCCCGAACACTTTTACAGCTTAGGACTCAAATTCGCCGCAAACAGAGAGAAGCTCGGGAAGCAGCCATCCTCCTGGACTCCCCGCCCACCTGGTACGATGTCCTCCGTAAACTTCGTATGTCTATGGCTAAGGGTCGCGGAAAAGGGACGTGATTGCTGCCCGTATCATCATTGGGTATGACTTTGCTTGGGAGATTGGTATCCCCGCATCCGCTGAGCAACGCTCTTGTGCATTATGCAGAAGACCCGACAGCCGCACCCTTATCCACTACCTCCTAAGATGTCCCCACACACAACGCTTCCGTGACGCCTGCTGGACCACCACTCCATGACCCCTTGACGGAGACACGATGATCCTCCCCATACTGGCCAGATATTATTTAAATAACATTGATTATGTGTTAAAGGAATATCCTTCCTTCTTTAGGCTTTAGTAAACCCCTTTATAATATTTATACTGTATATACTTGTCACACTTGCCAGATGCTTCTGGTGTTATTGTACAGGGGTACCTAGTGACAGCACTAGGATCCCACTTCCTCTATCAAGGAATAAACAATTGAAATTGAATTGAATTGATCCAAGTGACGCGATAGGTATTTACACTATCAAGGGCAAATAATTATATTGGAAATGATGGTTAGTGATCCCATTACATAATTTACTTCAGCAATAGCAGCATATGGGCCCCGGTGACGATACCTACCACTCTTACCCGAACAAAAACTTCAACTGAACAAGGTGTTTAACATGACATAACCAGGCCGATAACCCTCATGTATGTATGTATGTATGTATGTATGATTTTTACTCAATAAATTCAAACAAAATCAAGGTCCCAGTACAGGTGGATAAGTACCCCGCACTGCAACAACAAGGTACCGATACTAATTCTAGGATTTCATTCATATATCCACATATTAGCTTAGTTTAATAGCCATCTCAATAGCAGTATTATATGTCTATCCACATAACTTTGGTTAATAGCCATCTTAATAGCAGTATGATCTATCTAACCACATGTTAACTCTGGTTAATAGCCATCTTAATAGCAGTATTATATGTCTATCCACATGCTAACTTTGGTTAATAGCCATCTTAATAGCAGTATTATCTGTCTATACCACATGCTATCTTTGGTTAATAGCCATCTTAATAGCAGTATTATCTGTCTATACCACATGCTATCTTTGGTTAATAGCCATCTTAATAGCAGTATTATCTGTCTATACCACATGCTATCTTTGGTTAATAGCCATCTTAATAGCCTTGTATTTTCTGTCCGAGCTACGGCATCCACAACTCCTGTACACAAGGCGGAGAGCTACACTACCGTCTCCTCCTCCCTGGACCCCACAGTACAACAACACAACTTGTTATCACCTTACCTTCACTCAACTGCTAATAACCACAACGTAGAGTCCTGGAAATCCTCACGACGCCACAAACACGAGGTAATCCACAAACAGCAAACGTAAAACATGGAATTAGCGATCAAATACTGAATGACCACACACACACACACACACATGTTGCCGCCACCACTGCGGTACCTCTAATGATCACTGGCGAGTGGCGAACCCGAGGTGCTTCGATTCTTTAATTCATTGGTTCGCTTTACTGATTCATATGAAAATAATCGACTGGACGGCGGAAAGAACACCATACACGATTGGTCCTTCATCTATAATCTCATTAATTTTCTTAAATCACTTCTATCCACCATTAGCTAAAATATAACTGATAATTATTAACGAAAGATAGTCATGAGTTTCGAAGCTTCGTCAACGATCCGCTCTTACGTCACTAAACTAGTCCACAACCAAACAAGTAGTTGGCTTCCTTGGTTAGCATAAGCGTAATACTTCCATCACTATTTTTATTATTATTACTATTATTATTATTATTACTAATATTTTTATTACTATTATTACTATTATTACTATTATAATGATTATTATAATTATTATTATTATAATTATTATTATAATTATTCTAATTATTATTATTCTAATTATTATTATTATAATTATTATTATTATAATTATTATTATTATAATTATTATAATTATTATTATTATTATTATTATTATTATTATTTGGGGTTTTAGGCCGTGAGACGTGAGTTAATGTTCGACTGATGACTCGCTCTTTGCTCATGAACAATATCAAAATCATCAAATATTAATTTATTTTTCTTTCTAGGGTGTGTAGATGGGAGGAGTGGTGTGTGGATTGGAGGTAGGGTATGTGGATGGGAGGAAGGGTGTGTGGTTGGAGGTAGGGTGTGTGGATGGGAGGAGGAGGTGGGTGGGAGGAAGGGTGGGTGGATGGGAGGGAGAGTGTGTGGATGCGGGGAAGGGTTTGTTATTTATTTTAGATTGTTTGGCTCTCTGAGGCTGGCTTGAGGTTTACGGCTGACTAGCTGAAGTGAATGGCTGGCTGGCTTAGGTGAATGGCTAGCTGGCTGAGGTGAATGGCTGGCTGGCTGAGGTGAATGGCTGGCTGGGCTGAGGCAAATATCTGGCTGGCCAAGAACCCCACCAAACAGATCCTCAATGTCAGACAGGCTGCATGTCGTCATTGGCAAGTACTGGGCAAGAACTGGCTCCAGAATGTATCTGCACCTGCGCAGTTGTTGGTCAAGTCTGGTCTTGAATGAGCTCACTCTCGGTGCTGTCACACTCTCTGGCAGAGTGTGCCAAGAGTTTACAAACTTAGAAAAACTTTACAAACTCAGAAAAAGTTTGCCTTGACAATTTTCAGAACTTGTGGCTTCTTCAACCATAAGCTGTGACCACCCGCTCGCTAGGCTAGTGGGGCACGTCTCCCAGCTCCGGGTATGAACCCTCGACTGAGTAATGCCCTCTGAGTTGTTAATAAACCTCAATTAAGTCGTCCCTTGACTACCTGTAGTATGAACTAGGCAATTCCTATAGGGGGAGGGATAAAAAATTTGCCCCACTTAAGAGTTTGATACAAGTAAATGGGGAATTTTAAATAAAGTTGTTAAAACATACTGCTTTTGACGGTGTAAAGTGTGCTACATTTTTCCATAATATCATCATTAACACAGAGGAGACGGCTAGTAAGCAGAGGTCCTCCTGCTTTATACACCTCGGCTGGGATTCCATCAGGCCCTGAGGCTTTGTTACTTTTCATCTGTTTGTTGGCAGTAGCTATCTCGACCAGGGATGGAGGACAGCCGAGATGGGTCAGCTCTAGATGCTGAGGGACCTGCTGTGTAATCAGGACATCCACATAGGTGTTCCGGTTGAGCAGCAAAAGCTAGTGTTCTTTCCAGCACTTACGGATTCCTTCTTCGTCTCTAATTAGGGAGTTACCGTCGTATGAGCGGAGGTGGGCTGTGCCATGAGTGATTGGGCCATAAAATGTTTTTGTAGAATTGAAAAATTCGCGCATCTTGTGTTGATCTGCAAGTTTTTGCGTTTCACATGCTTTCACGCATGCACACACACACACACACACACACACAGTGAACTTTGGACCTCTGACAAAACCCTTCAAAACTATATTTTATTTTAGTGAATTTCTTGTTATTTTAACATTAGCCTGAGGCAGAAAGTTGGAACAGGTATATAGTGATAACACTTCCAAACTCTCACTAAAGCAACATATACTTAAAAACTCATCCGTCTAATGTATTTGTTTTGTAAATATAATCTCTGGTCGTTTATCTTGTAGCTCTTGGTAATGTAATTTACAGGTGAATTAATCGAAGGTTTTATATCTTTAATATTTTTGTTTTGTTAATGCAATTCAGTGGATGGGAATTAATTATTGTAGAATACATAAATTGCACCTGGTATGATCTAAGTACACAATCATTTACTCTAATTATGTTTTTGCAAATAATCGGACGTCGAGAAGTATTTTGTAGAGCCATTAGAGACGTTCAGAGCCATTACAGATGTTCAGAGCTATTAGAGCGGTTCAGAACCATTAGAGACGTTCAGAGCCATTAGAGATGTTCAGAGCTATTAGAGCGGTTCAGAACCTACCATCACAGCCTCAGACGGTGGTAAACTAAGCTAGTACATTCAAAACAATAAACCAAATGACTGAGGGTGAACGTGAGGCTCCGTTTGTAATCTACATTAAATTGTTTTCCTCTGTAAACAAACAGCAACAAGATAGACAGTTACTCGCACACTAACAGACAGCCAGAGAAACGGATGGCATAATGACTAAATGCTAACTAACTCTCTCTCTCTCTCTCTCTCGCTCTCTCTGTGTCTTTGCTTCCCTTTCTTTTAGTCTATTTCCTTGTGTATCTTACCTTTTAATCTTTTCTTACACACACACACACACACACACACACACAACTAGTCGCCATCCAGCCATTCCCTCAATTACAATCCCGTAAACACAATGGTCGCTCCAGGGGCATTGCATCTACCCAGTGAACCGTGTCAGGCAGGGCGACTATTACCCTAATCTCAACACACATACACACACAGGTCTCAGTTACCTGGCTGAGCGTGACGCATTACCTGTCATTAATATAATCCTTTTCTTTCTAGCTGATTGAACTTTAAAACATTGTCTAGGACACTTTACATCTTGTCCGGCGGGATAAAGGAAGAATATGAAGACGTACCGGGGATTATGTGAGGGAAGGAGGAAGGGAGAGAAGGAGAGAAGGAGAGAGAAAGCGTGAGGGAGAGATAGAGAGAGAGAGGCAGGTAGGAAAGAGGGGGAACTAGTGAGAATTTAAATGACACATAAAGAAAAATGATATTACAGTAAAGGTGTCAGGTCTTTATCCCTCGAAAAGTTATCCTCGGCTCTAGGATACGTGAAAGTCCCTATGTGGATGACTTGGAGTTCTTTGGTGGAATTCACGGCGAATACAGTGACGATCAATGCTATAACGGGGAGGGGGGGTGAGGTGGCGCTCTCTCTCTCTCTCTCTCTCTCTCTCTCTCTCTCTCTCTCTCTCTCTCTCTCTCTCTCTCCACCGTGTTGACTTTCTTCCCACCTTCATCAATAGCAACCTGACCCCACTTACCTGTACATTTACACAGTCAACGGGAATAATTTTTTTAGTTTGATTTTCTTTCATTCTTCGTTTCTTTCTGTAACGAATTAATGAATAAAGTTTTAAATCGTGAGTATCTTCAAATCCCCGGTAGAATACTTGAGTACTTCAGGGTATGAGTGTGTCAGTAAAAGTTGTCGATCTGGGATAATTTTGACCCGTTTATCTCGCTTCTCTATCGACCTTTAACTACTCGATCCGAGGTTGTCTACCCGAAGCTGCTGCTGCTGCTACTTTTTAGTGTTGTGTTTGGGGGGGGGGGGGATGGGGTGGGTAAGGGCCATAGGTTACTCAGTGGGTCTTCACACCATACAACTACAGGAGTAAACAACTAAACACTCTGGCCATTGAGAGGTAACATAAAAGAGCTGTGTTTGTTCTACCATTCATAAACTCACTCTTTTACTCCTGTGACCAAAGCTAAACCTCTTGGGTACCGGAGCCAAGTACTTACCTGACGATGACTTAAAGGCTGAAGAAAAAAAAAAATATATATATCACAAGACACTGGATGAATAAAATAAAAAATTAAAAATATCGTTTCCATTGAAGGTAATTACTGACTGAAGTAGAAATTAGCATCTAGGAAGGTTATGTAAGGTTTCCAATCACATATAAGGGGTTGCCAAGTCATCATGTGAAGAAATTGTCAGCCTCCTATCTACTGATTGGTCTTTGACCTCCGGATTTGACCTTGACCTTGCCACAGTTAGGTAGCCTAGTCTACCTGGAGGTCGTGGGGACACCTTATACCTATACCTGTCCCTCAACACTAGGGAGTGACAGTTTTGCAAAAGTTTTCAAAATCTAATTGCTTGGGTTGGATTATTTGTCTATTGGCCACGCTAATTCCGAATATGTTTGAGTTTTTTACATCATTGCATTAGAAGGTTTGTGGATACTTTTGGGTTTGGCATGAAAAACGCGAAAAAACTGTAAATAATAAAGGGACTGGCAATGTGGCACAACCTGTTAAAATCAAGTTATTGAATTGGATTATTCGACTACTGTGTACACTGGTTCATAATATGCTATTGTTTTACAACTCAATGCTCTACAAATTATGCCGATATTTTTGCTGCAAGTCACCACATACGTATATTTCGAAAACCAGGGCCCAATATTACCAACGGCGTGGATAGATTCCGTGGAATGAATTCAGGACATTCCCGCTCATGGAACATTACCAAACTCCGTATATGTGCCAATGGCAGGCCAATGGCAATATTTACAGAGTTTGTTGAAGCTCCCTGGACGGGAATGCCCTGAATTTATTCCACGGAATCTATTCACGCCGTTGGTAATATTCGTCCCAGGACTGATCAACGAATTCAGCCCAAGTAGCTTGACTTGGACAGTTAAGGACAAAATCTCAGTCCGTACTTTTGAATAAAATATTGTTCAATAGGTGGTGATATTGAAGTGCTGAAAGTTGTTTTTTCTGTGTTGTTTTGCAGTTAGTTCAAAGGGCCGCCACCAAGATGGGTCGTCCTAAGATTAGCAACACTCAGCTGCGCCAGGGTAACGATAAGGTGTTCGGGGTTCGGATGCCTCTGCCATCTAACAAGTTGCCTCTGAACAAGAAAGTTGGAAGTGCCCTGGCTTATGAAGCAGAAAACGAGAGGTTAAGGAGAAGAACAAATGCTTTTGATTATATGGATGCCACCAACAAGGTGACTGAGAAGGTACTGGATGTGTATAGGAAGGCCACTGTCCCCACTATCTCTGAAATCAGGGTGAAAATGAGAGTCCACGACCTGTGGAGGATGCGGAGGGAGACGATGATGATGAAGGGAAATGGACAGAAACAGAAAAGGAAGAAAACGAAGAACGGGAAGCTGAAGATGAGGTTCGAGGATATAGCTGAGAAGTTGTTTGATGTGGCAGACGACAGCAAAGTGCACGAACGAGAGAAAAGCTTCCTGGCAGCCCAGAGGAAACCGGGAAGGGAGGGCTGCATTGATGGCGTTGACAAAATTGTGACTGCCAAGCTGAAAGAAGAGAGGGAGAAGGAAGCGAAGAGGGCAAAGAAAAGGGCTGAGGAAGAGAGGAAAACTGAGAAGATGAGGTCAAAGAGTAAGGAGGAGATGGAGAGGATGTCGTGTAAAGTGTCGGCAGTGGATGACAGTGCTCAGGAAGAAGATAGTGATTATAAGGATGTCAATGACAATGAGTTCAAGGCTATGGTCGACAGGAGAGCAAGATCAGAGAAAAGGAAAAGGGAGAAAGAAGCCGAGGACAGGATCGGAGAAACTGCTGACAGGTTCAAGGTATCCAATGATGCAGTGGCTCACATCGCAAACACCATCAGAGCTGCAGACAACATCATAACTGAAGGGGACAAGTCTAAAGTGACTAACTGGAAGAAAGTGGAGAGAGTCAGGAAGAGGTCACGAGAACAGAAAAAAGAAAAGTTCAGGGGATTCAAGGTCAGAGGTCTCATGGTAGATGAGAGGATCAATGAGAACAAGATAGTGACTGGTGTAGGTGAGAAGAACCACAAGAGATTCGCCATGGAAAAGAGGGAAGACTGTGCAGTGATCGGCTTCCCTGGTGAGGAGTTCCTTGGTCACCTGGTCCCGGTGGGGGGAAAGGGGGTAGACCTGGCCACCAGCCTGCTGGCCTTCCTGGAGGAGCGCGGTATTGACACCACCGACCTCCTGGTTGTCCTTAGCGACGGTTGCAACAAAATGAGTGGCTATAATCACGGTTTCATCGCCGAGTTTGAAAGGCTGTTGGGACGGCCTCTCCTCCACATCCACTGCCTGATCCACAGTCTGGAGAAGCTCTTCGGCCATCTATTCAACCATTACGCTGGCCCAACCACTGGTCCCGCCTCCTGGAGTGGTGAGGAGGCTCGGAAGCTGACCGGCAACGTGTGGGACCTTCCGGTGGTTGAATTCCAGGCCGTCACCAACACCTACCTCAGGTCTCTCCTGGATGCCATCCCCTCCGTCGTCTGGGAGGAGTTCAGCTTGGACACCCGGTATCTGTTGGAGATGGCCAAGACGGTGGAGTCCGGCCACATTGAGGAGAGATGGGCCAGGGCACGGGCCGGAGCCATGACCAACGCCAGATGGCAAAACACGGAGAGCAGGGAGCTGAGGGCCTACATGAGCACCACCTCCCCCAGCGAGTCACAGAGACGGATGACCTCCTTCATCATCCTTATCTACGTGCCCTCCTTCCTGGAGATCAGGCAGAGGAATCTGCTACTGGAGGGCCCACGCCACCTCCTCGCCATCATCAACCGGGTGAGGACGTACTGCACCCTGGAGGAACTGGAGCTGCTTACTCCATACCTCCAGTTCAACGGCTACTTCGGCCAGCACGAGGTGGTGCTGGTCTCACTGCTGGCCTCCATGGACAAGAGTGAGAGGGAGTTGGCCCTAAACATCATCAAGCAGCTGAGGAAGAAGGAAAAAAGGCACAAGAGAAAGACAGTGAGGAAAGTGAGGAACCCTCAACTGAATTTGGCAGCCACCAAGCTGTCAGAGTTGGTTGATCTGCAGAAGGCCAGCTCCTCCCCTCCCATCCTGTTCCAGCACAGTGACCAGGAACTGGAGCAATTTCTGGAGGAACCGTACAGTGAGCCAGGTCTGCCCTACACCACCACCGCAGTGGAAAGAGGAGTGAAGCTCACCACGGAGGCGGCAGACGTGGCCAGCTCTGCCTGGCAGCAGGACCAGGTCACCTGGAACAAGCTGGAGGCCAGGAAGAGAAACAAGCGGAGGGCTAAGAAAGAGGGCTACCAGTGCTAGACTGTGGGGACACTGGGACTGAGGGGACACTGTGGGGACAGCCAATGTTAGTGTGCCAACTGTGCGAGTGTGCTGCTGATAAATTGAAGCATACATGCCAATAATGAAGAATGTCTACCATTATTCTTGTTTTTTTTTATGTCGAACCGAAAAGTATCCACAAACCTTCTAATGCACTGATGTTAAAGATTCAAACATATTCGGAACCAGCGTGGCCGATAGACAAATAATCCAACCCAAGCCACTTGATTTTGAAAACTTTTGCCAAACTGTCACTCCCTACTCAACACCCTCGGGGGGGGGGGGGGGGTGGGAGGGAGTTATTATGAGTCTGTTTCATTCTTTCTTTACATATTCACATACGCCTACGCACGCACACACGAACACAAGCACGCAAACACGCAGACACAAACAAGACTTTTCAAATATGACAACAGAGGCGCAGGTCGACTTCCTATACAAAAGATTTCTTGACGCAGGACCACATCTTCCCGAATGAAGGTGTGTGGCAGGAGGGAAGTTAACAAGACACTTTGAATAGAGGAGGAAATACCTAACAATGGTCCTCTCACTCCTCGTGTGTGGGAGGAGACTTGATAAGCTTGTGGGAGCCGCTGGATGAGAAGACAATGTTTTCTGCTAACTTGTTTTAACACCGAAACCTGCCAGAACTTTCAGATGATCACATTCCTCCCCACTTCGTCTTTCTTCACCTCCTACCACCCCCCCCCCCCCCACCCACCCCACTTTCGTCCCACACACACACACAGTGAGGTCCCAGGTACCCAGTGATAACGGCCCCCGCGAGACCCAACAACAATCACCGAAGTGTTAATCCGTCTACGATAGGAAGACCTGGGACCAAACCTCACTCATATAACACCATCTGTGAGAGAATTACTACACCACATGTCCCTCATAACACCATATGTGAGGGAATTACTACACCACGTCAAGTCCCTCATCACACCATCTGTGAGGGAATTACTACACCACGTTAGGTCCCTCATAACACCATCTGTGAGGGAATTACTACACCACGTCAGGCCCCTCATAACACCATCTGTGAGGGAATTACCACACCACGTGATGCCTCTCATAACACCATCTGTGAGGGAATTACTACACCACGTGAGGCCCCTCATAACACCATCTGTGAGGGAATTACTACACCACGTAAGGTCCCTCATATAACACCATCTGTGAGGGAATTACTACACCACGTCAGGCCCCTCATAACACCATCTGTGAGGGAATTACCACACCACGTGATGCCCCTCATAACACCATCTGTGAGGGAGTTACTACACCACGTGAGGCCCCTCATAACACCATCTGTGAGGTAATTACTACACCACATGAGGTCCCTCATAACACCATCTGTGAGGTAATTACTACACCACGTGAGGTCCCTCATAACACCATCTGTGAGGGAATTACTACACCACGTGAGGCCCCTCATAACACCATCTGCGAGGGAATTACTACACCACGCCAGGTCCCTCATAACAACATCTGAGGGAACTACCACACCACGTGAGTTCCTCCAACACCATCTGGGAAGGAGTTACTACACTACGAGTTTGCTGTTTAACACCTACATTAATCAGTATGTTCACTGTATGTTCCTTTACCTTTCTCTAATGAAGGCTTTTGTAAAACCACCAATGTATGTAATAAGTCATTTATGTCCAATGTATATTTTCAGCCTTCGGGCTGCAGAATTTTTTCAATAAACCGTTAATTATTATTATTATTATTATTATTACGATCCATAATTTTTGAAGCCCTCCCATTTTAGGATTAAGTTAGGAGGATGAGAGAGTTAACCCTGATCTCCCCTCCCCGTGCACTCAACAGACCTTACGTTACCTCCTACAACTCACAACTTAATTCATCACTCCCTCCTTCCCTCCCTCCCTGTTGCATAGTCTCTCCCTTGATCTCCTGGCCAGCAAAGTGAGAGACAGAGAGACAGACAGAGAGATGAGAATTCCAGTACCGGAGAATGAACGATACCCTATGATGAAGTACTTGTCTTGTAAAGCTGGTGATTTCGTTTACCTTAGGTTAGGTTAGGTTAGGTTAGGTAACATAAGGTGTACAGCATTTGCCCTCTATTCACGCCCAGGAAGGCAATATAGTCGACGCAGCTTTAAATGGATACCCTGACTTGGTATTCAGTATACTGTATCCACACTGCCCCTAACTGACTATCAGAGTTATCAGACCATTTTTTCTGAACATGATATGATTAATGACGGCATATAAGTACTATCGAGCATAATGATCATACATATGAATAATAAAGATAAAAAAACCCTTAAAACAGCTGAACAGACAAATAAACACACAGACGAGAGTATTAGAAACCCCAATTACAAGAATACGATACTAACAAACTCGTCACCTATAGGTCTAATTAATTATCAAAGTACTCAGTTCTAAAACCAACAGGAAGTATAATAAATACCCCGTAGTAATTAAGCTTTACTAAATATTAACCCTGGCATGTTAAAACAGCTGTCCCTGCAATTTGTGGATAGTGATGTATAGATCATGGGGGTGTTTGAGGTATTTTGAGATCACGGTAATAAAATAAGAAAATGCTTTGAAATAATACGATTCTACTTTTTTTTTATCTCATATATCCACATTTATTTTTATTCCCATCTGGTTCTTATATTATTCTCTATCAGTTATTTACATAGTTTTTATTCCCAGTTGTTCTTCCTATAAAAAAAAAACTACACTGTATTACTTGAGAAATCCGCCATCGTTATCACTGATCAAACTACCATCGTTATCACTGATCAAACTACCATCGTTATCACTCAGTTACAAACACTAGTTCATCACAAAACCAAAACATTACATTTCCTTCTCCCAAAAATCCTACTCTTTCATCCCAAATGGTCATCCTATGTAACACAGACTAGACAAACTGTTTCATTCACAGTGTATCCATTCTTTATCGAGCTCTCCTGTCAACACCCTTCAATTGTCATCAAAGAACCCAGGAGCCTCGAGCGTGTGTTTTGAGGGAGACCTGCCAACCCGCCAGCCAGCCAGCCAGTCAGCCAGCCAGCATCACCATCAGGCAGGTCCTCTTGCTTATGAAGATGAGCTCATCCACCTGCTAGTTATTAAAGGTGAGAGGACCTGGGTCGTTCCTGCCGTGTATAGTGGGGAGAGTTATAGCGGCAGGAAAGCTAGTTCTCTCCCTCTGGTGGAGATGTGGGGAAAGTGAGGGAATGTGGAGGTAAGAAGGGAGGGAGGGAAGTTGATAGGGAAAGTTTGGGGGGTTAAAGGGAGAGATGAGATAAAGTTAAAGGTGAAGAGGTGATAAGGAAAGGAAGGGAGGGGGAAGTAGGAGACATGTGAAGGGAGGTGAGGAGAAGTTGAGGATGAGGAGGTGAGGAAGTAGGAGGAAGGGGAAGGGTTATGAGGCAAGAGGCAGCAGGGAAGGGTGGTGATCAGTGGGAGAAGGAAGTGGATGAGAGGGAGGGAAGGGAGAAGAGAGGGAGCAGGAGACAGGATAGATTGTCAACAGAAGGGAAGATACGGTTCTTGTCTTGACAGGAGGAGATTGAAGAAGAAGAGGAAGGTGAGGGGAGAGGAAGATGGAAGTGAGAGGAGAGGAGAAGATGGAGGTAAGAGATGAATATTTTGTGGAGGGGAATAAAGATGATAAGGGACATGGGTGAAGAAAGAGAGAGATACTCGAATATTTCACGAATAAATTAGAACTATTTTCAATCAATTGTCTTTCTACTTTAATAACGAAACTTATCTATATCATCGTTTTCCTCTCACAGCTAAGAAAGAAATGCTTAGCGGGCATTCAACAACGCCTGGCAAAACCGTCCTAGTTAGCCAATGACGTTCATAGAGAGTCTGCAATAGGCCGGTTGGCCTGTGCATGGCAGCTCCTGTCGAGAGTTACTACCACTCTCTATCATCCATGAATCTATCTAGCCTCCTTTTGAAACTTTCCAGAGTTCCCGCACTTACTACAAAGTTGCTAAGCTTGTTCCACTCGTCCACCACCCTATTTGTGAACCAGTTTCTTCCTATCTCCCTCCTACACCTAAACTTATCCAACTTGAATCCGTTGCTCCGAGTCCTATCCTGCACGGATATTATAAGAACTTCATCTATATCCCCTTTATTGATTCCTTTCGCCCACTTAAATACTTCTATCATATCTCCCCGCACTCTTCGTCTTTCTAGGGAATGCAAGTTAAGTTTCTTTAACCTATCCTGATATGGAAGGTTTCTAAGTCCCGGAATCATTTTTGTCATTCTTCACTGCACCAACTCTAGTGAATTTATATTCATTCTATAATAGGGGCACCAGAACTGAACCGCATAATCGACGTGTGGCCTGACTAGCGCAAGATATAGTTGCAGTAAGACCTCTGCACTCTTGCTACTTACACTTCTAGATATAAAACCCAATACTCTGTTTGCCTTATTTCGAACATGAACGCACTGTTTTCTAGGCCGTAGGTCCGGGCTTACAAGTACCCTTAGGTCTCTTTCACAAGTCGACTTCTCTTGGTTGATATTGTTAAGGCTGCATACATTATAAGTATTTGTTTTTCCAATATTAAGTATGCTGCACTTGCTGGTATTGAATTTCATTTGCCATTTTTCAGACCACTCCTGCAGTTTATTTAGATCCTCCTGTAATGCATTTGCATCCTGCCCTGAATTAATTTGTCGCCCTATTTTGGTGTCATCCGCAAACTTGCTTATGTCACTGCCGATCCCAGTATCTAGATCGTTTATGTAGTTTATGAACAAGAGTGGGCCTACGTAGTACTGACCTCTGGGGAACCCCACTGGTTACACGGCCCCACTCAGATTTAACACCATCTACGCTGACCCTCTGCGTTCTATCGGTGAGCCATGATTTTATCCAATTTAAACCTTTCCCCTCGATACCCTGAGCCTTAATTTTTCTAAGAAGCCTCTGATGCGGTACTCTGTCAAATGCTTTGCTAAAGTCTTAAGTAAATAATATCGTAATTTTCGTCATTATCTACTACCTCGAAGACTTTCCTAAGAAACGTCAGCAGATTTGTTAGACAAGATTTTCCCTTTGTAAGCCCATGTTGAGAGTCGTAGATTAATTTGCTTTTCTCTAGATGCAATCGGATGCTATCTGCTATAATTGATTCAAGAAATTTCCCCACTACTGACGTCAAACTGATCGGCCGGTAATTTGACGCTGATGCTCTGTCTCCCTTTTTGAATATGGGTACTACATTTGCCTGTTTCCACAAGTCTGGCACAACTCCAGTGTCTAATGATTTTGTAACTAAGTTTACGAGGGGTCCGCTAATCTGTTCCCTACACTTTTTCAAGACTCGAGGGAAAATTTCATCCGGCCCTGGGGATTTTGTTTTCTTTAGTTTATTTATCTTCTTAAGAACATCCTCTTTTCTGATAGTGATATTCTTTAATTTCTCTTCTTCCTTTCCCTTAAATATCAGTTCCACCTCTGGAATTTCATCCCAAATTTCTTCTGTGAAAACTGATAAGAAGTAGCTGTTCAATGCTTTGCTTATTTCTTCACTGCCATTTATCACTTCTTCCCTCCCTGACTTTAAAGGCCCAACTTTGTCCTTGACCTTTGTCCTATATACCTGGAAAAATCCCTTGTGATTCGCCTTGGATTCTCTTGCTATTTTGATTTCATAGTCTCTCTTTGCTCTCCTTACATTTTTCTTAACATTCCTAGATAGTTCATTATACCTATTTCTGAGCTGCTCCTCCCCTCCCTTTAATTTCTTATATATTCCTTTCTGTATTCCTATGTCATGTTTAAGTTTTCTGCCTGCACTGGCGCTCTTTCTCTACTGCGACTATAAGAATTAGTTCTTTTTTATAATGACCACTATGATCTTTGTTTTGTATTTCGTGGTGATTTGGTGATTCTTGCCTTGTGACATGGTGACTTGGTGATTCCTTCCTTGTGATTTATGGTGACTTGGTGATTCTTTCCTCGTGATTTATATGGTGACTTGGTGATTTTTTCCTCGTGATTTATATGGTGACTTGGTGATTTTTTCCTTGTGATTTATATGGTGACTTGGTAATTCTTTCCTTGTGATTTATGGTGACTTGGTAAATCTCAACTTAATACCAGTAACCAATATAGAAAACGACCTTTGAACTTCGACCTCGTTCCATAATGCAAAAGAAATCTCACTACAATACCAACTGCGGAGGAATGCTGACCTTGCTATATGACAAATGACCTTTGACACTGTGGGTGGTCACTGTCTCGTTGATGTCAAATAGTGAAGAGACAATTGATGTGCCTAGGAAATTACCTTAGTAAATATAGGGTTAATTACTAGGTATGAATTATGGCTACTTAACACAAACGACCATTAGATATAATAATAATAATAATAATAATAATAATTAACGGTTTATTGAAAGAGCTTGGCAGAGAGAAGGCTGAATATATGAATCCGCTGCTTGTCCAATTAACCAGTCCGTTCACACATATTTATATTTGGGTTTTAAGTAACGAAACCCAAACGGTAGTTCCTTTGTTTTATTATAAAAGGTTGTAGATATAATTCCTGAGTGTATATCAACCGTAAGTCTCACTGTCTAGGAGTGAATGAGAAAGGGACGGCGTTTATGTATGATAAACGTTAGGTCACGTCCTTACGATATGAGTTGAGGTGAGCTACTGAAGCTTAGGGGCATCGCAGTGCGTGCTTACAGAAATGCTGAGCTATGGGTCTCGCCCTCTTGGGTAAGTTGCCCGCTCACGTGTCCATCTCATGTCTTACTCATAGACAGTGGAAAGTTACAGGGTGGTGAATCTGAATATAATATCAGATGTATTGACCCATTTATATAATACGTTCTGTTGATGAGACAGGGGCCTATTACATCGCTCGGTCACCTACCAGCCGAGCTCCGTGAGGCCTAAATAACTCACAGAGTACAGTACATCCTAGACAACCCTAACCATGTTATAAACAGATATGTAGACACTAAGCTGGGGAAATTACTGTAGGGGTATTCTCTACTACAGGGGACCTAGACTTTTGTGTCGTACGGGTTAGTATGTTATGAACAATGTTGAATTTGGATGATACTGCCCGGTAATAACAGAACAGGAACATTATTGCCAGAATTAACAGAATAGAGGGAATCGTAAGACTTGGTAGTGCAAATTCCCGTGACAGGTAAAATGGCAAGTTATTATTCAAATCAGCAAAATGTGTCTCGTTCAAGAAAGCTAAAACTTTTAATTTCTCTGATACTATTTGAATATCCTTGATAGTGAAATTCATTATAGGAAGTGGAATTAAAGCAGACTTGAGTTTTCGATTTAACGCAAAATGCTGATGAGTAGGCAAGGTCCGTAATGTACTACAAGTGATTTCACAGTAATCAGGAGCCTTGTAATGCCCTTTCACAACTAGCTGCTTAACACCATTTTGGCATTTTAAAATTACAGTAGTGAGATTTGGAAAGAACAAATACTGCACATTGTGAAGGTGAGCGTGGAACACAGTCTTTAGACTAACTGGCCTATAACTGCATTGCGCTAACGCTGTGCGTACATTTGGTTGTATGACTGCCAATTCACATATTCCTTCTGCAGCAGGAATAAATGCAAACATGTAGGCTGGACATACGTGTAGGTGTAGATAAGACGACTTACACCGTGACAGTACCTCAGAATCCTCTATTGATAACAATGAATATTCTTCATCTACTAAGAAAAGTTCTTTAGGCCTATCTAGGGTATACAGTGTGTCGTTCACAAACCAGGGGAAGGGTTCTAAATGCCATGCATTAAACTCATGTTGCCCTCGCATAGGAATGTGGATCAGAATTGCATTGTGCGTGAGGGTTGACTCCAACAGCGGGTAATAATAGTGAACCTCATTGTCATTGAAAATAGGAGTTAAATGATACTGCAACTTGGCTATTTTTAAAGCTTCAAGAAGCGTCTGCACAGGCACAAGCTTCGCGTCCACACGTCCTATCCCGGCATCTACAATGCTGTCTATTAGTTCATTTTTAGAGGTTACAATTTTATGAACTGAAATTTCAGCAGCATGCAAATATTCTGTGAAGTAAAGGAGCCATTCTAACGTCGGAATTGCTTTCTGTAACCTAGTAACAATCCTCGAAACTTGGTTAGACTCCATTATGATTGCATTAACCTTTGATTCTAGAGCAGTAATCGCGTGAAAGGTTTGAGAAATAACGCGATTCTGTTGAGATACAGCCTGAACGACAACGTTCATTCGGTCCCCCAATTTAGCTACATCATCGGCCGTTGCCGTGCCAAACAAAGCGCTTTGGATAAGACCCACAAAATTAAAGAGACCCCTTTTTCGTCGTGCCTGAGAATGCACTTCTTGAGCAAGATCCGCTTGAGATGCAGGTAGATTTTTCCCCACATCAACTAGAAACTCGCGAAGGTTCTGGAGACGAAAGTGTAGAAGGTCTATAGTTTGTGAAACTATTGTCGAATTCTTCGAAGCTGTGCTGAGACTATGAAGGATGTCCAATGCTGATTGTAGTTGGCCGTCGACGTTTTCCATCTGACGCGGAAGTTGGAGTAGTGGCTGTAGTTCATACTTGATGTTCACCACGTCCTCAGCTATGAGAACGCGTCCGAGAGGTGCCACCAGTGCACCTGGTTTGAGGACTAATGTGGACATTTTCGTCAACACAACGGTGCCACAACAGAGTAGAAGCAAGACACTGACGATCCAAGCCATTCTGTAAGGAATTACAAACGAGTTAACGTCTACTCGCAGAACGTAGTTTCATACAATAGTCATTTGGGACATTTTGCTTCTGAACAGTCTGTAAGGATGTATCAATCACATTATCATCAACTGGAGGTAAGACATTTATCTGGGTCTTCTTCAGACGATCCGCGTGCACGACATCTGCGATCTGTGCATTAGGCTTCCATATTTTGAATTTGTTGCCTGCTTCTTTTGAGATTATGCAGAATGGACCAGAAAATTTCGCCGAAAGTTTGGAGTTCCTTTCAGGTACCTGTAACATAACAGCGTCCCAACGTTCAGTGCGATAGGTTTAGCATGTTTATGCTGTTTGATGATCATTTCGGCGCGTGACGCCGCTAGCTGTGATCGTACTTGGTTATGAATTTCTGTAAAGACATGAATTTGTTTTGCCGCAAAATCATCCGTATTATATACCGGGTATGGCGCCTCTGTAAGGATGTCGTAAGGCAGACGTTTATCTGTACCATAGACAATATAGTAGGGTGTTTTGCCCGTAGAGCTATTAACTGACCCATTAATCGACGCTGCAACCTGCGGTAACCAATCCTCCCATGCGTATTGAAAACCACTAACAATTGGACGCAGTATTTCTAGGATTTTACGATTGGTTCTTTCAACAAGGCCATTAGCCTGTGGATGATAAGCTGTCACAAAAGTTTGTTTAATTCCATATTGTAAACATATATGCTCTATTAGCTCATTCTTGAACTCTGTTCCATTATCAGAGAGTAGAACTTTAGGCGTAGTATATGGACATATGAGATTCATCACTAATGCATAGGCTACTGCTTCGGCCGTTTTGCTTTTTAGTGGGACCAAGACCACGAACCTGGAAAAATGATCCACACACACTAAGACGTATCCTGATCCCTGATGACTCATTGGGAGTTGTAACACATCAACAGCGACTGTGTCAAACGGACGGTCTGGTGTAGGATATTGTAGAATCGGGGCAGGTGATCCTGTTGATCCTTTATGTTGAGCACATGCCAAACAATTAGCTATGTGTAATTCTATGTCTTTCTTCATAGTGTTCCAGAAATACTTCTTTCGTAAATCCGCTAAGCATTTATCACGACCTTGGTGACCTGCTTGTGGGACATCGTGGAACAATGTCATTACTGCTTTGCGCAACGTGTCAGGTACGACTATTTGAGACACATTACCCTCAGGAGATTTTCTCGTCCTATGGAGTATGTTATGTCGTAATTCAAACTGACTTAAGGGAAGAAATAACTTGGGGAGTTTAACATCCTCGCCCGATTCGAGAGCAAAAATAACAGCTGACCAATATGGGTCGCGTCGTTGCTCATCTTCCAGCTGCGAAAGAGTGAATGCTGATACAGGCATTACTGGTGCTATATTTCTTGACAGAGCGTCGGCGACAACATTCGCCCTCCCAGGTAAATACCTAAATTCGGGGTCAAACTCTTGAATTGTCAGATACCAGCGTGCTAATCTGCCTGATAAGTTTCTGCCATGGAACAGTTCGGTGACTGCCGCATGATCAGTAAAAACAGTTATCTTGTAGCCAAAGATAATGTCTTTGAACTTCTTAAGTGCCCACACAACGGCTAACGTTTCTAAATGCGTCACCGAATAACGTGTTTCAGCATCGATTAGTTTGCGACTTGCAAATGCTATCACTCTAAACTTCCCACGCGTGTCCTCTTGCATGAGCACTGCTCCGACTCCAATTCCGGGAGCGTCAGTACAGAGAGTGAAAGGTTGAGTGTAGTCTGGGAATGCTAGAACCGGGGCATTGGTTAGCGCTGTCTTCAATGCCGTAAAACTTTCCTCGTGTTCAGCATCCTATATAAACACTGCATCTTTTTTGAGCAACCTCGTTCGGGGCGATGCTAATGTTGCATAGTCCTTGATAAAGGAACGATTATAACCAGATAATCCGAGAAAGCTACGCACATGATCATTTGAGGTAGGACGCGGGAACTGAGATACAGCTTTGACTTTATCATTAACTGTGTGTATGCCCTCACCGTCGACTACATGACCAAGGAAATGGATTCTGGATTTTAAAAACTCGCACTTTGAGAGTTTTATTTTGAGTCCTGCTGTGGAAAGTTTGGCCAAAACTTCACGCAGTTTTATCAGATGGGAATCGACGTCCTTACTGACTACTATTAGATCATCCAAATAAGCGCAGACTGTGTTACCAATTAGTCCGGCAAACAGGGTGTTGATCATTCTTTGAAATGTTAGTGGGGCATTTCTGAGACCAAATGGCATTCGTAGAAACTCAAAGTGGCCTAGAGGCGTGCTAAATGCCGTGATTTCTCGTGATTTTTCATCGAGTGGTATTTGCCAATACCCACTAAGCAAATCTAAGTTGCTAAATACCGCATTATCCTTGCCTAAGGATTGCAATATGTCACTCAAGATAGGCATTGGGTACCTATCAGGGATTGTTTGATCATTTACGCGCCTGAAATCTATGACAGGGCGCCATCCACCATCCTTTTTCGGGACGAGGAATAATGGGCTGTTAAAGGGGGATTTTGAGTGTCTAATGACATTCTCATCTAACATACCCTGTACCATATCTTGCACTACAGCACGCTGGCTATGAGGTAGTCTATAAGCTGGTACGTAAATAGGGTTGGTTCCTTCCTTTAACCCTATATGATGGGATGTTAAGTCTGTCTGACCTAGCGTTTCCCCTGGCAAGGCTACTATTTCTGTAGTCGGCAAGCAGCTCTAACAGGCGTGTCTTGCCCTGAGGATGATCGATCACCTTGACATGTGGTGCTATTTGATCTATCCTGGCCAGTCGAGTCTGTTGGCAATTCGCAACAATACCTCGAATTAGGAATTTATTTGGTTGCACTTCGACATTGCTGTGATATCTAGAAAATCACACACATAACATCCTTTCTTTAATTTCTTGATAATGTGAAATTGCTCCCGCAATCCCGTAGACTTGTGTGTGTGTGTCCCACAGTAGACACAGCTGATTCCAAGGTCGGGTGATTGGGTCAATGTTCACAAAAAATCCTGAGTACAGCAAACCGCCGCTAATGGTCACACGTCATCCACAACACCATACCTCAGAATGCAGAGACCATCTCTCAGACCGGATGTGTCATCATCACTAGGGTGGGTGCTGGGCGCTGGTAACTGGGGGTTGTTCACGCCATACGAAAGAATTTTGTTGACAGGATGTTGATTTATGAGTAGTCTCAACAACTGCAGTCACGTCCTGTCACACCCTGGGCAGTGAACGAATCATTTGCAGAAACTAATGTTCACTTCAGCTCACAGGATTGTTTCGTTGGTAAATTCCTCATTCTGGTAATGGAGAGTACTCTTCAAAATTGCAGGTACTATCTTCCAACTCTTGCTGCTGTAATCACGCTGGGAAGGTGTGTGGTTGAGGTCGAGGGATATCTCTGACTCATGATCCGCCTTCCTCTTAATAGGATTGGTAGACAACACTTTCGTCCTCGCGGTGAGCATAGGTTCAGAATGACTCATTGCTGTGTAGGAAACACCTTTAAACGTAACACTATTATTACGTGGATGAACATCTATCATGTTCTTTCGAAGAGTTGGTAGACCAAGTAACCCGTCAGCTGGCAAATTGAACTGCTGAACTATATAAAAGTCCGCATAGAAGGGCGTACCACGTCTTGAGAATCTGAGTGGTAACGTCACCATTCCTTTGATGCTCAGCTGAGTACCTGAAACTCCTTCGAGCTCAGCGTTACTCGGCCTCCATTTGAATTTGAGGTGAGGGAATTTACGTTGTAACTCGTGATATGATGTCAAGGCCAATACATTAGCGCAAGCACCTGTGTCACCGGCACTGACAACACTTCCACTTTGCGAAGCGCCCCTACTAATGAGGCCGCTATAGAAGTGCTGTGTGGAGGGGTGGGAATTACCCTATCTATCCCTCTCCGTGCTGTGGTGTGCGCTGGTCTTCCCCCGATGACTTGTCCTGGGGACGTTTCTGCTTGCTCCTATACGACACCTCCGTTTCACTTAGGTCCACTCCCCTAGCCTTTATTAATATATCCCACTCATGTGAACTATGAGATGTCGATTTGTGAAGAGCGCACCATTTGCGCGCTGTCTGGGTAGGAGGAGGTGCTGCTTTTGCTCCCTCACTGTTTGACCTTGAGAATGGCTTTCCACCGGGTGTGGCCTTAAAATTTGCACTATTACCTCGGAGCTGAAAACAATCTTCCATTACGTGGCCACGTTTATTACAATGTGAGCACCGTAACGATGTTTTCTGTTTATATGTTAGGCGGGGAGGAGTAATCGAAGCTAAGTGTGTCGCATAAAGAGTCTGAGAGTGAGGCATCTGTGGCATCTGAGACGGCTGGGGTTGTGGTGACGTCACTGAGGGTTGCGCCAGTAAGGGGCCCGTAGCCTGGGGACAGAGCTTGTTTGCCTATTCCACCATATCCAAGGGTGGTTCAAACTGTACTTCCTGTGCCCTGCTATATAAGGGAACACGGACGGAAAGAAGAAAACTTATTAGTTCTATCAATGTTTCCACATTGTCCGGTGGCATATCACCCCGTGAGTTGTACCAGCCTGATGACCGGAAGGTCTCTTGCATGTCCTGGCGAACCTGGCCCGCGATGTCAACAGCGTCAACGGGTGTTTCGTTTCGTATACCTGGAATACAGCGATCCAACCATCTGAAGATCCATTGCAGTTGGCCCAGCTGTGACCTACCCCCAAAAATCCCAATTAGCGTTCGCTTGAACTTTTCATAGTCAGGGCTTTGTAAACCAAACGCATTTAAACGACTGCCTGCATAGGAACCCTGCGTTATATGGGAACGTACATATGCTTTCTTTTCTTCGTCAGTCGTTATGTGACTAATGCGCATGCTATCTTCACATGCACGAACAAAATGTGCGACCCTATAATCGTCTTGTCCCGTGAAATTTCGACCATAATCTCTGCGCTGCATGATATTAATAACATTATCAGCTTTAGGTGTGGTAGTAGTACTGGTGTGAGGGTTAGAGGATGCCATTGTAACCGAAGGCTGGGTTAATAAGGTTGTTACCGATTTAGCAACAGACACACTATCACCTGTAACAGGGGTAACTGCTTTAGTATACTTAGGTGAGGAACTATAGTCATTACCAGACCGTAGGGTACGACGGTTTAAGTCGTCAAATGATTCGTCTATAACTTTCTCACTACTTCCTGTCGACTCATTTAACTGTGTTCCATACTCAAAATCTATGGCAGTCTGGGCTTAATCATTGATGAGTTGGTTATCAGCAAACAGTTGTGCTAGGCCTTCGATTTCATCTACATTAGACATGGGAACCTTAGAAATTATCTATTAGCCCCCTTGGGTCAATGAATACTTAACAATAAGTAGATCACTTGCCTCTCATTTACAAGACAAATGAATATGAATTGTAGTTAGTTTTTAAACTATCAATAAGAAGACAGACACTTACAAACTACTGTAAATTATAGGATTTCAATACATTAATCTTACATTCGACACTTTATCATTGAAATAATCCTATCCGACGAACCTATCCGTGTGAAGATATCTCTCGAACGTGTTCCTGTGTGTAGAACTATGTAATTTAAATACCTATTTATACAGAGTAGTACGTCTGTATAGAAAATGTGATCCTTCAAGAATTCTGAGTTGAGTGGCGGGTGGAGCGTGGGCGGGGCCTCTTCCTAGGATGCGTGCGCTGCTGCTGGTTTCCTTGGCAACGAGATGACACTTCTGCTTTGGTGAGAGACGAGTCCACTTGATTTAGGTGAGTTCCTCCTCCGGCGATCAGAAAACTATGATTGGTTATCACATTGGTGGTTGCTGGTTCGCTGGCGAAACTGCCATGTGCCAAGTCTTCACAGTCCACGTATATATGGAGATCTGTATGATGACACCGGAATTCGTAATTCGCGCTGACGACGCAACAATACTGCTCAGCTGCTAGTGAAATACCAATTGAATTCCAGGCTACGAAACTGTTTTTCAACACTGCAACACTGTAATGTCTAGGGAATGCTGAGTGGAGTCTATCTCAACCGGCTCAATCTGGATATGTACCAACAGGCTGTAATATTTGTATATTACGAATTCTGCACGTATTTGTATGTGACAGAGATAAGGAGCGCTCACTACATATCGTCTCAATACGGGATATAGTTTTAAACACTCGGATTATGTAACGCGTCACTGCTGTGTGGTTTCTTGTTTTTCACAAGACACAGACGGATGATACGACTACCAGTGTAAAGAATCCGTACACACCGCTTGCCACCTATATGAATCGGCTGCTTGTCCAATTAACCAGTCCGTTCACACATATTTATATTTGGGTTTTAAGTAACGAAACCCAAACGGTAGTTCCTTTGTTTTATTATAAAAGGTTGTATATATAATTCCTGAGTGTATATCAACCGTAAGTCTCACTGTCTAGGAGTGAATGAGAAAGGGACGGCGTTTATGTATGATAAACGTTAGGTCACGTCCTTATGATATGAGTTGAGGTGAGCTACTGAAGCTTAGGGGCATCGCAGTGCGTGCTTACAGAAATGCCGAGCTATGGGTCTCGCCCTCTTGGGTAAGTTGCCCGCTCACGTGTCCATCTCATGTCTTACTCATAGACAGTGGAAAGTTACAGGGTGGTGAATCTGAATATAATATCAGATGTATTGACCCATTTATATAATACGTTCTGTTGATGAGACAGGGGCCTATTACAAATATACAGTTACATATTTGGGGAATGGGTTGCGAATTACAAATAATATACAAGTAACATAAGTGACACAAATAAGACATATAATAACTAGATGGGGAAAAGCTCAAACTACAGTTCATTTCAACATAGTGACAGTGCAAGGAGTAGTGTTTACTGGGCGTGACTACACTGGTTTATTACAAGTTATTGATAATTTTTACAATGGTTGGGACTGGGCTGTTCTTATAGCGATCAGTTCGTGCACGTATGGGCTGGATGCGGTTGTGGTGTCGAACAGCAATTCTCGGGCTAGGGATCTCAGGTGGTAGTAGGAGCCGGTGTCGAGGATGGTGTAGAAGCTTCTTACCAAATTTGCAGATGAGGTCGTGGTGATGGTCAGTGAGAGTCGAAAGGGTTCAGTGTGTTGAGCGCTTCTTGATATGTGGAGTAGGAAGGGTGAGAGAATAATCTTGCATGCCCTCTTTTGCACTTTTTCAAGGTGTTTACGTTGTGTGGCATTTAGGGAGGAAGACCAGGTGGGGGAGGCATAGGTGAGCTTGGGAAGTATGAATGTTGTGTAAACACTGAGGAGCTCGTGTGCAGGAACTCCGAGGGACTTGAGTCGGCGGAGGAGGTGGAGACGGAAACTGGAGGATTTGATAACTTCACTGACGTGTGGTTTCCAATTTAGTTTGTTGTCTATGGTGACGCCGAGGAGCTTCGTGGAATCTACAACCTGGAGTGTGTTCGGACCTAGAGTAATGGAAGGAGGTGGGACAATGTCGGAGGAGAGGTTGATGTGCATAACCATGGTCTTGGTATGGTTGATGGTGACATGGTTGTTGGTGGCCCAGTTTTGGAGACTGTTCAATAAATCCTGAAGGGCGGTATAGTTGGGAGCAGAATTGTTGACGCTGATCCCAATGGTGGAGTCGTCGACATATTTCCAGCGAGCAGGGGTTTCTCTTAGGGCATCATTGATGAGCATAAGGAAGCAGAGTGGTCCCATCTTGGTGCCTTGGGGGACGCCACAGGTGAGTGACTGAAAGGTGGGGACAGCCCGTCGGAAGCGTACAGCTTGGCGTCGGTCACTGAGGAAGTCTGTAAGCCATGGTATAAGACTTCTCCGAAGCCCGAGGTCAATAGCTTTGTTGATGATTATATTGTGGTCGACTAGGTCGAACGCTTCAGTGAAATCAATGAAGGCGACAGCTACAGACGTTTTTCGTTTCTCGAGATGGCGGTATATGTAATCGAGAAAGCTGACAAGACAGTGAGTGGTGGAGGAAGTTTTCATGTGTGTGTGTGTGTGTGTGTGTTCTAGCTCCCCTGCGCTGACTTCAATCTCAAAAAAACCTGATCCAGCTGACGTCGGTTCAGTTTATATGGTCCATAATACAAAACGGTTCAATATTGACTGTTCAGTAAATGCCTTGTCTGGTATGCGACGGTTCAACGGTGACGGTCCAATGGTCTACTATAAGACGGTATGGTCTACTATAAGACAGGGTCCAGTGGTAGATGGTCCTACATACATACTACGGTCCACCAGCGGCGACGGTCGGTGTGGGGGTAGTAGGGGGGGGGGGGGTGATACACACACAAAAAAAACAACGAAAAATATAAAAACAAACAAGGAAGAAACGTTGCATCATGTGTTACCATCTGGCTCGCCTTTTATCTTTATGGCCTGCTGGGACACTCACACCCTGGGACAATACACAAGTATAGTGTGTCGGCTACACCCGTCACTATGAATATACATGAAATTATACAGCACCAACCAACTAAATAAATATACGTAGGTAGTAGAAGTAGTAGTAGTAGTAGTAGTGATTGTGATTGTGAGACAAAATCTCACATGAAGAGGTAAGCTAGGAGGTTATAGTAGTAGAGTATTATAGCGGGAGGAAATGGTAGCGTGTCTCGAGGGTGTGATGTCAACACTGTATATTAACACAGGCTGAGCACAAGTGTAGTATATAAAACACCAATGCGTGTTACAGCTTTATTATACTAATTCAATAGGGGAGATTAATAGGGGGGTTCGTACACAATTTATGATAGACTATGGTATTCTCGTATAACCTAACCTCACAATTAGAATGGGCACTTCACTAAGTCGATCGTTGGGGAGGTTCGGGGTCACTGCACTTCTACAGTCTACACAGCCAGCACTTACTGTTACACGTGGAGTTGACAGCACTCTGTCGATGGACCCGGCTGAGACTTCGTTACACTTAGTGGCGGGCTTCTCTCGAGCGGGACTGGGGACGTGGTAGCTGGCCCTTCCTGGTCACAAGACACACACTCTCACAATTGTGAGGCCGTTCTCCTGGTGGATGCTTCAAACGCATTCAACATACTTAACCGCAAGGCTGTACTGCACAACATCAAGATCAAGTGTCCTAGCTTTGCGATGTATGTTGAAAATTCGTATAGGAATCCTTCAAACCTCTACATAGTAAACAACAAGGCTCTACGAGGTGATACCATCCTACAGTCGACCGAGGGAACAACACAGGGGGACCCCGTTGCAATGGCAATGTATGCAATTGGCCTATCAGTGCTCCAACAAGAAATAAAATTTGAAACAACTGGGGTCAAACAAGTGGCATATGCTGATGACCTTACAGGAGCAGGAAAAGTGGAGTGCATCAAAAAGTGGTGGGACCTGGTAACATCGCGAGGTCCACAAATAGGGTACCACCCAAACGCCAGCAAGTCCTTCCTCATCGTGAAGCCAGAACATTATGAACGGGCATTGGAGGTTTTTGGCGGAAGTGAGGTCAAAATAACTAAGGACGGCCAAAGACATCTAGGCGCAGTAATTGGCACTACGGACTTCAAGACCGAGTACGTAGCGGGAAAGGTGAATGAGTGGGTTAGCGAAATCCAAGCTCTATCTGAGATTGCTAACACAGAGCCACATGCGGCCTTTGCAGCATTCACCCATGGAGTCAAGCATCGCTGGAACTACCTGATGCGTACCATCCCTGAGATCGGACCCCTCCTCCACCCTCTGGAAGAAGCTATCAGTGTCAAGTTCATTCCCAAACTAGTGAAACACCCTGACTTAACCCCAGCAGAAAGAACACTTCTTGCACTTCCACCAAGACTGGGAGGGATGGGACTAACTAATCCAGAGGAGATTGCTGACACTGAACATCAAAATTCACTTAAGCTCACGGCAGCCCTCACTGACCACATAATAGCCCAGAATGCAACAGGGGAAGTGGACACCAGCGAAGTAAATAAGATCCGTAGGGCCATTACAACAGATCGGCAGCACTGCCAAAATGACATGTTGCAGCAACTATTGCTGCAGGTTCCAGAAAATTTGACAAAAAAAGTAGCTATAGCGCAGGAGGTGGGCGCCTCGAACTGGTTAACTACGTTACCGATAAGGGCAAATGGTTTCAGCCTTAACAAACAAGAATTTACAGATGCCATTGCTCTAAGGTACGGTTGGCCAGTAGATGGTTTGCCCTCCCAATGCGTGTGTGGCTCTTCCTATGACGGCGATCACGCCATGGTCTGCAAGAAGGGGGGCTTCATATGCATGAGGCATGACGAGGTAAGGGATCTCACAGCAAATATGTTGAAGGAAATCTGCCGGGACGTCATGGTAGAACCGACCCTCCTTCCACTGGATGGTGAGATCTTCCAACACAGGACTTCAAACACATCTAACGAAGCCCGTGTGGACGTCAGTGCTCGAGGATTCTGGACGCTGGGACAGCGAGCTTTCTTCGACATCAGGATTTTTGATCCCATGGCCACTTGTCACCGTAACCTAGCTCTCGATGCTGCACATAGGAGGAACGAGAACGACAAGAGAAGGGCATATGGGGAGAGAATTCAAAACGTTGATCAAGGCAGCTTCACTCCTCTAGTGTTCACAACCTCTGGTGGGATGGGCCCAAGTGCAAGATGTTTCTACGCCAGACTCGCGGAGTTGATCTCCGAACAGAAGCAGCAGCCCAGAAGTTATGTTACAGCCTGGATGAGATGTCGACTGTCCTTCTCACTCCTTCTGTCGGCTTTGCTCTGCCGCAGGGGAACGAGAGCTTCTGCCCCTACTCGGACAACTGCTGCAGATATTGACTATGAGGCTACAGTCACTGAATGCCGCATAGATCTGCGGCTAAACTAATTTAACACAGATAGGATAGCTTCTTATGTATTATTATATTTAATATTAAGGTAAATAAATGGTGGCGAAGGTGTGGCTATTGGGGGAGGCTGGAGGCCACGTTAAAAAAAAAAAAAAAAAAAAAAAAAGTAGTAGTAGTAGTAGTAGTAGTGTGTGTGTGTGTGTGTGTGTGTGTGTGTGTAGGATCATTGTATATTCTGCAGCTACTACCACCACACACACACACACACACACACACACCAAAGCGAGAGAGAGAGAGAGTGTGTAGCGGCCTGAACCAGCGGTGTCAACACAACTAATGAGAATGTATTGTGTAGTTCTGTATTTTGCGCGTGCGGGGGGGGGGGGGGGTGGGGGGGGTGGGGATGTGGGGAGTGGGGTGTGTGTGTGTGTGTGTGTGTGTGTTTGTGTGTGTGGTGTATACAGTATTTGTGTGTGTACATGCTGGGGAGGTGTACAGTATATGTATGCTTGTTAATTATGAATGCCTGCCTGCTTGCGTGTACGTGTGTATCTGCTTACGAGCTTTGTTATACAGGCAAGGCAAACTATAGTACACGGGGTATTACATGAGTTTAACACAGGGATATACAGTACAGCGGTGGGGAGTTCGTGTACTTTACGACCGCTAAACCTAATCAATGTCCAGTTTAACACACTCTAGAGGGGGGAGGTGGGATTACGTGACTCACAGTTAGGTAGTGTTTTTGTTAATGATAATACAGATGTGTAGTTAAAGCCAAGTTAATATCGAGGTCATTTGTAATAAGTATTGTGAATGATTTGGTTGTTTTATCATTTTCTTGTCTTGTCCCTGTCTGTCTGTCTGTCTGTTTCTGTAACACACACACACACACACACACACACACACAAACACAAACGCGTACATATAATTTTCAGACGAGTACACACAAACTCATTTTACCAGGGTGAACTACACAATATCAATTATGAAGAAAACAAGTATTAAATCGCTCATTGTGCTGACGTAGTAGAAATAACCCTGAATGATGAACGTGGAAAGATAAAATGAGAAAAGGAAGGAGAGGAATGAGAGAGAGGAGGAAGGGAGAGAGAGGGAAGTAAGAAAGATGGAAAGAGGAGGCAAGAGAGAATGTGATTTAGAGAGGGAAAAGTAAAGGGTTGAGGGAGAAGGGAAAGGAGAAGGCAGGAAAGGGTGGGGAAGGGGGAGGGGGAGAGTGTCACCATAGTGGGAAAGTTTGTGTTGGGTTGGTGAGATGGTAATGGAAGGGGAAGGGATGGAACTGACATAGTGGACAAAGTTGTAGTTACTTAATGGTGAGAGGGAGTGTGAGGAAAAGGGGAGGAGGAAGAGAAACAACGGGAGGGGGATTGATGGAGTGGAAAGGAGGATTGATTGATTGATACGTTTATTGAGATACAAAAAAAAACATTAATACATCTCAAAAGGATGAAGTGACATAAGTCATCCTCACCCCAGTCCAGGAATGTCCCTCTCAAGACTCACATAAATCCCTAATATTTCATATAATCAGTTATAGTACATAGTTATATTCTAGATGCAAAATTTCTATATTTCTTTAATATTTCATCTATTTTCCCATTTCCAAACATCCACTCTATTTGCATGGGGACATTATTTTATGGGCATTTCTATATACATTAAGCAATGGGCATTCCAGTATATAATGTGGCAGGGTATGGGATCTGGATGTTCTACAAACTCTACATTCTTTATCCTGTTCACTTCTCTCAGCTCCAAGTTCCCAATAATATTTATACCTAATCTTAACCTCATATACACTGAATCTTTCCACCTACTCCTATCTTTCCCATATGTAAATTTTGTGTTCATGAGAACATGATGGTAATGTTTCATTGTTTCACTTTTCTCGTATATTTCATTCCTTTTGAAATTATCTTCTATTGATTGTATTTTCCGTAATTTGCTCCTTAATTGCTTCAAGGTTTTAGAACATATTATGTCGATCTCGGCCTTTTCCGTGGCTCTTTTTGCTATTATATCTACTGCTTCATTAAGACCAATCCCCACATGTGAAGGGACCCATACAAATTGAATATTATGGCCATTTTTCCTTATTGTATTTACTAATTTTCTACATGAACCAATAATGTGTCCAAAGACTGGACTCCCACTGTTCAAAGAATCCAAAGCTGCACTACTATCAATAAAAAAATATGCATCTTTAAACCTCTTTACAACATTTTCCAATCCTACTAACATTGCATATAACTCAGCTTGTGTTGATGAAATAAAACTGCTCAACCGAAGTCCAATTTTGATGTCATCATTTCCTTGTTCTGTGTACTGTCTTATAAGGATCCCGCACCCTGCCCTGCCACTTGACATAACTGAACCGTCACAATATACATGCAATGTGTTTATTTTAGGCAAATTACTAATCTTATTCCCATATAAAGACCTTAACTGTCCTGGTTCATGTAATGATTTCTTCATTGTGAGAGGCACTATGTCTAACTCTACTTCTCGTTCTTCCCAGGGTGGATTCTTACAACTCTTCTGAACAGCTGTACACCAGTCTGCCAGATTACATTTTTTAATAATATTTACTAATCCATTCATGTATCCTCTCTTGCCTTACCTGCAGAAGGTCCTTTTATTTTTTAAACCATCATTTGTATCTTGTACAAATTTACCCCCACTATTCCCTCTCATTAATCGAACTGCTGCAACTGTATTAATTTCATTGACCCTCTGTGAAATGCTCTGTACCCTTAGTTCCATTTTCATTATCTCAATCATTGCATTCTTTTGACACCCTAAAATTATTCTCATTGCTTCATTTTGCATGATCTCAAGCTTCCGTTGCCTTCCTTCACCAGTACAAAAGAGGACAGGTGCTGCATAGTCTATAAGTGATCTGATGGTAGAAATATACATCATTCTCAGTATGGGTACCCCAGCACCTTTACCACAACTTGCTAGAGCCTTCAAGGGCTGTAATCTTGCTCTACATTGAGTGAGGACATGATATATTTCTGCCTCTTTACTTTCACTAGTAAAGCCAATATACATTCCTAAATGTTTATACTTTGACACTTTCTCAACAATTTTTCCATTTAGAAAAACGGATTCAGTTCCTCTTCCTTTACATTCACACTTGGTTTTTTCTTCATTGATAACTAAGCCCATCTTTTGAGAAAGAACACTAAAATTATTTAATGCAATCTGCAAATTTTTTACAGAGTTTCCTTGAAATAAGATGTCATCTGCATAAATGATGGTTACAACTCCTTTGGAATATTTGTGTGAGGCTATCTTGTTCATTAACACATTGAATAACATTGGACTCAATACTCCCCCTTGGGGAGTGCCTAGTTCAAGTGCTCTTTCCTCAGACAAACATCCCTGATACCATACACAGATTCTCCTTCCATGCAAGTAGTCACCTTGTTTACCAAATCTCACTTACGTAACAGGAAATGCATCACCTCTGATCATTACACACATATCTTCACTATTAATATTGTATAGTATATTTTTGTAGCGTACACAAAAAAAAACACTCATAAATACAATTTCTCTTCATGCCTAGGCACATTTCGTCATGGCTCAGGTTTATCCCAAAGTTGACATGAAGAGCATGACTAATGTCCACATAGTATAGCAGACAGGCTGTAATAATGTTATGTTATTTATCTCAATGACACTACAGCCAAATGGGAAGTATTAGCATTCAGATCTTGAGTATTTCTTACTTAACACAACAGTGTGGCCGTGCGAATGTCCCTTATCCTCTGTCCAGAGCACAGAGACCTCCCCTTCTCTACGTCCCCTTACGTCACACCACCTCCCCTAAACATCCCTCTGACATCATTTCGGTTATTTACATTAAGAGAGTTACAGGGTGTATTAAAAAGGTATTTGAAGGCTATTTTTGTTTTTCAATTTCTGTGTATATATGTATGTATGTATGTATGTATGTATGTATGTGTGTGGACCTCGTCACACATGACAGCCTTTACATCAGACCTGTGTGGTCTGTCATCTCTCCACCTCGACCCTCCACATAAAATCTTCACTGGACGAAAAGCTTATAATTTTTAGCCCCTCTCCTCAGAGTTATGAGTTAGTGTTAAAATGTATTATAATTGACCTTCCTTCAGTTTCGTTTATCTTGGTGTGTGCTTAAGAAAATACCTTATGTTATATGGAAACAGTTCCTGTAGTTTGATATATACGTTATGTCAAGGTGTTCGGTACATTAAGGTACCCACTCAGGTCAGGACTTATGGCTTCAGCTGAGGAGTGGGATGCACGTAAACTTCGGGGAATAAAATGGTCTTGTGGTTGAGGTGTGTTTCTTCGTCCATTACTGAGGTGACCCTATGCACTTGTGTGTGGGGGAGGGGGGAGGGAGGAATTGGTTTTAATTTCGCTAATATTTTTTTTGTTACATCTTGCCGCAGTATTATCGGATATATACGAGAATGATAATAAGTGGCTGTATGAGAATACTTTGTCAGTAATGTACGCTTCCCTAGTATTACAGTATGTTATCTGCCAACCTTTATCTACGAAAAATATAAATGTTTTAACCCAGTTATGTGTATCTGAAGGTTTACTTGTGGACATAATCGTTCTTTGAGTAATAACATAGTCACACACCCGAGCGTGAATTTTGGAAAGAACTATTTACTTTTGACATATCAATACTATAATATTGCTCCGAAACTATTAATAATTTCTAAGTATACAGGCGCGTATTAGTTAAAATATACAGATTAAAGTAATGATTTAAGTTAATAAGGAAATACACGATATATTACTCTTATAATTAAGTGATATTCTGGTAACCAAACCCACTATAAATGGCAGAAACATACATGAACATATATTTTTATTTATTATAAGTTTTTGTTAACATACCGTTTATTATGAACCTTTCCAAGTACACCTAAACGATATGTCATGAACACGGAAATATTGTGCCTACTTTTTAACACTAATTGATGACGTCAGGCAGCTATCAGGGCTACCAACATATCGGAAACACTCAGTAGTATTATCTGAGAACATTATTGTTATTAGTATTGATATGAACGCTATTAAGGTCTCCTCCAGGTTATCTATATATAAGCCTACTAGGTATCATGCATTCTGACGTAGTTGTAGTGCGTCTCATACATTCTGACGTAGTTGTAGTGTGTCTCATGCATTAGGACGTAGTTGTAGTGTGCCCCATGCATCTGACGTAGTTGTAGTGCATCTCATGCATCTGACGTAGTTGTAGTGCTCCTCATGTATTCTGACGTAGTTGTAGTGCGTCTCATGCATTAGGACGTAGATGTAGTGTGCCTCATGCATTCTGACGTAGTTGTAGTGTGTCTCATGTATTAGGACGTAGTTGTAGTGTGTATCATGCATTCCGACGTAGTTGTAGTGTGTCTCATGCATTCTGACGTAGTTGTAGTGTGTCTCATGCATTAGGACGTAGTTGTAGTGTGTATCATGTATTCTGATGTAGTTGTAGTGCGTCTCATGCATTAGGACGTAGTTGTAGTGTGCCTCATGCATTCTGGCGTAGTTGTAGTGTGTATCATGTATTCTGACGTAGTTGTAGTGTGTATCATGCATCCTGACGTAGTTGTAGTGTGTCTCATGCATTAGGACGTAGTTGTAGTGCGTCTCATGTATTCTGACGTAGTTGTAGTGTGTCATGCATCTGACGTAGTTGTAGTGCATCTAAAACACTCCTGACGTGGTTGTAGTGCGTTATTTATACCTTCTGACGTAGTTGTAGTGTGCATCATGCATTAGGACGTAGTTGTAGTGTGTATCATGCATCTGACGTAGTTGTAGTGTGTATCATGCATCCTGACGTAGTTGTAGTATGCCTCATGCATTCTGACGTAGTTGTAGTGTGCCTCATGCATCTGACATAGTTGTAGTGTGTATCATGCATCCTGACGTAGTTGTAGTGTGCCTCATGCATCCTGACGTAGTTGTAGTGTGCCTCATGCATTTGGATGTAGTTGTAGTGTGTATCATGCATCCTGACGTAGTTGTAGTGTGCCTCATGCATTAGGACGTAGTTGTAGTGTATATCATGCATCCTGACGTAGTTGTAGTGTGTATCATGCATCCTGACGTAGTTGTAGTGTGCCTCATGTAATAGGACGTAGTTGTAGTGTGTATCATGCATCTGGCGTAGTTGTAGTGTGCCTCATGCATCCTGACGTAGTTGTAGTGTGCCCCATGCATCTGACGTAGCTGTAGTGCATCTAAAACACTCCTGACGTGGTTGTAGTGCGTTATGTATACCTTCTGACGTAGCTGTAGTGCGTTATATACATTCTGACGTAGCTGTAGCGCATCTAAAACACACATGACGTAAATGTAGTGCGTTACAGTATATACATTCTGACGTAGCTGTAGTGCGTCTTATACACTCTTGACGTAGTTATAGTGCATCTAAAACACTCATGTCGTGGTTTGATGTGCGTTATATACATTCTGATGTAGTTGTAGTGTATCTAAAACACTCTTGACGTAAATGTAGTGCGTTACAGTATATACATTTTGACGTGGTTGTAGTGCGGTATGTTGGTGAGGGGTAGTTTGTGGGGGTGTTGGTGAGGGGTTTGTGGGGGTGATGGTTAGGGGTGTTGGTGGGGGTTTTGGTGAGGGAAGGTTGTGGGGGTGATGGTGAGGGAAGGTTGTGGAGGTGGTGGTGAGGGGTGGTTTGTGGGGGTGTTGGTGAGGGGTTTGTGGGGGGGTGTTGGTGAGGGGTAGTTTGTGGAGGGTGTTGGTGAGGGATGGTTTGTGGGGATGTTGGTAAGGGATAGTTGGTGTAGTGTTGGTGAGGATGTCTACCATTTTCGTTCGATAATGACTGGTGTACTGTATATGTTAACCTTATAGACCGTGTACTAACCTAGAGATGTGAACTAAAACACCGTAATAGTTGTTGAAACAGTAATAATAACATAACCTCAAGAACAGCAACACCCTACGGCGCCTTATTTGATCGGGTTGTGTTGTAGTTGTGGATCCTCTTGTGATGTAGTACTAAAGGAAGCAATAAAAGCAGTATCTATCCCTCTGATGTACAGTTGCCAGTAAAAGTCCTCCCACAGCCTTGCTACACAGGGCTGTGGGAAGACTTTTTGCTGGCAACTGTACATAGAATCATAATCAGATGAGATGTGACAAAGTAGTCATTAAGTATCACTCCGAGGGTACAGCCAGCCTGGTATGTTATCAGCGTGGAGCGTCACAACAGTATTGCTCTAATGATGTGATGTAATCAGCGTCCAGGTAAGGCCGGGGTAAGACTGGTAGGGGTGTTCCTTGTTGTAAATTGTCCACCGCGTCCCCCCTCACCCTCCTCTACCCTCGTGCCTGCTCCCGTTCATGTGATGGTATTGATAGCGTCAGGTTTTATTACAGTTGAGTATTTTGAGGGGTGGGGCGCCCCATCCTCCCAGCCCTATCCCACCTCGCCCTGCCCCGCCCCACCCCGCCCCACCCCACCCAGCCCCGCCACCATACCCCTCGACCACAGACTGCCTACCTCCACACCTCGCCTTAGTTATCGTTATGAAATGCATTAAAATATCTTCTTTCAGATTGTATTTTCAAAATCAGTCTGGTATTTCGGTATTGTTTTGTAGATTGAAGTTACTACGGTGGTGGGGTACCGTGCCAGGCAGCCTGAGGGTCGTGGCCACCCGCCACCGTTATACACGTCAGCTAATATATTATTCAACAAAACACAATGACACATTTCATCTGCATCCACTATTTTTGTTCGTTTTCATCTTTTGAATGGCATCTTTGATCAGTTCCTCGATATATCAACAGAAGTCCATAAACTTTCGTTCACACATGTGTGATAACATACTGAATCCGCAACTGATAATCACATCAGATCAATGGAAGTTCTCCAAAACTGAATTATTTATGATCTATCATTATGACCAAAATATGTTGACAATTTTACTGGGTAACTGTCTTTAATTTTTTGCTTTATATCTTCAAGTTTTCAGAATATTATTTGGAAAACGATCGTAGGTTTGAGGGAGACAGTAGCACACTTTTTTCACATTTCTTTTGTGGCCATCTTTGTCCGGGGGACAATCGCCGCGCGGCCGCTACGCACCGCCACTTTGAAATTTTTAACCCCAGTGTTGCCGCATTCACGGTTTTGTACCATTTTTAGTTACGTATTTTTCCTGGTATCAGAAAAATATCAAAGCGATCGGTATGTTAAAATGACTTTTCCCTCTCCGGACAATATGGAGCAAATTCATATCCCCTTTCCTGATAGCCTCTCGACATGGAACATAGTTGCATACTTTCACCGGTCCCGATGAGATATTTGCCAGAGTATTAAAGGAATGTAAGGAAGAGCTTGCATGCCCTTAGCAAAGTTGTTTAACATGTCCTTAAAAACAGGTGTAGTACCAGAATCCTGGAGGATAGCGAATGTAATACCGATTTTCAAGAAGGGAGATAGATCACTATCCTCTAAGTACCGCCCAGTCAGTCTAACATCAATAGTAGGCAAATTACTGGAAGCAATCATTTCAAACTCTATTCGAAATCACCTGGAGAAGCACAGATTGATCATGATTCCCAGCATGGCTTCACAAGCGGGCGTTCTTGTCTAACTAATCTATTAACATTCTTTTCATCAGTTTTCGAATGGGTGGCCGAGGGGCACAATTATGATGTGGTATATCTCGACTTTAGCAAAGCCTTCGACAGAGTCCCCCACGAAAGACTAATTAGAAAGGTAGAAGCACATGGCATCAAAGGTAATATCCTTAAATGGATTAGGGCGTGGTTACAGGACAGGAAACAGCGAGTGAGCATTAACGGCACTAAATCCCATTGGAGCAACGTCACTAGAGGAGTTCCCCAAGGCTCAGTACTTAGACCATTATTATTTATTATATACATAAACGACATAGATATCGGCATAGACAGCAACATAAGTAAATTTGCTGATGACACCAAAATAGGCTGTATAATTAAATCTGACGAGGACTCCACAAAACTACAGGAAGATCTAAACAAATTTTTCGACTGGTCTGAAAAATGGCAGATGAAATTCAACGTGGACAAACGTAAAGTACTCAGTATAGGAGATGTAAACAGTGAAACCAGTTACCAGATGAACAACGATGTCATTGAGAAATCCGACTGCGAGAGAGATTTAGGAGTAATGATAAGTAGGAACCTTAAACCAAGTAAACAATGTATATTTGCTCGAAACAAGGCTAATAAAGTACTTGGGTTCATACAAAGGAGTGTTAGTTACAAGACTAGCGAGGTCATCCTAAAACTATATTTTGCGCTTGTAAGACCTCACTTGGATTACTCAGCTCAATTCTGGTCATCTTATTACAGAATTGATATAGAATCCTTGGAAAGAATTCAGAGGAGAATGACAAGACTAATCCCGAGCATTAGAAACCTTGAGTAGAGAGACAGGTTAAAGCATCTTAATTTGCATTCCCTCGAGAGACGTAGAGTGAGAGGCGATATGATAGAGGTGTATAAATGGAAGTCAGGGCTGAACAAAGGTGACATTACAAAGGTGACATTACAAAGTACTCAAACTATCCAACCAAGAGCGAACTCGTAACACTGGTTTTAAATTAGACAAATTTAGATTTAGGCGCGAAATAGGTAAACACTGGTTTGGTAACAGAGTAGTGAATGCATGGAACAAGTTACCAAATATCATCATTAACTCGAATACGCTGGATAGCTTCAAACATAGGTTGGATGCTCATATGAGCAGTAGGGGTTGGGTGTAAATGGGACTGCCCAGTATGGGCCAATAGGCCCGCTGCAGTTTCTTCCATTCTTATGTTCTTATGCGACTGTCCTCTATGTGCGAGAGGACAGAGTCGAAATTCCCTTTTGTTTTAGGGGTGTAACGGTCGGTCCGCGGCCTTTCCCGATTCACTAGTTTTTACTAATGCAATAGGAGGCAGAGGACCCGAAAACCCGGACTAAAACGAAATGGGAAAAACTCACTCCTCCTCAACCCCGCTGTAACAAACACTTAATGTGTTGTGCAGGTCGAAGTGAGGTGGGGCGATGTGTACCAAGAGTGACGGTGCAGAGTTTTTTTTTTTTTTTTTTAGGTTAAGGTGGGGAAAGGATGAAAGGCATGTTGGGGCTCAAGGCACAGCCAGATATGAGGGATGGAGAAGTCACAACATATAGTCTTGGGGGGAAAGGTTGGAAAAGAAGTTTAATGAGCTAAACAGAGGGGGACGACACCCCTTGTTTTACATATTACAGAGTTTGTTGGATAAATAAGCTAACCTTGGATTTAGAATGAGGTTGCCCAATGGTTATTTTAGTAGACAATAACTAGATTAATTTTGCAATTACAAGTTTATTAACATCTTATACTGTATTACTTTATGGACTCACTTGATTGTGACTTGTTAAATGTGAATTTATATCATCTAAGTTTTAATCTAAGGTGGATCATTGTGGCAGACATAGATGGGTCGCGGGTTGGGTTGTTGTAGTACGGGCAGACTCCGGGGCCACCAGGCGTGGGGCCTCCCTCCGTTGATGTCTTCCCCGCGTAGGTGGTCTGGGCTGTGAGGGTCGTCCAGGAGCTTGTCCCAAACCTTCTTCCCTAGGCGTGGGAACCTGAAATTGAGGCCTCTGTTTTATTTCTTAGGTGGATGGTTTCCACTGTCTCCTGGTAGGGTGGCGCTTGGCCACTGGCTGATCTCAAACACTTGTTTTGGAAGCTCTGTAGTTGTTGTAGTCTAGTCTTCCCGAGTGTGACGAGTGGTATAGATGGGTACTCCAACACAGGCCTCACCAGCGCCTTGTATAGGTGAACTTGTATCTTCTCAGGCATTAATTTAAAACGTTTTAATTTGGCTGCGGCGACGGCTTTATTTAGTCTGTCCTTCACGTGGGGAATGATGCCCGTCCGAGAAATGATGAGGCCGAGCAACCTGCCTTGTTTAGAGTACTCAATCTCTTCGTCGTCGATCATCAATGGGGCCGGTTTGAATTTGGCTATGGGTATGACCTCAAATTTCGTTTTGTTTGTTTTTATTTTCCATTTATGTTCATACTCCGAGATCTCCTCTATTGTCCGAGCAGTGAGTCGCGCCATCCTTGCTGTGGACCTTCCTGGGCAGGTGACGATCTGTGTTACATCGTCGGCATACATGACGTACTCGCTGCTGACGATTGGGGGTGGCAGGTCAGCCGTGTAGAGTGTGTAACGGGTTGGTGAGAGACAAGAGCCCTGAGGTACGCCGCTCGATAGTGAGAATTCTTCTCCAAAATATTCTTGCATCTTGATTTTGGCTCTGCAGTCCATAATGAAGTTGCACAGCAGGCGCGTCAGATTTTCGGGTAGCCCCAGTTGTATGATCTTATACTGCAGCCTGCGCGCCAAACTTTGTCAAACGCCTTGCTGACGTCCCTCAGTATTATATTGCACTGCAGGCGGCCAGTCATGGCATTGGCGATCTGCTCGTAGGCCTGAGCTATGGCGGTGGATGTGCCTCGGTACTGGCGGAAGCCGAACTGGCGGGGATTATGCACGTCTTCGTCCTCCAGATACATCCGCAATCGCTTGTTGACTATTTTTTCGAAGATTTTGGCAGGTACCTCTAGCAGCGATATTGGTCGAAAGTTTCCGACTTTGTTTGGAGGCTTCCCTGCTTTTGGTATGAGGCGGATAACGGCGATTTTGAACATCTTAGGGAAGTATCCAGAGGCGAGGCAGGCGTTGCATATATGAGCAAGCCTCTCTATCATGTTGTCGGGGAGTTGAGCCAGGATCCTCTTGTTAATGTGACTTTGACCAAGTGATTTGTTTTTAAACCCTTTTATGACGGCTGACACATCTGCAGGAACTATGGGCTCCGTCAGGTCGCTTCCGTCCACCAGTCTAGTGAAGTCAGTCCGTGGGAGCGGCTGGAGCAGGTGCTGATGGTCCTGCAACTGACCTAAAATGTCCTCCTCAAACTACCTGTCGAAGCCCTCGTTCTCCTGTTCACTAATGGTAAAGATCTTTCGTAAATATCGCCGATGTAGTTGTTCTTGGTTTTCTTCCTCGAATATTTTTACGTTGTTTTGGTCGAGCAGGTAAGGGACCGTGCTAGAGGTGGAACCCATCAGTCGCTTGATCCTTTTCCAGAAGGCAGCAGAATCGCGGTAATTGTTGGCTGCCTCCCACACCAAGGCGGCCCAGAGTGAGGGTCACCGGGCAGGACATAGGGCGTTCTGGTGCCCGGTCACGACGCTCACCACGCCACCGCCATCACACCGAGGTTCCTGGAACTGATTCATTCATATCGATTGTTAAGTACAGTGACGCTGCCAGTTACGAGATGTCCACGTCTTCGCCCGACCACAGCTTGGTCATGTCTACAGCTTGGCCATGTTTACAGTTTCATGTCTACAGCTTGGCCATGATTACAGCGTCATGTCTACAGCTTGGCCATGTTTACAGCGTCATGTCTACAGCTTGGCCATATCTACAGCTTGGCCATATCTACACAGCTTAGCCATGTTCACAGCGTCATGTCTACAGCTTGGCCATGTTCACAGCGTCTTGTCCATAGCTTGGCCATGTCCACAAACTGACCACATCTACAGCTTGGGCAAGTCCACAACCTTTCCACGTCCACAACACGGCCATATCATAGCTTGGCCATATCATAGCTTTGCCATATCATAGCTTGGCCATATCATAGCTTTGCCATATCCACAGCTTGGCCAAGTCCGTAGCTTGGTTGAGTCCATAGCTTGACCGAGTCCATAGCTTAGTGAGTCCAAAGCTTGGCCATGTCTATAGTTTGGTCATGTCTAGAGCTTGGCCATATCCACAACCTAACCAAGTCCACAACTTGGCTATGTGTACAGCTTGGCCGTGTCCACAACCTGACCAACTCCATAGTTTAGTCATGTCCACAACTTAGCCATATCTACAGCGTGGCCATATCTATAATCTGGCCATGTACACAACCTGACCACGTTTGCAGCTTGGCCATGTCGGCAATTAAGTCTGGCCATATGAAGAGACTGGCTGTGACTTCAGGCTGACAATGATCACATAATAATGGCTTCACTTTAGCTTCAGGTGTACATATATATTAGCCTTATTTATATTTGCAACTTTTTTATAGCTTCGCCTTATCTATGGCTACACTTTATAGCTTCACCCTATTAATAGTTTCATCGTATTTATAGCCTCACCGTATTAATAGTTTCTGCATATTTAAAGCTTCACCGTATTTATAGCTTCACCGTATTTATAGCTTCACCATATTTATAGCTTCACTGTATTCATAGCTACCTTATTTATAGCTTCACCGTATTTATAGTTTCACCTTATTTATAGCTTCACCGTATTTATAGCTTCACCTTATTTATAGCTTCCCCATATTTATAGCTTCACCTTATTTATAGCTTCACTGTATTCATAGCTACCTTATTCATAGCTTCACCACATTTGTCATGTTTAGAGTATACACAAGCTGCCTGGGTCTATAATTAATCTGACCGCATATACTCCCTCTCTAACTATAATCTGGCTGTATACACAACCCTCCATACTAACTATAATCTGGCCGTATGCACAACCCTCCCTACTAACTATAATCTGGCCGTATACATCCTCCCTTCCCCCCTCACTAACTATAATCTGGCCGTACCACATCTCAGTCCACACCGCCATACCTAAAATTCTACACCATTATCCGACTGCCAGTAGAGGTGATTATTATATGCCGTGACGGTATTGTATTTTGCTTAACGGCTACAGGAGTTAAGATGCTTATGTGTGTAAAATGAACCCAACCTAACCTAACCTAACCTAACCTTACCCTTAGCGGTGAAATAAACTATGGGGGTCTAATCTTCATGTGATCCCTTAACACCATATAGCTAGCTCTCTTTTCCTGACATAGATTTTATAGTACCCAGATTTCATTGTTTGCCAGATCGTGTTGGTGGTGATGTTATCCTTGGACCGTAATAGCAGAGTACTGTATTTGCTTTGTGGGTACAGTACTGATGACTGTATTCGTATACCTCAACCAAATGATACCTTGTACCCTTCAACACGCAACAAACCCTCTAGCTTCAGTATTACCTCCCTATTCCCCCTTCCTATTCCCCCTTCCTATTCTCCCTTCCTATTCCCCCTTCCTATTCCCCCTTCCTATTCTCCCTTCCTATTCTCCCTTCCTATTCCCCCTTCCTAGCATAGATTTGGTATGTAAATTTGCCTACTTTAACCAGGTGCTATTGGAAAGATATTATCAACTGTATCATGTAAGGTGATTACATGATAAGATAACATAAAACACACACACACACACACACACACACACAGCTGTTACACAAAAAAAACAGGGAGGAACAGGTAAGATCAACACTTCGTCAGGAGGAGGAACGCAGCAATCATCCCATGCAGCCGTACAGGTGATGGCGTAGTGTGGAGAGAGATATAGGACATGGCAACCTGCAGGGGACTCCAGAAGATTACAGCGCGCGCGTGTATGTGTGTGTGTGTGTAAGTAAATAATAATAATAATGATAATAATAATTAACGGTTTATTGGAAAAGTTCTGCAGCCCGAAGGCTGAAAATATACATTGGACAAAACTGACTTATTACATACAAAGACATGGGGTGGGTGGGTCGTTTAACAAAAGCTTTCATTATTGAAAGGAGAAGGAATAATGATTGGACATACAAATTATTATAGTTTACAGTTGATGGCCCGGGCCTGGACTGGTCATGGAGACACCAGGTGGTGTGGTGTTCACGTGGTGTGGTAACTCGTCCTCGGGTGTTGATATGAAAGACCTCACGTGTATGTGTGCGTACAGATTTATTCGTTTTGTTTATCATAGATTACAATCATAACTAATTTTATGGTCCTTTCGTTCCCTCTCTATAGATTTTCATAATTTTGTTTGGTCTTTATTATTATTATTATTATTATTGTTTTTATCTTTTTTTGGGGGGGGGTCTCTCTCTCTCTCTCTCTCTCTCTCTCTCTCTCTCTCTCTCTCTCTCTCTCTCATCCAGATGTATATTTGACTGAAATACTTTTAATCTCTTCATGAACTTTTATTACAATACTGTAATTATAACTTGAACGTCGTATTAGAGGTTTACATTATAAAGGGACTTATCAGAAGGAGAGAAATGGCTGCACTGGACAATCCCTCGAGTGATGTCTTCAGATTCCTAGTTAAATCTCATACATTGTCTTTTCTTAAGGGAACTTCCAGTATGTATACAGTCAGGGTCAAAAGTTCGTTCCATCCCATTATGAAGCAGCATCGACCCCAAATGAGACAACAGTCAGTTCGGAGACTCATTCTCGCGACTCGGTTTCACCACAGGAGCGAACTTTTATCCATGACTGTATTTTATTCATTTTTATTTTTTGATGAGAATAAAATCTTGGCGTACTATTTGCATGTTTTAGCATTTATTTATTTATTTATTTATTTATTTTGGGGTGGGGGGGTTGTATGAAGGTTTGTCATTAATTCTGGACTTAAACCTTATGATGGGAGTGCTTAAGAAAAGTATGTTACCTCAGTAGTTTTTTTCTTTTGATAATTGCAGAATGTAAACACCATCATATGAGAGCCGCTTCAGCGCTTAATGCATTGAGTGACGTCATCAGCCACTCGAGTTTGTCAGAAATTTAACCCCTTGAGTAAGATGACTTAACCCTTCGAGTACGATCACTTAACCCTTTGAGTATGATCACTTAACCCCTGAGTACTATAACTTGACCTCTTCAATACACTGACTTAACCCCTTGAATATTTGAGGAATAATTCGTCATACTCAAGCGGTTAAGTCATCGTACTCGCGTCGTTAAATCATCGTACTCGTGTCGTTAATTCATCATACTCGTGTCGTTAAATCACCATACTCATATGTTTAAGTCAACGTTATTCAAGGTGTTGAGTCATAGTACTTTTGGGTTAAGTCTTCGTACTCAAGGGGTTGATGACGTCACAACAGTCATTAAGCGCTGAAGCGGCTTTCAAGGTTTGGTTAAGTTAGGTTAGGTTAGGTTAGGTTTGGTTTGGCTAGGTTTGGTTAGGTTAGGTTAGAATTACACAGAACATTATGTAATTTGCTGATGTTTTAAGCTATTGGACTTTGATTGGGCTTTATTATATATAAGTAGTTAACAGTTATTTGTTTCACACAGTTATCTGGATTCTGGTAAGACCTTTCTTTAAAGTGGTATCAACAGATGTCTTTGAGCTGGTTTTTATCCCTGAGTGTGTGTCCTTTAGAGGCACAGACGTACTTGTTGGTTGGTTGTGCTCGCTGGACGACAGGTGGAAGGCTGCCGGACACACCTGCACCAGCTCACATACTCAACCTGTAGAAGAAGTAATTGTCTTGTTGTTCTAAAGTGGATGTTTGATGTTTATGGTTGGAGTCACAGATGGTGTAAACAGAGTAACGATCAGTACAACAACAGATTTACCAAAGTATACTATTTATACACAAAATACATATGTAAACATGTATTTTGTTAACATATATTTTATTACTGTGATTTCTTCTGAGATATCATAACTGTGATAAAGACCGCTTAATTTTCCTGATGTTGGGATAATTGTTTGTCATGCGTACGGATGTTACTGCTGTCTACACACACACACACACACACACACACACGCACACACCATATTAACAAACGTGTACTGTATATACTGTACATGGCGCGTCTTCACGATACTGTATATAGACAGGTAGCATCAAGTGTTGTGTTGCGCAGCGGAGACGACTGAGGGGTCACACGGGTCTCAGTTTTAGGTCCTGATTATAAAAGGATTTCATCGTACCTAGGACTGAGACGGATTAGAATTAAGGACCTACTAGGATCTTGGTAGATTAGGTTAGGTTAGGTTGGAGTCTATGTGGACTGGGCCCGTTTAAGCAATCACCAACACAACCACCAGACCAGGGCCACAAAAAGACCGAAAAGTGTAAAAAATACAAAAAAGTTGACTCAAATATTAAAAATGTCTACACAATGACAAATATCGCCTCTTAATCATTATTTTTTGAGTCTGACCACACGATAAAACCCTCCAGTGTCTGATAAAGGTTCTCCAGATACCGCTGACAACACGATATGGCCATTTAAAACCCAGCCGGGGGGGGGGGGGGGGGGGGGGGGCGGCGGGGTAGTGACTCAATGTGGCCTGGCAGGTTTTTTTTTTTTTTTTTTTTGCGGGGATTAGCCCACCCAGGCACAGGTCACTGACCCACATCGGGGCCTAGAGGGCGAAAATGTAATAATGATAATAATAATAATAAAAATAATAATAATAATAATAATAATAATTATAATAATAAAGAATCATAAAGAAATACAAATTGAAAAAATATCAAAAGTGAGAAACAATATATGTACAGTATGTTGTGCTGTCAATAGTAAGAGAATAATTGAGACCCTGCAATTGTGTGTAAATGAGGCATGAAGTCAGATTAGCAACCTGGGACTTGGTGTGTAGTAGTACTGTGGGGGTGAAGGAAGTCCCTCTACTCTCCCACTACCATCTCACAGACACCTAACTTAAGTTAACCTAATCTAAAATAAAATTAAAATCCAGTTTGGTTTATTAAAAAACAGTTATAGGGCAAGAGAACTCCGTATTTAACCTGTATAATTTTATTTTATCGGTCACTAAGGTGTGTCGTGTTCCCCCACCCTGTCAGTTACTGTGACTCCCCAAAACCTCACGCTGTTGCTTGTTACTGGTACCAGGCTCTTGATAGTAATGTCAGATGCTCCTTGCTTTATTTTCATATCACTAAGGCTTATTACTCTCTCTCTCTCTCTCTCTCTCTCTCTCTCTCTCTCTCTCTCCCTCTCCCTACTACCACCACGTGTTGGTCGGAATTCATGACAAATACTAGATTCTCTGTTCCTTTAATGTGTTATTCGTCTTTTCTTACTGATGTGAAGGATGTGTTGTGTTGTAGCTCCGTTTTTGGTTCAGGGTCCTCATGGTATCACTCTAGTTTAACATCTGTCTCGCTTCCCATCATATAGAGTCACTCGTCACCAGCCTGTTCTAACTGTCCGTCCCACCACTTAGCATCACCCATCACCAGCCTGTTCTAACTGTCCGTCCCATCACTTAGCATCACCCATCACCAGCCTGTTCTAACTGTCCGTCCCACCACTTAGCATCACCCATCACCAGCCTGTTCTAACTGTCCGTCCCACCACTTAGCATCACCCATCACCAGCCTGTTCTAACTGTCCGTCCCATCACTTAGCATCACCCATCACCAGCCTGTTCTAACTGTCCGTCCCACCACTTAGAATCACCCATCTCCAGCCTGTTCCAATTGTCCGTTTCGTAAACCACACGACGTCTGGCTCTCCTAGATGTGCTGATTGACAACGTGAAGGTATGTCAGTCAGTGTGAGTTAAGGAGAGTGACTTCTGTAGTGGGGAAGGAGTGAGTTAAGATTGAGTTTAGGCCTCAGTTCTTAATAGGCCCCGATCCATTAGGTGTGGGGCCCATTTGACGAGCCACCAATAATTTAGTAGTGCGGTAGTGAGAACGTCATCACCTCTCACAGTTGCAGCAGTAGAGACGACATAAGGGAAGTGTGTTGAAATAGTCTGTCGTGTTATTCACCCAAGCGATACACCCGGGTCACACAACAATGTTTCTTATTTAATTACAGTACCCAATATTTTCGTCCCCCCCCCCCCCCAACACATTGCCCTAACATCTATCATGGTTATTACCCTCCCACACATCCCCTTACATAAACCTCGACTACCCTCACACATCCAGTCTCCCCACATATACACTCCCCCCTCACACACACACACACTTCATAACTCGTAGTTAACCTGTGTAGTCACTCCTTGTCTATCTCACTTTAGTACCGTAACTGTTCTGAAACTGTTAAAAGATCCAGTCCTCCTTGTCATCATATACAAGTAATATTATTTACCACTAATATTACTTGTGTATTTCTTGACAACAAAGTGACCCACTCATCTCTGTTTAGTTTATATTTTCAGTTTTTTGCCTGCCATATTTTTCAATAAACCGTTAATTATTATTACTACTACACACTTCCAACGTTTCCCGACACCCACAATCTGACACTGTCCAGTTTATCCTATGTTGTTTTTACGTGTTTTTCTCTATACGAAAAACTATAATAAATACTAAATTGCTGTTATTAATAACTTATATACTGCAATTATATGTTATAGGAGGGTAGTGTGGAGCGATGGTGAGGCGCGGTGGGGGTGGTTGTGGGAACAGGGGCAGTGTAGAGGGTCGCCATCAGTAGCCAACACACACACACGTCACACATGCCAGTCACCACTACCGCCACCACCAACCACACACTAGTACACACCTTCCTCATATCGCAACACCATCATCATCTTCATCATGTCATATGTGATTACACGCGGTGCCAGCCAATCACAGTCGCCTCTTTTTATCATCTTCCTTCCTCGCCCAATCACACGCGAGAGTGGGAATGGCGCGTTTTTTATCAATCCCAAAACCCGCCCCTTTCCTGGATGTGGTGTAATTATTGGAGGCCGGCGGTAATGCGCGGCGCCCCATTGGTTGAGGCTGCAGCTGCCGGGTTATTCAGGTAACAGGAAGGTCCTTATAAAGAAGTCGGAACGTGATTTATCGGCGGGTGTGTGGGAGCCATGGGGGAGGACGTGTGTGTCTCCTCCTCCATTTAGTGAAGTTTCTCTCTCACATTGTATTATCACACCACCTGAATGATCCCCTTCACACATAACTCACCAAGTCTTGTATTTTATTAGTTAGTGATGATGTGATAATATTTTTGAGGCGTATATGATAAGTGTGTTTGGTAGTGCATTCTAAACCTCCATTACATAAGTGGGTGTGTGGGATACCACCGTCCACCCCCTCCTTCTTCACTACCTCCCCCTATACACTCCTTCCCCTCCCTTCACCCCCTCCCCTTCTCTCCATCCCCCCTCCCCACCACCTCCTCTAACCCTTACCCTTAGCGGTGAAAAATCCCTCATTGTGGCTCCAAATCTTTTAAAATGGCAAAGAAAACCTTTTCCCATGAGGCGGACGGACGGGTGGAGGAGCCATAAGAGCTTTCCTGAAATTCGTTATGATTTTCTCGGCTAGTCCATCCCTCGGGCCACGGCGGTTTCTACAGGGTTTTCTCAGGGACTCTCTCCGGTTTCTGCGAGTGTTCCCAGGGCTGAGGTGTTTACAGGTCGAGACGTTTTGTGACTGTTAACTGTCTGGGAGGGAAGGAGGGGGTGACGGATGCCGAGGCTTTGTTCTGTCCCCTTCCGCCCCGACATGTCACCTGAGACCCGCCAGCCAGTTACGACAGGACTGTGTGACCATTGCTATTATCACCACCACTACTACTGCCACCACTACCACTGCTATTATCATCACTACCACCACCATTTCTGTGACTACCACCACGTATCACCACTCACCACCACGTCATCTGCACCACTTATAATCACCACTAATACTACTACTAACGTGACCACTGCTGTTATCACCACCACCACCACCACCACCACCACCACCACCACCACCACCACCACCACCAACACTGAAACTTGTTACTGTTCGCTTTGTGTCCATTCCTCTCCCCTCCCCTTCTCTGTCTTTCTTCCATCTTCTTTCTCTTCTCTCCTCTTTCTCCTCCTTCTTTCTTCCTTCTCACTTTCCTCCTACTCCTTATCTTCTTCCTTCTCCTTCCTCCGCCTCTTCTTCTTCTCTTCCCCTTTACGTCCCTCCTCATCTTCCTCCTCTTCTCCTCCTCCCCCTCCTTCCCCTCCCCCCTCCTCCCTCTCCTCCCCCTCCTCCCCACTCCTCCTTCCCCTCCTCCCCCTCCTCCCCCTCCTCCTTCCCCTCCTCCCCCCTCCTTCCCCTCCCCACTCCTCCTTCCCCCCCTCCTCCTCCTCCTCTCCTCCTCCCCCTCCCCCTCCTCCTCCCCCTCCTTCCCCTCCCCCCCCTCCTTCCCCTCCTCCTCCTCCCCCTCCCCCCTTCTCCTCCTCCTCCCCCTTCTCCTCCTCCCCCTTCTCCTCCTCCCCCTCCTCCCCCTCCTTCCCCCTCCTCCCTCTCCTCCCCACTCCTATTTTCCCTCCCCCCTCCTCCCCTCCTCCTCCTCCTCCCCCTCCCCCTCCCCCTCCCCCCTCCTCCCCCTCCCCCCTCCTCCCCCTCCTCCTCCACTCCTCCCCCTCCTCTCCCCCCCTCCCTCCCCCCTCCCCCTCCGCCCCCCTCTTCCCCCTCCCCCCCTCTTCCCCCTCCCTCCTCTTCCCCCTCCCCCCTTCCTCCTCCAGGGAGAGATGGACGAGAGATACAAGTCGTGTAATATCCGCTGAGGACGCTGCTAGTGACGTCATCATCTCAGGCCTGGCCTGGCGTGGACTTGGAGCCTATACCTATAGTCTTAGTAGCCCCATTGCTTACATTGCCCCGTAGCCCGTCCTCGATTTATGGGTTCATCGTGTAGCCCCCTTCCCTCCCTCCCTCCCTCCCTCCCTCCTCCCTCCTTTCTTCCCTCCCTCCTCCCTCCTTTCTTCCCTCCCTCCCCCTCCTTCCCTCCCTCTCCCTCTCTCAGTAGTGGCTGTATAAGAAACGTGTAAAATACTCCAGCTATATAGTAAACGTGTTCGTATGTATAGCCTCAGTTGTGCTACACGATGAAAAACTACTAGACGATGGCAGGGCTGTGGCACCTTGGGGAGTCTAGCCAGTTACACCAAGTTACCTCCGTGAATTTCCGCCTTTATTTAGTTGTGGTCGTATTCTTTAATATGCTAGTTGTTAACATTTAGGTGAGAATAAGTAAATATTATCAAAACATCATTGAAAAACTCATAAGTGACTTTGTAATATAATTCAGTCGAGATAATAATATAAACACGAACGTGCTGGTCAAGCTCAGAGCTGTCCAGGGGTCATCTGGCCCTCCGGGTCGAGGTTGATCGGTGTTTTTTTCTTTTTTCTTTTAATTGTTTCAATATGTGTTAAAGTCATTACTGTGTTAACAATATAATATAAAAGACAAAGAACATTTAAATATACGTATTTAGTTTCAGGGTTTAATTAGTTATTTATTACTCACATTTATTACTATGATATTTGTTTTCGTCTCATGTGTACAGTTTAAGTCTTTACTGTTGTTTTAAGTAACTTTAGATTTAGTTGTTTTTCTCCCAAACTTATGTTGACATTTACATTGTTTAGAATATATCATATAACGCGTCGTGATCATCCTGTGTTTATAAAGATCAGAGTTAAGTAATATTCCTTAAGGTTAAGTTACTTAAACTATTCACGTGGACCAAATATGATGACCTACATGGTCACCTATGGCCAGTGTGTGTGTCCGCTAAGTAGGGGTAAAGGAATACTTTTTATTGTTAAAATAATGTAAATTAATTTACACATAATAATATTAGCACTGTTTCATATAAGACGTCATTTACACTCATAAGATATTCCAATATACCTAAAGCAGGTTACGTTACGTTACGTTATGTTTTGTATGAAGCTTTTCATTTGTATGTATTAGTGTAAGGAAAAAATGACAGTAAGTGTTAAATTTAATACAAATGTAAACTAAAGTGTAAAAAAATCAGAAGGAAAAATGACAATAAAAATTGGATTGTCGGCCATTAACTTGGTAACACCTTTTGTATTAACCGATACGTGATGCCTTAATGAGCCTTAAGACACTGGTGCCGTTCTCACTGTAAGGCTGCTATAATTCTCTGACGCTGTTGTACACAACCGACTTGGTTGTTCCCACGGGTGTAGAGATGAACCAATGGCCTCCAGGCTGCTGGCACGAGGAACAACATTGATAGCCATTAAAAATTTAGATTGTTTGGGCCGAAATACTTTTACTTACGAAACACTGCTAGCATGTATTGGCAAGGGCAGCCCGGAACCGTCAGGAACTCCGCCGATTAGATCCCATAGGCCACCCTTCTTCGTCAATCTCCTTAGGTGCTGAGGCAACTGCGGGTCTTCAGGACTGCGCCGAGAGGGCCAGAACAGCCGTCCTCACGCCCCCAACGAGTGATGCTAGCGAAGGTCCCGCTGGACCCCCGAGTAAGGTTGAGACTTTTCCTCTATTTCACTTTAAGACAGAGAGGCAACACTGACTAGTGACGCTAAGAGTATCTACTGTCATATCTTGATATATTATTACTTATTTTAAAGTGGCGTCCACAACACACCGATACATGCTAGCAGTGTTTCGTAAGTAAAAGTATTTCGGCCTAAACAATCTAAATTTTTAATGGCCATCAATGCTGTTCCTCGTGCCAGCAGCCGGGCCCACGATCACTTGTTACCATCTATACCACTTACAGATTGATCATAATTTCATAATTGAAAGAAAATTAACTACTGCTACGCTTCAGGATTCACTTCCCTTAAGGATGACGTTGCATTAAGACACATAAAAATAACTACTTTGTATTATAATAATAAGCCACCTTTTATTGTCTGTTGTCACTCTTAGTTGTTAATGGCACCTGACACCTTAATAGTACAGCAGTCTGATATGATGAATTACCTGTAGGGGTCATAAATATGCCCGGTGATGAATTACCTGTAGGGGTCATAAATATGCCCGGCTCTACAGTGTATAGCATCATGACTTGTTTTATTAGTACATGGGATATTTCTCAATGTATGTGGATAAAATTTGGAACTTGTATTATATGAACTAATGAACAAATTCTCATCTTTCAGTTTTTGTAATATAAACAATGAGATTCCTTAGACTAGGTACAAGTAAAAAATAAAATATTTTCCTCTCCTTTGGTACGATTGTATATATCAATTGAATATTAAAACGCGTTATGTTATGACTCATAACATATCGTTGCTCATAAGTTATGAGCAACGATAGCTTACTGTTTCACTGACAATAATTTGACATAAGATACAATAATTTAAAATAAGGGATTTTCAACAGCCTATTGATTACTGAACCGTGTATATCAAGTTATCTCAAGAACCTAGAGTATGGCGCCTCCCTCACTACTCTCTGAAACAGCTTCAGTAAGTAAGGCTGAAGTTCAGATGCGAACTTTCAAGAGTTCTGTGTAGTATTGTACATTAAGCTGTGGTTTGCACACACTGTCCTGTCAGGAGCCTTGAGTATCATACATGTACTGTACACACATTAATTTTGTTTTGCTAACTATCAGTATGTAATTTCAACCTAACCTAATTATCAATGAGTTATTTAACCTAACCTAATATAACCTAAACTACTTATGCCAACCCAACATAACCTAAGAAATCGACCCAACAAAACTCTCATGAAATAATTCAACCTAACCTAACCTAACCTAAGCTCATATTTGTCTCCGGCTGAAGTATACCTGACCACCTTTATGTCGTCCCATTAGGAAGCTGATGAGTCTGTGTTATATTTGTTCCTCATTACAAAACGAAATAAATCTTTAAATAATGGTACAGCGGACGACACACACCTATTGCTGTGTTTGGTGACGCGTTGGTTAATGGTGACATGTTGGTTAATGTTGACTCGTAGGTTAATGGTGACGTGTAGGTTAATGGTGACTGTAGGTTAATGGTGACGTGTAGGTTAATGGTGACGTGTAGCATAAGAGTAAAGTGCTGGTTAATGGTGATGTGTTGGTTAATGGTGACGTGTTGGTTTATGTTGACCTGTCAGTTAGTGGTGAGGTGTTAGTTAATGGTAATGCCTTGGTTAATCGTGACGAGTTGATGGTTAATGGTGACGTGCTGGCTAATGATGACGTGTTGGTTAATGATCTCCCCACTTCATTTTGCTAAGGGTCAAGACTCGTGTTCCTGCCTCACTTCCAACCTACACCGCCTCACTCACCCCTCTGGCAGGTAACACACTCTGGTCACACAACCCTCTGGCAGGTAACACACTCTGGTCCCACAACGCTCTGGCAGGTAACACACTCTGGTCCCGCACCCCTCTAGCAGGCAACACACTCTGGTCCCACAACCCTCTGGCAGGTAGCACACTCTGGTCCCACAACGCTCTGGCAGGTAACACACTCTGGGCCCGCACCCCTCTGGTAGGTAACACACTCTGGTCCCACAACCCTCTGGCAGGTAGCACACTCTGATCCCACAACCCTCTGGCAGGTAGCACACTCTGGTCCCACAACCCTCTGGCAGGTAACACACTCTGGTCCCACAACCCTCTGGTAGGTAACACACTCTGGGCCCGCACCCCTCTGGTAGGTAACACACTCTGGTCCCACAACCCTCTAGCAGGTAACACACTCTGGTCCCACAACCCTCTGGCAGGTAACACACTCTGGTCCCACAACCCTCTGGCAGGTAACACACTCTGGTCCAACAACCCTCTGGTAGGTAACACACTCTGGGCCCGCACCCCTCTGGTAGGTAACACACTCTGGTCCCACAACCCTCTAGCAGGTAACACACTCTGGTCCCACAACCTCTAGCAGGTAACACACTCTGGTCCCACAACCCTCTGGCAGGTAAAAATAAAAATAACACTTAGTTAATATTTGTTAATGTTAGGTTAAGTTTGTTTAACTTTTCTATTTTACAATTCATTAATACCTAATATGATGACGTACATGATCACCGATGGCCAGTTAGAAGCTTAAAATAATACATAGAAGTTATCGATATTAGGCAATTATCCCTGTTTAGTTTAAGCTTTTACAAATCATCAATCGTTTTTGTCAAATAGAGATAACTTTTTGGTTTTATTATTACAACTTAATATTAATTCGTATATTGTAAGATTTTGTATATTTCTTTTCAGCCCTTGCTTACTGCCATATGATGTTTAATATATACTTTAAATAGGTTAGGTTAGGTTTGGTCAGGTCAGGTACATTTTGTATGAAGGTATTCATTTATTTGTACATTTATGATCTACAGGATCGTTTATGGCCTGTGAAAAATTTCCCAAAAAGAGAAATACCAAGAATTTATCACTAATCGTCAATTATGCGTATTTAGTGTAACATATAGTATATATTCCGTTTATATTTGTTTGTTTTCATATTATTTTAGTCAATTATTTGTTGACATTAAATTACAATAAGTAAATATTATTAAAAACAGCACTGAAAAACACACAAGTGACTTTGTAACATATAATTAGGTCAAGATAATAATACAAATACGACGTGCTGGTCAATCTCCGAAAGAGTTGTCCGGGGGTCTAGTTAACCTCTGGTCGGGGCTTGACCAACAAGAAAAAAAACAAAACGTTATTTTGGTGATACGTGGTGTAATGGTCAGCATGCTCGGCTTTTAATGCGAGTCGACCCGAGTTCGATTCCCAAGCAGGGTAGGACTGTTTTTTTTTTTTTTTTTTTTTTTTTACGTCATTTGTCTCTGTCGACCCAGCAGTAATTAGCGACCTGGATGTTAATCGATTAGTGGATTGTGATCGGGATAATGGTTAGCTAGTGCAGTTGGCGAGTTGTCCGGTCTTCTCGGATTATTCCTTGACACTAGGTCATGCAACTCGTTAACTTATGGTGTGGTATTTGTGTTTTACTATAGCTTCTACACCTTAAACAAATTCACGCCTTGGGCCGGCCCATCCTCGTACACGAGGGGCAACCATTAATATTACTTGAGTAAATGTTATAAGTATATACTGCAGTTAGTCTATAGTATAAAAGACAAAGAATTTCAAAATATATATATTTAGTTCCAGGGTTTATTTAGTTATTTATTACTTGTACTTATTACTGGTATTTGTTTTCCTCTCATCTGTATAGTTTAAATCTTTACTGTTGTTTTGAGTAACTTTAGATTTAATTATTTTTCTCCGAATACATCATAATATCATATCACCCATGATGATTATCCTGTATGTAAAACGAAAAAAAATAATAACACTTAGTTTATATTTGTTAATGTTAGGTTAAGTTAGTTTAAATTTTCTATTTCACAATTCATTAATACCTAATATGATGACGTACATGATCGCCGATGGCCATTCAGAAGCTTAAAATAATACATAGAAGTTATCGATATTAGGCAATTATCCCTGTTTAGTTTAAGCTTTTACAAATCATCAATCGTTTTTGTCAAATAGAGATAACTTTTTGGTTTTAGTATTACAACTTAATATTAATTCGTATATTGTAAGATTTTGTATATTTCTTTTCAGCCTTTGCTTACTGCCATATGATGTTTAATTTATACTTTAAATAGGTTAGGTTAGGTTTGGTCAGGTCAGGTTACATTTTGTATGAAGATATTCATTTATTTGTACATCCTCCTACACTCATTTTCGTCTCCTAACTTCGTCTAACAGTAACGTATAAAAGTTTCTGACCTGAAATGTATCGCCAAACTCCTTTAAGTTTGTCCCTGTGAAAGTTTCTAGCGACGAGGAATAAGTTTCAGAATATATCACTTGTGGGGGTACTGGTGTAACATTAATCGGGCACTTTTTTTCTACGAGAGGCGTATAAATACTTCTGATCAGGGAAGTTATTATCAAATTTCACAGGCTTAGCGAAGTAGAAGTTTATGTACTGAAGAACTTTTGAACTTGTCAGGACGCAAGAGAGGGAGGTATGTGTGTGTGGGTGTGACTGTAATTTTCCTGTATGTATTTACGCATGTGCACTCATGTATATTTGAACACATGAGATTATGCAGTGTTACTCTATACACTCGGGCAATAACATCATCCAGTAAGAGCCTTCACTAAGACTCACTGTATGATAGACTTTCATCCTCACACTGTATCAGCAAATGCATTTATATGTTGATCCTGGACGGCTACGAGCCACCAGCGACCCTAAATCATTAAAAGAGTAATTTGCACACAGTAAACAGTCTAGTAAACTTTATTGAATGGACACCAAGTTTACCGTAATTATTCGTTTGAAGCCCATTGAGTAGATCAGTGCACTTACATGTCTCTACAAGATAACTTAATAGGCTCTCTAAGACACAAACTTCTAGATGGAGTGTGTGTGTTATATGTGTTTAACCCCATGTACCAGTGTTGAGTTTAATGGATCACTGTTCCTGGAATGTATTTTGTTTTTACTGTAAAGCTGAAGTTTGTTTCCATACGATCAGATATTTTATTTCCTTATTCTTGATCATTCCTTTTGCCAAATAAGTACATTGCGTCATCTACATAAATTGTGAAAGCTTCTGTAAACACGTTATTTTTTTATATATTTGCCTGGGATAGTATTAGCGCCAAGTTATTATTAATTTGTGTAGATGAGTACACTTTTAATATAAAAAATCCGCTGGTGCATTTATTATTTTCTTATGGCAAGGTTAAGGTACATATTTGTAACTTTGTGTATTATGTAGCTAACTATGTTTGAGACATTAGTGCTTTACACCATGAAGTAGGTACAGCACATCATAAAACTTAAGCTTTCAGAAAGTAAAATGCAAAAATAAGACCTCCTTCCCTGCTGCCTTACATATACTGTGGCTCTAACTCTCCTGTCCGTTGTGATTTTCCACCCTGTCCGACCCTCCACTGTGTCAGCTGACGTGTTCAAACAAAAGCACGTCGGTTTCCGCAGTTACAGACATCAAAATCTAACCATCTATTATTCTTCATCACTTCAAACCTCATAGTTTTCAATTCAATTAGTTTCAATGATAAATTATAATTAAACCCTTTCTGCCAAGGAGTATAATTAAATTAAAAATATCGCAAAAGTTTCCAAACGAACACTGGCGCACAACCCTGGCGCCCACAACTTATAGCATCCACATCGATGCCTTTTCACGGGCTACCTACCTCTTCTCCCTAGCTTATATCCTCACCAGGCAGGAGTCCTCCTCTCCCTACTTCACTAGGGTTGCCATATCTGAACATTAAAAAAAGAGGACGTTCCCGAAGACATCATGTGTTGCCGCCGCCGCCGTCTTCTCCCCCCCACCCCGCCTGCCACACACTTTGGCGCTATGTAACCTTGATGCAGCCGTGACCGTTTTATGCCCTGGAAAAGTACAACAAATCGTAAGCACTGGCTGTGGCACTAAGCGACAAACCCACAACAAAGACTAAGATCAAACACTGTCACTGCAGGTTAAAGACTGGCCAACCACTGGTCACCGTCATAGTTGTCGACACGTAAATAATATAGCGAAAGTGGCTAGATTATGGCTGAAAATTGCCAAAATGCCTTAAATGCAGGACAAGAAAAACAAATGCTACAGTGTAAAAAAAGCCATAAGAAAAAAATGGTATACTTTCAACATTTAATTTATGGCTGTAATAGCACTAAATGCAAAAAAAAATTTTTTAATAATGCGCGTGGCTGAAGAAAAAGGAAAAGCAGTACATGGTACTACAGGTTACCCCAAAAACTGCTAGCAGCTAAGTTGACAATACCGTACAGGCGTACACGTGACTTATCAGCTGACGAAAACTGAACAAGATCTCCACTGTTTCCACCTCCCCTCTCTCACAGTCTCTCTCTCTCTCGTCATTACAGTTTCATGTTTCTTTCCGTGGAGAAAATGATGGAAGCTGAAATTCCGGACTTTTGAAGAATTTTAAAAATTCCTTCCGGATGAAGATTTCGAGACCTAAATGGAGGACATGTCCGGGAAATACGGACGTATGGCAACCCTATACTACACCATAACTTTATAACCCAGGTATGTAATGCATCCTCGCTGGCACCAGAATAAGAAGCCCATGTTATTCTCCGTCAACCTCACAACTTGCCCCAACTCTAGCAGTCAGTCTCAGTTAGGGTTGCCATATCTGAACATTCAAAAAAGAGGACGCTCCCGAAGACATGCCCCCCCCCCCCCCCCCCCCCCGGCCCGGCACACACAAGCTAATATACAACATACATGGTATAGAAATCTTAAAAAAAGATTACCTTTGCTTAAGGCTGAACATCTTCATTCCCTTAGCTGCAGTCTTCTTCCCCCACTGTGTGTGTGACTTTATGTGCCCATGCATACTTTTCTGTAGATCGGATCTTTCTCAGTATTGGCTGATTGCTCTTTAGAAAGGTATAGAAGTCACTGCAAGGTGTTTCTCGGAAATTGCACTGTACGGTCAGAATGCCTTTCATTGTTTCAACACTCAATTTGTTCCTTTCCTTTGTCCATTGACTTTGCATCAGTGAAAAAACTCTTTCTACATTTGCATTGTGACATGGTATAGCAAAGAAGAATTGTGCAATTCTTAGCAATTCTGAGTGACATTCAATGTTCTTTGATTTTTCAAAGTATCTGGTCCACTTTTTATGTGTTGGCAGATTACTAAATTCTTCATCACTCTTGTAATTTTCCACAAACTGCTTCAGGTTACTAACTTGGTCAAAACACTTCACATCATCAACTTCTACCCCCTTATCAATCAAATATTTGACAGCTAAGTTGACAACACCTACAGGCGTACAAGTGACTTATCAGCTGACGAAAACTGAACGAGATCTCTACGGTTTCCACCTTCCCCCTCTCTCGCTCTCTCTCTCTCTCCCGTCATTACAGTTTCATGTTTTTTTTTTTTTCCGTGGAGAAAATGATGTTAGCTGAAATTCCGGACTTTTGAAGAATTTTAAAATTTCCTTCCGGATGAAGATTTCGAGACCTAAATGGAGGACATGTCCGGGAAAATACGGACGTATGGCAACCCTAGTCTCAGTGCGGTTATTCGGGCGACCAGACCACACACATGCCGCCGGCCGCCCAGCACCTGCAGGGAGAGCTATAAGGGAGGGAGGCAGTAAAACTCACTCTCAGGACTGTACAACACCCCCGGGGAGAGAGGCAGAGTTTTAACCATCACCCAGTAATTATAATTAACATGTATGCTTTAGAGAAACATTCTGTGTAGAACAGTGAGTGAGAGTTAGAATAAAGAACTATATTGTATTTTAATGATGGTGCTATATTGACGTTACCATTTGTTGAGCCTTAGGACAAAAAAAAACATTTATTCCTACTAATCTTACGTAATTCAGTCCAATGATTAGTAAATTAATAGTTGCCATTGAAATCACTGAACCGACATGTTTGATTGATTGATTGAAATAGACATGTCGTAATGGTCGCACAGTTAATTATTGGTATTTGGTAATTCTTAGGAACTTATGAGTATATGTCATAATAATTTTCAAAGGGATCAAAATAAGGTTTCACAAATATTTTATTATTCAGGCGGTAGATATCTTTTAAGAGATCTGGGTTTGAGAGGAGTGCATGGTGGTGGTCTCAGTGGGTCTGGGTTTGACAAGTTTTACGTCTGTTTGGTCCGGAATTTTAATTTATAATCATGGTAATGTAAATCCGTTGGTAGTTAGTACGTACAGTATATACCCATACTAGTTGGTAAATATTTCCGCTATTTTTTTTTTTAATAACACTAAACCTCCAGCCATCCATTTACTTGAAAATAGTCATAGTTGTATAAACACGACCAAAAGAATATCCTATTTGAAGTTTAGCCACTCAAGTGCTACCTGGGCGGGCAAGTCCTTAGATGATTCATAAATGTTAAAATTGCGAAGGATCTTGATGTCAACTTTTAAAAATCTCGATCTCGGGAAAAAAATAGATTTCTTGCTCAAGTAAAGTATGAGGAGTCACCCATGACCTTAGCCTAATTCTCTGGTAACACATAAGTAAACACACTAGAGCTATAGCCACAGTCAGGTAATAAAGATACTCTTTTTTGGGGTTACATATAATATAAAATTGATAACGATTAGGTAAAAAAAATATTACTCTCATATTTTAAGTAAATTTACTTTTTCTATTCCTTTAGGATCAAATATATGTAAACATTCAAAGTCCGGAATAGAGGCAACCAACTGTCACCTTGTCAGTCTGAGATATCTGTTTTCAAATAGGGATTCAATTTTTGTTTTGTAAGGAAAAATTCTTATACGTTATTTAGTATTTCCTGAAGAGCCCTTTAGTTTTAGGTTACATTAAAACATATATAGAAAACAATTTGAGGATTATATTTGATATATTCTAATAGAACTTTATCTTTGTATATTAATCTTGGTAACACGTACAGATGTTTCATGGTAGTGATAATTTTAGTCTAAGTAAAATATCACGTGAAACAGCATCTATTAAGCGATTACTCCACAACACAGATTTATCTCTACACGGTCATTATTCCTTTATCAAACTGGTGTTTTATTATGGGTACGGGTTTACTCCACCCACTAGTTAACGAGGGCATAATAAGGTTAAAAACCTATAGAAGCTCGCCTGATGCTCAGTACATTCCATGTTGTTGTAGCTAATGGTAATAATTTAACAAGATAAAGTCACTTAAGTCCGATGACCTGAATTAATCCAAATTTAAGTGTATTTCAAATGGGAAATAATATCAGGCATCCTTAACCATGGAAATTAGAAGCTGTTTTGATTAGTAGTCCAGACCAGGTGTGTCCGTCACTGATGGCCTTATAGGTGATGGGAGGTTCGCCCACATACACATCAGTCAAAATGAAACTCACTGCGTGTACCGGAAAGCTCCTCTCCATAATGATTTTTTTTAAGTATGTGTTAGTAATCGCGAAGTTAGTCTCATCATGTATACTTCCCATCTGTATTATTTTAAACTGGTTTATAGCCTGTGTCGGTGTCTACACTATCACTCTACTTCTCTACCAGAGCTTCTCAACTGGGGAACCACAAAGTATTTTCTAGAGGGTCGACGGATTGAAAACATAGATGGTCTTGGAGATGCCACGCGTTATAAAACAATTACTAAATAATTCTTCTTAATAAAGTTGATACAATTCTGAGAGAGTATTTCACTTCCTCATTTACCGACTTATTAAATTTCTGTATGGTTATAATGGAATCATTTTATTGATAAAGTATATATATTCTTCATTGCTCTGCTTTTTGTATTAGTATAAGAATAAATATGTGATAAAGATATACAAGAGGAGTGAATTATTCATTATAAAATAGCTTTTATACATTAACCAATACTGTATATTAAGAGAAGTGAAGCTGTAATATATAAGCACCTTACAAACTGTATATAACAGAGACACCGTGACCTTACGGGGGTACTGACCATCAGGTTCTGCTGCTTCTGGGGACCAGTCTGAACAAATTTTCCGATGTCTCTTTGTTTAAGTTAAATTTCCCCCCCAAAATATTACTTTAACAAATCTCATTTAACTTAAACAATCCAACATTTCAGGTTTAATTATATATCAGATCATAATATCAGTGTTTACATATACACAAGAATTGAGGCGTTTTCTTGTGTTGATGACAGCAGCACAATCTCGGGTGCCAGTGACGTCGGCCTATGGTAAATTCGGCCAAGTAACCTCGACCCGCATCCAGTGATAACCTCGGCCCGCATCCAGTGGTAACCTCGGCCCACATCCAGTGGTAACCTCGGCTCACATCCAGTGGTGACCTCGGCCCATTTTAGTGATTTCGTCCCATCATAATATTAGCCGAGATCACCATCAATAATTTTCTTTTGTAATAGTTAAGCCATATGAAAAGTACCCAATGGTTAGGTTAGGTTAGGTAAAAAGTTTAAAAGTAGTGAAATTAAAGATAAAGATCAAGTACACACGCACACTAATTGATCACCATGGAGTGGTATAAGGAGCTCTGGTGCACCTGAAAGGGATGACAAAACGAGGCTATTGTAAGGTTGGCAGATAAGGTCAAATATTATACCTTTCTATTTACATGTAGAAGAAACTATGATGAAAATATTTGCCTAGATAACGGTGGACATCCCTCAAGTGCCAAAAAACTAATATTACAATTCTTAGAGAGTGACATCCCGATCACCCATGAAACTCTTACATCACGAATATGCATGAATTTATTGAAACATACTCGTTGGTTTTTGAGATAATTTGATGAAATTTATTGATACATAGAGACCTTTATACATACGGTACGGATACGTGAATAAAAACATGTATGTAATGGTAATCATATACATACCTGCCTACTGAGATACTGTACTGATCCTAGGAGGTTTTATACTCGACATTTCAGATTTGTCTTGTTGTTATATATAGACCAACGGCGTGTGTATTCGGGAAAGTATTGTAACAGGTAATAAATATATATATATTTAAAAAAAAAAGGTGGGGAAAGGTAGTGAAACTTTGCGTGTGGTAACCGCAGAGTTTTACCCCACCACTGCCTGGTAATTCATGATACACACAACTGCTGTCTAATGTGTTGTTGCTTTTTACAATCTTTACCCTTGGGTGATGTTCCTTAACTCACATAATGGTATGTGTTCTATACTTTATTAATGCAGCTCTGAGTTTTGATATTCGAGAATAAAAAGTAGTAATTCACCTCATATTAATCAGCTCAATGAGGTATTACAGGAAGTGGATGTATTTTCTATGTAATGTTATGTATAATATCTTAGTAATGAATGTCATAAATAAAAGACCAGATAATGTTGTTAACAAAGGGGTCGTCAACTTGTGCTAAGGGGGAGGACGTCTCTGGATTATGTTGTCGAGGCTGTTAGGTAAAACTAGACTCTGGAGCAAGGTGTTGTGGGAGTATATTTTAGAATCAGCTCTTCTCTATCAGCTTAACATAATTATTACAACAGCTGAATATCACTGGGCGAGTTTTTAGTCGAATCGTCTACTGCTTCAGTATTAGTGATATAATTTTTCAATTAATTTACATATCTTTTGTATAAATAGATTTATATTTTAATAATATACAAAATGATACTAATACGAAAATTTTCTTTTTTTTTTTTGCTCTCGGAACAGAATTTAATGTGTAGGCAAATATTACTCGTGTAAATCGCCACGTGTCGAAGACCCATCAAGATGCTTCACACATGATGGATCAGTTAATACTTGAGAGAGTAAGAAGAGGCGACACATAACACAACAAAGAGGCAAAATCTTTCTGAGAGAACTATTAGGAACAAAATTAAGCTGTAATAAACTTTTTCAGACTTTTTTCATCTTACTGCTTGTGTGAGTCAGCTCTGAAAATGTCTAAAGCATCTTCTAGATAATTAAGTTATAAGTTGAAATGGAAAGCAACAAGGAAATATTGTTAAGCAGAAGAGACAAAAATATATCCACTATGAAATTTAAGCCAAATTACAAAATACATTTTACAGTCCAACAAAAAATTTAAAGAACTCCTTTGACGTCATGTAAATTGTTTTATGAATATCCAAAATTTTATGTCGTATGTAATTTACATTTTATTTGTGGGTTGGCTATCGTGTTGCTATCAACTGATAATAGAATTTAGAGCACGTCATCATTTATTTGATCAATATATAGTTGATTCACTTATTATTATTTTTCCTGAATATACATATATTATCAATCTTTTCTTTCGTTTTCTGTAAATTTAAATACCAACAAATCTTTCTCATCCCAGGTTGATATTCTCAACACCACATCTAGTGAGGACACACTCGCCGCCACTCACTGATTTAGTACCTCGTTTGGGTGCAAGTTTACCGATGTGTTTTTATTGAGAATGTTACTCATGAAGATATGAGTTTATTTTCCTTATAAGATAACTCTTCTTCGTCAATGTTTTATATTTAGATAAATTAGGTTATCGACTATGTAGAAGCAATTCGGAACTAATATGAGAGACGCTCCTGCAATATCGGTTACAATGGTATAAGGCGACCATTACAATACAGGACGGTGGCAGTGAGTGAGACGAATTTGCTGGACGGAATAAGAGGGTGAAAGATAGTGTAGTGTACAGTACATGGGAGGAGAGAGGTAGAAATACTGAGAGAGAGAGATGCTGTTATTAGGTATAGACAAGAGAAGAGGGATAGAACAACCTTCAATGTTTTGGTCAGATAGGGAGACATGTGATAATATATGAATCAATTTGCTTACGATCATTATGGAATAGGTTGAAGATAGACTAAATCGAGACCAGAATAACTGTTGGGTAAGTTTGAACGAAGAATATGAAACAAAACACAAAAACAAGCTCTTTGATTAATCGAGCTGAAATGTGTTGTTCAGCGAGAGAGGTAATACTTTGTCGGTGCTGGTGATCTGAATACAAGGGTGTGGGTGGAGGAAATGGTAGTGGTGGTGTGGGCAGTTGAGGTATAAAGAACGGAAATGTATTTGAGGTTTCCTCTTTGTACATAATGTATTATAGTACTACATACAGGGAGAAGGGCTCTGAAACTGTCGTGGTTGAGCAAGTTTGTTCTGGAAGTAGAGCAAATAACATAAAACTGATAGAAGGATTATTCAATAGTTGTTTACATCACTACTCTGCTGCAAGTTACAGTTAGTATATGATAAAGATTCAGGAGGTGAAGTCCGTTCGAGAGGTCCAGGTTGGAAAAGTTGGATAGCGATTATATTCGGTTTACTTCCAGGATATGTACTGTCAATATCATTTGTGTACTATAAACACCTTTTAACAAATAGAAAGTGTAGGGAGAGATTACACAGGCATCGTTTTCAAGGCGACCCATCACCAAAGAGTGAAGATACATTTGCAACAAGATGTTTTAAACTCCAGGAAGCTGTGACATAGGAAAAACATTGTGAAATGGAGAGTTCCAAGAAGTGCTGTTCCGGGATATGAATATCGGATATTGAGAGATACGGTAAATGCCGATAGATGGTGCAAGATGCTGGCACTATCGACGGTAGTTCGTCAACACAGCGACTTTGGAAATATATACTGTATAGACTAGAGAGAATAGGGAGATGTCACTGTAGTACCGGAAGTGTTAGGGTAAGGTTATAATTGTGGATTAATTTGATTGCTCTCCTCTGCTCTGCACCAAGCAGTGGTGACAAAGTGCCACGACACCACATCCTGCCCACATATGACAGCAGTAATTAATCTGGGTGAGCATCTGTTTCACGTAAACGCTTGCCAACTGTTTACCGGTTGAATAAGACATAAAATTGGGCCTGATGGATATGCCAAAATCAATGTTGAAATGTACTTTAGTTTAGTTGCGTTGATGGAAACAACGGTGGATAGATCCCACTAGTGACTAAACTATCCAAGCGAGATCCTCCGGAAGAGATGATGTCTGTTGTCTACCACTGAAAACTTTATTTTGAGTGACTGAGGCAGTCAGAAGGGCTGAATCATCTGTATAAGAATGAACTGTTGTTTGTTGTCGGGGGAAAGTGGGCCATATGCAGAGAAAAAATATTAAAGTTACTGGAGCTGTGTCTAGTAAAAGCTCAGGATCTGTATGACATTACACCAAACGGGGCGGACATAGTGGAAGGATTAATACAGCGTCTGATGTTGAGGTGTGAAACATGAGGTTACAATAATAGAATGACAAGACACAAACTAACTTGGAAATAATTATCTTGAAGTTCGGGTGAGGAAGATCAAGAGAAGACAGAGTGAGGACTGTAACATTAAAAGATCATTTGGTAGAGAGATAAATGTCTGAATAAGTAAAGCAGAGATTGTGTTGATGTTTGAAATTATGGAGATAATGGAATAGGATGACTGAATAATTGAGGCAGATAGAAGACAAGTAGATACGAGGAGAGCAGTAGATATACAGTGTAGTAGGCAGCTGTCAAACAGGGAGGTACTACCGCCTGGGAAGATATTGGAAGCATAATGTGTTGTCTAATGGTAGACCCTGCTGCCATATGGCATCACGAATATTGTGACCAAGTCCCAAGTTGCTGATCTGACTTTTTGCCTCATTTACACACAATTGCAGGGTCTCAATTGTTTCTCTTACTTGATAACACAACATACATATACTGTAGTGTAGCGTTTCCCACTATTGATTTTTTCTTTGTATGTCTTTATTATTATTATTATTATTATTAGCGTTGTTGTTATTATTATCATTATTATTTTATTTTACTTTTGATTAAAATTTTTATTTACTATGAATTACTGTATTATTATTATTATTATTATTATTATTATTATTATTATTATTATTATTATTATTATTATTTTTATTTTTATTTTTATTTTTATTTTTATTTTTACCATTATCATTATCATTATCTTTATCTTTATCTTTATCTTTATTTTTATTTTTATTTTTATTTTTATTTTTGTTGTTGTTGTTGTTGTTGTTGTTATTATATTTTCGCCCCCCAGGTCCCGATGTGGGTCAGTGACCTGTGCCCGGGTGGGCTAATCCCCGTAAAAAAAAAAAAAAAAAAAAAAAAAAAAAAAACCCTCCGTGTATGATTTGAGAGACGAAGAAATCTGGGGTTGTTTTTATGATCCATTTTGATAGTCAGCGACAAACGACTTACTGTATTTGTGGTACATAAAGCGAATAAAGACAGTTTATGTTGTTTAAGAGCATTTCCGTTTCCAATAATATTTCATCATAACACAGTACTGAACATTGTAAATGTAAATACTTGTCTTTATGAATAACATTGCACATCTTATCTGGGGTCATTACGTAACTGACAGTATGTCTGTTTTTCAGTGTCGAATGGTCGGTCAGTCGACATATACTTCACACCTTGTCAGGACCCATCACTTACCTTCCCACACCTCCGACAGTTTTATAGGTAATACCTTAAGATGAGGAAACCATTAGTGTCCCGCCAGCTTGTCTGGACACAAACCCATAAATTTGGTGGTGAGGGAACGCTAGACAAGACTAAGTACACAGTAGGGTGACAATACAGTAGTGCATAGGGGTGAATTTCTAAAATTGATTAAATGGAATGGCCATTGGTCCAATACTGCGTACCCATGAAAAAAGAACACAGGCGAAATCCTGGGTCATTTGGACAATATTTAGAGGTAGCTCAAGTCAATTGAAGTTTTATCCTTAAAGGCAAAAAATACGAATATTCATAATATGCCGGTTTATTTTAAAATTTACATATTGAGCAAGTTTATGTGTACACTGTACATATAAATGATTAATTCCTTTTTAAAATGAAACTGCAGTGAACACGCTTACATCAATGGGTGGGAGAGGTGTGGACAACCCATTCATTGTTTTCGCTTTTTGCTTGTAAGGTCCTGTTTTGATGTCCCTGGTTGTGACCGCCTCTGCTCTTCAACAACCTGCAGCAGATGTTGACGCTGGTCTTCACTCTTCGTGATCTTGCTGTTGAATGCCTGTATCAAGGCAATCCCTCTCTCTGCAGTGTCGTTGATGACTCTGAGACCACCCACAACTGCGACGCCAGTTTTGAAGTCTTCATCATCAGACCATGTGTCAGGTTCCTTGGACAAAAAAGAAGTCTTCATTTTGAGACTTTCAAATAGAAAGTTTGATCCTCTAGAAGCAAAGTCTGAGAGCTGCTTTGTGGGAAGGGAAGATGTGGCAGGAAGAGCAGCACGTTTTGGTGAATCCTCGGTCGCCTTCCTCTCAACGATTGCCCGAACTATGTTTGTCTTCATTGTTGCATTAACTTGTGGATCGAAGAGTGCAAGACCCACCAAGCCTTCACTGAGGTACCACAGGTGACGACCGAAGACTGTGAGACATGTTCTTGATATTTTGACGTCGTGGTACTCTGACAGGTCTTGGAGGAGCCGCAAATCATTAGCAGGAGCGGAGGATGGAACGGAGGCCGTGAACCATGCACTGACATACACCTCTAGCACAAAGAATGTGAATCGTTTCAAGCCTAATGTCTCACGAGCAGTTAGTTTAAACTGATTAGCAAAAATCAGGATCTTCATGACATAAATGAGCTTAGCCATCCACCGTGCTCGGTGAAGTGCTCCGGGCCGTCGGAGATTAAACTTGGGTAGAGCTCCATCGAGACACCTGATTGCTAGCTCCAGTACCTCACGGTAGTCATCACGTGGCTGCTGCTTCTTGCCCAGATGATGTTTCCAGCAACAGATGAGGTCATCTCGTTTCTCGTACAAACTTGGAGGGAGGTCTGAGAGAGGGCTGTAGTCATCTTGACTGATGTCCTTCCACTTATGCTTGAAGCGAGAGAAGAGAGTAATATCTGGTCCAGAGGAAGGCCCATGCATTCCACATACGCTTTCTCGGCAACAAGCTCAAGGATGTGGTGACGACACGCAAGATGCAGAAGACGGCGGCCGAGTTTCTGCTCCAGAATGACACATGTCCCCGACAAGTGCCCAGTGTTTGAAGCTGTTGCGTCAAAACTGAGTGCTGAAACATTCTCTGATATTTTCCACTCTTCCAGCGCTGCACTGACTGCTGTAGCAATGGCCTGTCCAGTCCCTGACAATAGTTTCGGGACACCAAGCAGCTTTTCAGTATTGATTCCGGAGACAAGAATGGCGATTCGGTCAACACTCGCTCCTTGTTCATCAGGAATAATTTTTCCATCCCAGTGCACAGTGAGCACTTCACTAGGTTGAAATTTTTCTTTAATTTCGTTGGCAATCCCAGAACGGTGGGTCGCTCGCGAAGTACGCACTGTCTCATAGTTTAAAACTAGTTCCATTGGGTCATGACCTAGACTAGCAGCCGTGGCACTGACGATCCGGAGAGCAGAGCGGTGACTGATCCCAGTGCGGTCCAATGTACTTGACAATTCAGGGGTGATAACTTTGAGAGTAGCACGTTTACGATTGGAAGAAGATACCACTGGTGATATCGCTAGGGAACTTGTAGATGATGACGAGCTTGATTGTGATTCTGTTTCAGACGAAGAACCCAACTCATCATATTCAAGAGCAGAACTGGCTTGATTCTGTTGTAGAGATTGCTTACTCTTGCTTTCTTCCCGACGCTTGATGGAACAAGCAATCTTTTTGTCTACTCCTGCCATTACACCTCTTCTCCCTTTTTCTCGTTGCGCTGCCAGGAATGCTCGGTCTTCTTTGATGGTCAAGAGCTGCATTGCCTTGGGGTGGGCAACATCGAAGAGGTCCTCTAACTCATCACAAAAAGTTTCCTCTTTCTTACGTTGTGTGTCTGTAGTGCGAGTGCAGTTTTTCTTAAGTCCCTTCCACATTAAAAAAAGATCCACTACCTTTCGTCCAATACTCTTCTCAGTTATGGTAGGAATCCGTGCTTTATTCCAGAAACTAATAACCGATGCTGCAACTTCACTCGCAGAATCATTCACTGTTTTCTTATGTTCATTGTGACCGTGGAAAAACAGACGTAGAACATCTCCTCTTGAAGGAAGTTGTGCACCCGTGATTTCGGTTATGTGTTGACCAATGAGCCAAACTTCAGTTTTTGAACGTGTACTCTCCATTGAACCTGAAACAAACAAAAACATTTATGTAACTTATGTTGTTACTGTTATGCAAACAACAGCACCCATAAAGCATACGGCATGCAAGATCACTTGTATAAAGTTTTTAAAGTGTTATATACCTAAATTGATGCATTGATTTTAGACAAAGACAATGGTACTAACCGTAATACTGCAACAAGAGCGACGCGCACACACCCACCGTCACGTCTCACACACAACTGATGCTACTGTACCAGTCAGACACTGGCACACAACCTCTTCCCCCTACCCCGACTGACACCCGCCTCTCCCTCCCCTCTGCATTGCCAATAGCTGCACCAGCCAAAATACTCATTACTCATTTTTAGAAAAAATGCTAGGAACATCTTTAGTTTGAATTTGCATTCTACATATACCTGCAAAGTTTCATAGTAATCGGTTCATAAATAAAGAAATTTGAAAAAATCAATAATAATTTCAGTAGTGTTAACTTCAAATGGCTTGAGCCACCTCTAAATATTGTCTAAATGACCCAGGATTTCGCCTGTGTTCTCTTTTCATGGGTACGCAGTATTGGACAAATGGCCATCTAAAAATAAAAACTTTCACTTTTTATTGTCACCCTAGTACACAGCCCATCAGTTAATGCCTTGGCTTTTTGCCAAAAGTTAACCACCAGCACTTAATTTGACAAACATATTGGATATAACTAAACTACGTAATCTTTTAAATGCGGGAGTCAATTACTGTAATGCGGTGATAAGGTGATAACTGAGGCCTGTGTTGTCGCCACAACTAAAAGGGGCTTCATAACGTTCCACAAAACAAACTATAAATAACAATACTTCCCCTGTAGGATCGATATATTTATTAAGGAAGGTCTTAGTTTTCGTAGCAAAAAGTCCAGGAATATAGATCATTTTAGTTAAGACGCAAAGACAAATCCCCGCTTCTCACTCAATTTAGGTAATGCAGTTGTTAGTAAACTGCTTCTCGCCTGAGTTAATGTGTATGAACATAACACTCTTACACCTGCTGTGTGTACACTGTGCCGCACAGATGTCCCTCTTACATACCTGGACAGATATATTTACTTTAATAATTTATCTATTCAGGTAATTAGCGAAAATGTAGAAAACAATTCATATAATCTTCTTATTTGCTTATTTCGAACATTATATCCAGCATTTTGAGCGAGTACACGTAATGAAATATGATTTATGTATTTGATAATGTTTTTCGAATCAATTTCCAAGAAGGATTACTTGTATATTTCATTCATAATCCTTGGTTTTAACAAAATTAACATATGTGTCAAACAGATGAAAAAAAAAAGGGTTTTACCAGGAAATAAATGTTTAACAGTCAATAAGAAAGCCTACAGCTACCTTCCTTATGTAACGCTGAAGGCTTATCCTCGGTATGTAAGATTATACGCTGTGAGACTTACAGCTAAGACTCCTGGAGTGAGCTTTAGTTAATGACAAAGTTCGTAAGTGAGTGGGGGGTGAATGGTGGCCAAGACGTGGAGGAGGGGGATATGAGGTGGCCAAGACGTGGAGGAGAGGAGTGAGTGGTGGCCAAATCATGGTGGAGGGAGGTGAATGGTGGCCAAGACATGGAGGAGGGAGGTGTGTGGTGACCAAGACGTGGAGGAGGGAAGTGCGTGTGGCCAAGACGTGAAGGAGGGAGGTGAGTGGTGGCCAAGATGTGGAGGAGGGAAGTGCGTGTGGCCAAGATGTGGAGGAGGGAGATGAGTGATGACCAAGACGTGGAGGAGGGAGGTGAGTGGTGGCCAAGACGTGGAGGAGGGAGGTGAGTGGTGGCCAAGACATGGAGGAGTGAGGTGTGTGGTGGCCAAGACGTGGAGGAGGGAGGTGTGTGGTGGCCAAGACGTGGAGGAGGGAGGTGAGTGGTGGCCAAGACGTGGAGGAGGGAGGTGAGTGGTGGCCAAGACGTGGAGGGGGGAGGTTAGTGGTGGCCAAGACGTGGAGGAGGGAGGTGAGTGGTGGCCAAGACGTGGAGGGGGGAGGTTAGTGGTGGCCAAGACGTGGAGGAGGGAGGTGAGTGGTGGCCAAGACGTGGAGGAGGGAGGTATGTGGTGGCCAAGACGTGTAGGTAATACTCACAACTTCTTCCTCAATTAGAAATTAGAAATTATTTATTCCAGAAAAATATATAATATGACTGAAATAAACTTAGCAGTGATGTATGGTGGAATCAGTACCGGTATAGAGCGAATAACATCAGGTATAAATTAATAAGGTAAAACATTGAGTTATTTAATTGTAAGTAAACTCACGAAATGTCACTTATTTAGGTGTTTAAAGAACATTAACTCCTGGAGAGGTTTATATTAGAAGTGACATAAGTCATCCCCACCCCAGTCCAGGAATGTCCCTCTCAGGACTCACATAAATCCCTAATATTTCATATAATCAGTTATAGTACATAGTTATATTCTAGATGCAAAATTTCTATATTTCTTTAATATTTCATCTATTTTCCTATTTTTAAACATCCGCTCTATTTGCTTGGGGACATTATTTATATGGGCATTTCTATATACATTAAGCAATGGGCATTCCAGTATATAATGTGGCAGGGTATGGGATCTGGATGTTCTACAAACTCTACATTCTTTATCCTGTTCACTTCTCTCAGCTCCAAGTTCCCAATAATATTTATACCTAATCTTAACCTCATATACACTGAATCTTTCCACCTACTTCCATCTTTCCCATATGTAAATTTTGTGTTCATGAGAACATGGTGGTAACGTTTCACTTTTCTCGTTTATTTCATTCCTTTTGAAATTATCTTCTATTAATTGTATTTTCCGTAATTTGCTCCTTAATTGTTTCAAGGTTTTAGTACATATTATGTCGATCTCGGCCTTTTCCGTGGCTCTTTTTGCTATTATATCTACTGCTTCATTAAGACCAATCCCCACATTTGAAGGGACCCATACAAATTGAACATTATGGCCATTTTTCCTTATTGTATTTACTAATTTTCTACATGAACCAATAATGTGTTCAAAGACTGGACTCCCACTGTTCAAAGAATCCAAAGCTGCCCTACTATCAACAAAAAAATATGCATCTTTATACCTCTTTACAACATTTTCCAATCCTACTAACATTGCATATAACTCAGCTTAAGTTGATGAAATAAAACTGCTCAACGGGAAGTCAAATTTTGATGTCATCATTTCCTTGTTCTGTGTACTGTCTTATAAGGATCCCGCACCCTGCCCTACCACTTGACATAACTGAACCGTCACAATATATATGCAATGTGTTTATTTTAGGCAAATTACTAATCTTATTCCCATATAAAGACCTTAACTGTCCTGGTTCATGTAATGATTTCTTCATTGTGAGAGGCACTATATCTAACTCTACGTCTCGTTTTTGACAGGGTGGATTCTTATAACTCTTCTGAACAGCTGTTCACCAGTCTGTCAGATTACATTTCTTTTACTAATATTTACTAATCCATTCATGTATCCTCTCTTGCCTTGCCTGCAGAAGGTCCTTTTACCTTTTAAACCATCATTTATATCTTGTACGAATTTACCCCCACTGTTCCCTCTCATTAATCGAACTGCTGCAACTGTATTAATTTCATTGACCCTCTGTGAAATGCTCTGTAACCCTAGTTCCATTTTCATTATCTCAATCATTGCATTCTTTTGACACCCTAAAATTATTCTCAGTGCTTCATTTTGCATGATCTCAAGCTTCCGTAGCCTTCCTTCACACATCATTCTCAGTATGGGTACCCCAGCACCTTTACCACAACATGCTAGAGCCTTCAAGGGCTGTAATCTTGCTCTACATTGAGTGAGGACATGATATATTTCTGCCTCTTTACTTTCACTAGTAAAGCCAATATACATTCCTAAATATTTATACTTTGACACTTTCTCAACAATTTTTCCATTCAGAAAAACGGATTCAGTTCCTCTTCCTTTACATTCACACTTGGTTTTTTCTTCATTGATAACTAAGCCCATCTTTTGAGAAAGAACAATAAAATTATTTAATGCAATCTGCAAATTTTTGACAGAGTTTCCATGAAATATGATGTCATCTGCATAAATGATGGTTACAACTCCTTTGGAATATTTGTGTGAGGCTATCTTGTTCATTAACACATTAAATAACATTGGACTCAATATTCCCCCTTCGGGAGTGCCTAGTTCAAGTGCTCTTTCCTCAGACAAACATCCCTGATACCATACACAGATTCTCCTTCCATGCAAGTAGTCACCTATCCAGTGTAACAACTTTCCTGATACCCCTAGAGCAGCCAGTTCATTCATAACTGCTTCACTGTGAGCTTTATCAAATGCTCCTTGTAAATCCACAAACACTCTACTTCTGTCTGCATCATTTGATAAACATTTTATAACACAGTCTGAAGTACATTTCCCTTCCAAAAAAAATAAATAAATTACAAGATAGATTTTCCCCCACAATATATACAAGCCTATTTAATAATACTCTCTCCATCATCTTTGAAAAACAAGATGTATCCACCAGTTGCCTTAGGGACAGGAATAACTATCGCTTTCTTCCATTCTGTTGGTAATCTACCCTCTGCATAACTCATGTTGAATAAATCTAATAATGGACTATTTTCCATACCAACTAAGCAGTTCAAAATTTCATAAGTCACACCATCTTCGCCTGGTGCTGTAGATTTTCATTTTTTAACAGCATTTAATAACTCATCTTGAGTAATATCTACACATGTTACATCACAAATATTTAGAGCTGATGAAATAAATCTTCTTCTTTCATTATGCCACTCATCTAAAGCTTCTATTTTCCTGTTAGGCAGGGAGGCAACACTAGCAGCTTTACCCCATTTGTCAACCAGTTTATTAGCTTCTTCCTCTGGATGAGGATGGCTAATAAAATTACTCCTTTTTCCTCTAATTTTGTTAATATCCTGCCATATTTCTTTGAGATTTTTACTCTCCCCAATGTGCAGTGCAAAGTCTTGCCAATATTTCTCCGTTGCCTCCTTCCTAGCCTGCCCACATATTTTGGCTATATCCATGAAGATTTCCCGATCTTCTTCTCTTCTACCATTCTTTACCCAATCTTTATGTGCTGCCCTTAACATTTGTGTCCATCCCTTCAACATTTTGTCATTGGTATAGCAGTGTTTCCTAGCCCCATGTGTCTTATCATTTATCTTTTTCTGTGTTGCTTTAGTTAAATATCTTTCTATCTCCCCAACTAAGTCATTATAAAAGCTATCCATACAGACTTGTGTATAATTTCTGTACCATTTCTCTATATTTTGGGTAAACACTTCTGTGTCATCCTTGTTTAGTTTCAATCTCTTCCTCCTATATCTCACCTGTCTCTTCCCTAATGGTAATTGAACACACACAACAAAATGGTCACTGACTCGCCCCCTTATTATCTCACATTCTCCCTGGACTCCCTGACTGCTTATCATGCAAGCATAGTCTAACCTTCCTCCTATAATATGAGTCACTTCCTCATTTCCTAACAAGTAAGCATCTGGGTGATCTTGTAAAAATTGCCAAAATTTTATACCATTACAATTAATTCTCACCATTGTTTGGAGTCTTGGATGTCGAGCATTAAAATCTCCTACAGTTGAGTCCAAAAACATGCAATCTGGTAAGAAGTTGAGGTCAAAACAGCCTCCAGGAATGTACAAATTTGCTATGTTCAATTCTCCTTCCTTCAAATATAATTTATACAGACACTTTCTATTCCTTGTACTCTACTCGGGCTTCCAACTAGTTCTGCTGGTATGGAATTCTTAATGTATGTTGAGACCCCTCTTATAGCTTCACCCGAATAGAGATGAAATCCCTTATATCCAGACAGTTTAAGCAGGTCGCCTTTCCTGTCTCCAGTCTCTTGAAGAGTAATTATGTCAATAGAATTTTTAAGGGTAAAGTAGTGTACATCTGTCACTCTATTTCGTAGACCATTAACATTCCAGGACATTATCTTAAGGCTAGCTAGATCCACGATTAATATTTACACATTTCATATCCTTTCCAATCAGGTTCTTTAAGAAGGCCCAATCCTCCTGCACAGATTCCCATTTCCTCAAAAGTTTTTCTTTATCAGCATCTTTACACTTTACCAACACATTTTTAAAACTTTCAGTTGTTGCTCCCTGCACTACACAATCCTATATTTTCCTCTCCTTCCCTGTAATACTTATTTTAAGCACTGAATTTTTCAAAAGCTTGAGCTCTTCACTTTCCTCTTTCCCTTCTACTTCTACATTATTCACAGCTTTGTTTTCCCTTTCTTTATTTATCACTGTATCAAGTCTTTTCTCTATCACTTCTATTTTCTGACCTAACTTTTACAAAAGCTGAAACATCTTACGCATCTCTTCTCCCAGAATTTCTTGCACAGTTTTATCACTAACCTGGAGGGCTGCACCACTACTCTCACTTGCTACTTGTTTATTACTCTCTTTGTTCCTGGCATCAACAACTCTTCCGGCCGCAATCGCAGTCCGATCCTTCTTGAATCTTCATGCCAGGCATTCTCAGGGATCACTGTCTCCACTGTCTGTGTGTTCTCCTGCTGTCTTGTCACTGTCAGACCACAGCGTACTTCTTCAGTGTTCTCTGAATAATTCCTTTGTTGGTCACTTCTCATACGTGGTCTCATCTCGCATGCAATTGAACTAGCATTGTGAGTTTTACCACAATTACAACAACACGGCTTCACTTTCTCTCCTGCATTGATCTTGTCCTTACAGTTGCTACATTCGTGCTTCTCCCACAGAATCTACAACGTGGGTCCAGTTGACAGCTCCAGGCCTTATGTCCCCATCTGCAACACTTGAGACACATTATTGGTCCCTCCACATATAGTGCCACCTTCCTATACCCTGCTCCTGTGATGAACACTTTCTCTGGAACCTTTCCTCTCATTAGAGCAGTAACCTGGCTTCTCTCTTCTCCCCTTATTAAATGCCTCTTGACCCAAACAAATCTTTCGTCATCCAATAAGTATTCTGGATCTAGTATTACAGGGTACCTGAAGATTATAACCTTTGTAAGTAGTATGTCGCTCTCCTCTGGCAAAACCATCAGTAATCCCTTGTACCCAACAGTTGTCAACATTTCCACAGCCTCCATGGTCCCCACTGTAAGATAAGGCTTGTGTGTGCCTTCTTTCAAAAGAGGCTCAAAGCAGCGATGCTCCCGTCCTAGTTGTACTGCCCATTTAAATTTTTCAAGGAAGGTCATTGGGCATGACTGTGGAAAAATTAATCTCTTCCTGACACGACCAACATTACCTTGTGTGTGTTCTTGTCTGCTTCCTCCAAATTCCATACTTTGCTCTGTTCTTGATCCATTCTCCACTATCTCCTTTCTGTTATTTCCATTATTATTATTACCACCCACACACGTTTTTTGTCCAAGATTTTTTTTGTCTCCTCTCTCTTACTTCTCCGCTTTCACTGTCCTCTTGCCAGCTTGTCTCCCTCATCCTTTTAGAACTTTCTTTCTTTTTCACTACCTCTTGTTGTAGCTGTATTTTCTCACTTTCGAACTTCCCTTGTGCTTCATCACTCGTATTAGACTCATCACTACTCAACTCAAGGTCTTCAAGAACTTCGTCCAATACTATCTTTTCTTTACTCTTCCATGTAGAGTTCTTAAGCGATAATTCACTTTCAATGGGGCAATGTTGACATCCCACAACACCCAGCCAGGAGTGATGGGACCCCGAGCAGTTATTTCCGTGTGGTAAACAGGTCCTTATACACAAGTAGGTAAGTCTATATATCCTTCAGATAATGTAATAGGCTCGAAAACATCCCAAATTTGTGAGCTAGAACTCACAGCTGTGTTTACCAGTGCCCGCCACCCAACCGAGCAGGAGCGTAGTCTTTGCTCGAATGAAGAATGTCTAATGAGATTACGAGAGGAAGGAGGGCCCAGTGGAGGAGTTACATACCTCCTCCTCCCCATCTCCCTTGCTCTGGCTGAGTTATGTGATTAAATCTCTTAACAGTCAAATGGTTGATATACGATGAATTGCGATATTAATACTCAATTCAAGTAGCTAAACAACTCTTTTCCATTGTAATTTTTTATTTGAATAAGCTTTGCCGGATATGGTATGTAAAAGCAACACTAAATTCCCTTTAGTTACCGGACAAACCATACGTTTGTTATTTTATTTTATATATTTATGGTTTTGGTTGCACTATTTTTAAACGGGTGTTGTCGGCAGGAATGTATGGAACAACTTGTCGGGGTCCAGCATGACATCAGAGGCAATAAACGACACTATGACGTTGGCAGATCCTCTCTACACTCCCCAAGCAGATAGAAAAGTCAGAGTAGGAATATCATCATGAACGTTCACCAATTCTTTGCTCAAGAAGGTTCTTGCTAAACGATGGAAGAAAGAAGTTGTGTAGAAGACAGCCTCAGCAACTCCGGTCTGTGTGACCACAGCGGAAAGAATCAAGGCAGAAGCAAAGAAATCGCCAGGCGGAGTAATATGTTCGCCAAGTGCCAGACCTTCACCTGTCGTAGGACAACTTGACTATTTTGATAGAGAATGCATCAGAAGAGAGCTCCTCTCGTTTTATGAAAGAGGTGAACTACCTACACTGTCAGCATTGTTGGAGAGGGTAAAGCAGCCTGTTTTAAAGGGTCACAGAGTTCACTTTATAAAATAGTAAAGAAGCTGGGGTTCAAGTACATAGTGGCAGGAAAATCTTGATGGAGAAGGAGGACATTGTAGCTGCAAGAAACAAATACCTCAGATACATACAAAAGAACAGAGAAAGCTCTAACCCTCGTCCAGAGGTATATCAAGATGAAACCTGGATCAACCAGAATCAATGTGTTGAGCGGAGTTGGACTGTGAATGACGGATCAGCAGGACCCAAACTCAAATCAGTAAGAGGAGTGAGGTTTATCATCGCGCATGCTGGTGGTCGTCAGGGATTCATACCCGGAGCTCTGTTGATGTTTAGGTCCAAGAATGGAGCCAAGGGTGACTACCACGATTCAATGGATCATGAACGGTTTAAGGACTGGTTTAAAGAGCAACTACTCCAAAACATCCAAGGAGGATGTTAAGATCATTAAGATCATTAATAAAGTACCAACGAGTAGCAGCAAGAAGTATGAAGTAATGCAGTGGCGAGGATCCAATAACATCTGTTATGATCCTTCCTTCACAAAAGTAGAATTACTTCAGGTCTGCAAACAGCAAAAAGAAAAACAGGAATATGAAATAGGTCAAATAGCGGACACAAATTACTCAGACCACCTCCTTACCACTGCAGGTTGAGGGAATTACCAAAGAGGCAATCCAACACAACCCCAGAGCATTGGCAAAACTGTATAAGACATACATTGAAAATAGAAGATGAATATAGAGCCAAAGATACAGCTCTAATTCACTTGCTTGAAAATTTTGTAATTAACTTGATCTCAGATGAAAGTAGTGGGGAAGATAACACTGGTAGTGAAATGATTGTGGAAGGATAAGGCGCTGTCATTGTGATGGAGGCATGAATTATACTGTAATGCAATAAAGTTGTCAGTTAAGTCTTAGCCACAGTTTTATAATATTCCAGCATTATCTTCTGAGAGAGAGAGAGAGAGAGAGAGAGAGAGAGAGAGAGAGAGAGAGAGAGAGATTAAAGCATGGTCACGATATAACGTGGGTATGGTGAAGTACAGAAGGAAGAGATTCATTTGCAGGAGGATATCAAATTGAGAGTTACCCGGCGGGAAGAAATACAGAGATAACCGGGTAACTTAAACGGCATGAACATAAATGGCATAGACTACGAAAGGGTGAAAGTGACTGGAGGCATGAAAGAATACGGAGGTGGAATACAAGTACAGGACATGAGACGAAGAGAGAGAAGGAAAGGTAGACCTATGTTGTTTATCAGTGGGGAAGGGGAGATGAGTGTAAATTTGTTGTATATTTATTCTCACATTTGCTGTAACTGTAGATATTATCAGATATAACTATATTATAGATGTATGCCAAAATTAACTGAAATTTTGACTGAAGAAATCTTGTCGTGAACTCGGGAACAAGAGAAAGAGAAAATTGTTTTGCGAACAACTTCATATTTCCCGCCTATGGTGACGGCTGTTTGTTCGAACTGCCAACCTCCCCAGTCTCTCACACTCGCCCACCAACTTTTAGGGGTCGTGTAATATTTCAATGTAATTCTGATGTCTTAAAATGTTAGTTTTTGCATGATGTAGTATTACTGATACGTAATTTGTCTTAGTGTGACTTATTGTTGGTAACAATAAGTGTATATTAAATGCATCCTCTGAAAGCGTGAATTTGCTACCAGAGTTTAACAGTTAATTCATGTCTAAGATTTCTGATAAACTTCCTACGTGCTTATGTTTGATATAATGAATATATGTATCTTTATATAATTTAGCTTAATATTTTTCTCGTTGCAAACGGTCATTCCAACGATTAGGAATAAACTCATTCAAAAACACATCAATACTTCAGAACGAAATCGGACAGGTTTGCAGGAGCCAATCAGCTGTAACTCTGAGAAAAAAATGCACATTAGTCGCTACTTACCAAGTTAACCAACGTGTGTGTGACTGTGTCCGCTCCACCATCACTGTTTTTGTGTTGGGTGAGTTCTGGCACAACTAATTGTGTTGTTAAGTGAACAGACAAACATAAATCAAGTCTGCAGTGTATTATATCTAGAGATTATTAGCCGTGTTGTGTGTAAGACTGGGCTGTCTATTGAAGGATGATGGTTTGTGGCCGACCAGAGTGAGTACATTGGCCTCCGGTGAAGTTCCCATGGATGGATCATATCGCGGTGAGTATTATCACAATTTATTGTAGGTTTTGTTGTGTGCTTCCGTCATTATTGTTGTATCTTGGTAGACGTAATCACGATTCGCAGTGTGCGAAACTAGGTTTACAGAAGCAGTGTATTCGCTTCCATAGGATAAATAAAGCAGGAATTTTGTTAATATAGGTTTGGAAAGGTTACCTTTTTTTTTTAAACCCCACATTTTCCCTCCTCTTCAATGCCCTGCCCACTTTGGAAGGTCCTTTCCTTTGTCGTTCCTAGTGTTAAAAGGAAAATATATCCTTGAATTTGCAGTTGTCCCAAAAATAAAGGTCACATTCCTTCAAATCACAATGAAAAATATAAAGAAACAAATTATTTCAATACTAGAATTCCCGGTTCGACGTAAAACGAATCTGGAGGGAGGTGTTAGTACAGTAGTTTAATTTCTTCGAGTTACTACTGTTTTGTGGGGAAAATTTCTCACTTTGTGTAGTAATAGTCATACAGATACATGTACTCTAACTTATTAGATATAGTTTTTTTTTTATCCCTGGTTAACGTCTGGAGTAAAAACAGGAAGAATTTGTCAACTGATATATATATATATATATATATATATATATATATATATATATATATATATATATATATATATATAGATAAAATCACACGGGAAAAGGGAAACAACGGAGCACCTTGGCTTTCGTCTTTATTCAAGAGTTGCCGCTGAAGATGTCTTGAATAAAGACGAAAGCCAAGGTGCTCCGTTGTTTCCCTTTTCCCATGTGATTTTATCAAGATTTATCTTATCCACGTTTTCATTGTGGATCTACATGATATATATATATATATATATATATATATATATATATATATATATATATATATATATATACATATATATATATATATATATCAGTGGCGACTCCGGCACTCGGGCTCCTCGGGCTTAGCCCGAGTCCTAGATTTGGTCAAATGAACGAGTATCTGCTTTCTATGTAATCTGCCAACACTGGCTGATTACAGGGAGCCTGGTCGCAGTTCATATATCACCGTTCAGTGTCTGGCGGTCGTCCTATAGCTCACCAGTGTCAAAAAATATCGTTCCTGGCAGATAGTCTCTTGACATCGTTCACTCATGCCTGAATCAGGCTTATAAGTTAAAGCCCCAGCTGTTGTCCCTAATCGTGAAAATTAGAAGTAATTCAAATCCAAGCTTTTTTTTAACAATAGCTTTCTATAGAGCTTAGGATTTAAATTCCAATCTATGAAATGTTTCCGTTTTACAATATTCTTACAGGAACGAAAAAATGTCCAGTAACTAGGGCTAACTGGAAATAGCCTGGTAGGAGTAAAAGATTAACTGGCACCTCTTCCCACGCTTCTCTTACCGGCCACGGCATCTGTCAGTTCGCTGACGTTTGCAACAGGGTACACTGTTGTTCTTTGATTGTTTGCTGTGCTTCTGTTCTTTGTGTGTAAAGATCAGTTGTTTTATTTTTATTTCTACCCATAACATAGAAATGGAGAAAGACATAGTGCTAGATATAAAAAATAAGCCATTTGGTGCAAGAAATATTGCTGAAAAACGAGAAATTCTTCGTACAGGCAGGCCGACTCCTGCATTGAAAACTAAAGTTGGAAGTAGAACATTCCAGATAAAATGGTATGAACAGATTGATTGGATTTGTGCAAGTAGCGTCACAGAGAAACTCTACTGCTGGCCGTGTTTGTTGTTTAAACCAAAAGCTAATCAGTCGTGGACAGATGGAGGTTATAATAATTATAAAAATGTCTTGAGCGACTGTAAGCATCACAGTAAATCACTGAGTCATTTAAGTAATTATAAAAGCTTGAAAACTTTCGGACAGTATGAGAGAAGTTTCTCAACGTTAGATAGAATCCACTCATATCTGAGAAGCACAATGGCCCAAGAACGGCTATCTTCACTGGCTCGCATTTCCATCGAGAAAAGCCTCTTGAACGACTTGGACAACAAGAAGGAGCTGCACGACAGGATTTTACACGAGTTCGCCATCAAAACAAGACGACTGGACTTCATGTTTAAATAAAGTGAGTAATTTTTGCATCAAAACTATATTTTTTTGTCTTATTGCATGAGGCTAGAGGCGGTAATTTCAAATTGCAATTAAATGCCAGGTAGCGACGTGTCCTCCTAATATTACTTATCAAGTAATTATTAGATGTTTTAATTGCCTGTATGTAGCCTGGCGAATTGGCTAGGATTTAGCATACCTAGGTAACATTGGCTGACGTCGCGTTCCTGACCATATCACAAAAACTGGTTTTTAGAAAAAACCGGCTTTTTTTGTCTTATTGTAAAATTATCAGTGCCTATATAAATTTGTGGTGTGTATTACGTCTCTTAGCTTCATTTATACATGTATCTTATGCGAAATCTGTGATGAGCCCGAGTGATGCATATGACCTGGAGTCGCCCCTGATATATATATATATATATATATATATATATATATATATATATTTCACACAAAGCCTGTTCAACGAGCTTATGGCGCCGTGAACCTCTAATGGGGACCACCCACACCACTTAGGTGGTCAGAGTAACGTTTTACCAAATCCGGCTTCGAAACACGAGGATCCATATATATTTCATTAGCCCAATAAAGCACGCGGACTTCTACATACAATCAACACCTCAACCCGCCAGGATTCGAACCCACGGCCCACAAGCCTATATGCTGATAACCACCAGGAAAGAAGAAAACACGAAGTTCCCAAGCGCTTTCGTGTAATTCACATCTTCAGGGGTGAGTACAGACTAGTCTGTACTCACCCCTGAAGATGTGAATTACACGAAAGCGCTTGGGAACTTCGTGTTTTCTTCTTTCCTGGTGGTTATCAGCATATACCTAGATCACGCGCACCTACAGTGATTTACTTGCATATATATATATATATATATATATATGTAATATTCAGAAATTTCAGAGTAATTTCGAATGCCCCGCCATTGGCAACACTGAGCGTTCAAGGTCGTCGGAGGGAAGAGAGCGCTCCCTGCTCATAGCGAGAGATGGTGGAACTAGGCCTATATGATATTAAATGTAATTTACCGAATTAATAATGATGTGATTCATGAAGTTAAGGGACTATTATTGAATTTGAAATTATTATAGATCGTTTATCAGTCTGAATAATGTTACGGGTGTCCCAAGGAGTTATTAGTTAGGCGGAAAATATGTCACGTAGGCCTAAGCTAGCGCCTTGGAGAGACGCGACGCGGGCTCTCTCTCAGTCACGGAGAAGCTTTCAGACATACAAGACGTCCCTGCGCGTCCGTCACAGAAATAGTCACGTGGCCTAGTCACCTGTGCTGCGCTATTGCAGTATAACAAGTAAGTCTCATTCAATCTCAGACAGGGTTTAGATAGGGCAGTGGTAAAGTTAACTAGAGCTAACAGTGAGTTCATTTCAGGGTTTCCGTCAGAACCCACTTGACTGGAGTTTGACTGGAGTTTTGACCGGAGTTGACCGGGGTTGACTGCGAGAGATTGACTGCCGTTTGAGACTGCCGTTGATGTTTGAGGGTGGCGATTGTCGCCATTGGACCGATCAGTGTAGGCCTGTCACTGTTTAGTGGGGTATCAAAGGATCTCTTGAGGGAATCTAGCCGTCTGGGTGCCCAGCTGACGACGGGACGATCGTTGGGGTCATCAGTCTCCTCTACCTCGTCTCACAACACCACATGTCTCGAGCAGCTTAGTGAAACCCTTTTGCTAACGGGAAGCTAAAGCTTCTCTCAACTGTACAAGGTCTGATTGGCTCACTCCCTTCCGCTTTATGGATGTACTGGGGGTAAAGTGAGGCCAGCTGAGTGATACAGGGTCGCACACTGAGACCATGAGTCTAGGAGATACCTAGAGGAACATTTTATCTCCCTTATTACGGGTGTATGTTGAGTTGGGTGGAGCATGGTTCACGGGTATTGGTGGACCCAGTAACAAATCAATAATAGTGACTATATTTGTGTGTAGTTAATACCATTTCTCAGTTACTGATATTATCGTGACGTGTGTAGTTTAATATTTCTTAAACAATTTTGATAGTATTGTTTTTGAATGTTTGTGTCACTAAGTGGAACCAGAGTGATACTGGGATTTGATTCTTTTAATGCATTTAATTTTTCTTCATCATTCCGATCTCAGGTATAACCTTTGTTCCCCAGAGTAGTGTTTAAGTTAGGTTAGGAAGAGTGCATCTGTTGGGGTGATATAATTTTGTTGAGTGCCCTTAAGGCCTATTCATTGTAGAGTATTTAATTTCTTATTTTTTGATACCATTTTCTCAGTGCTGGATATTATTTTGTTGAAAGCCCTTAAGGCCTGTTTCATGTGTGCAAGCAACATTTCTTAATACTTCAAATTTATTGTTGCCTGAGTTTCTAATAATTTCCATATCATGTATAACTTTTATTCCCCAGAGTAGTGTTTTAAGTTCAAGTTAAGAGGTGCGCATATTGGTGTACCATTATTTGATTGTGTTTGTAGTGTTGGAGGGAATATAAGTGTCTAAATTTTACAGTGTGTCTCATTCATCCCAGTCACAGATGCTATCCTTCCACGGGTCACGGACAATTCATTTTGTTTAGTAGATTTAAGTGTTCTTGTGCTGGTTCGGGATTTTTCTCAAAGGGGCGCTTCCACTGCATTACCATTTAATAATCTTTAATAAACCCCAAGTCAAGTGAGAAAATAAAGTCCCGTATATTCCGACCGGTTACATATATATATATATATATATATATATATATATATATATATATATATATATATATATATATATATTACGTGACAAAAATGTATATATTTTGTGTGTGTGTGTGCAAAGACTAATTATACGGAAAATAGGAATGAGACCCCTCGACGTGTGATTGAAATTTTGTTGAGCAGTCGCTAGATGGCTCTGCCAAGGTCTTACGTTGACTGTTGACACTCGCAAAATTCAATCCAGTGTACCAGGCATGTGTTGCTGGTGGATGTTATCCTCGCGTTATAATTTTCGCAACTGTGTGTTTATACTGGAAAGATATATATCAACACGTACAGTACATGTTTAAACTTATATTTTATTATGACTAAGAAAAACTGATGTAGCCGAAGGTATTTGCACGCGAGTTAAAATAACGAAATAGTTATTTGCACCCGAAACTTGTCATCATGGGCATCAGGTGCAGAGAGTGAAACTGTTATCTGCACCCGAGGTGTGTCATAGCGAAATTCGGGTGCAAAATTACTTCATCTATTTACAGTCGATATTGCCTAATCATATTCAATGAAAGATGAAAAAGTGTGTAGCTATTCAAACTACAGTAAAAACGACGAATTAAGTTCTTGGCGCCGACTTACTGTATTCGTCATTAATGTTTACAATGGAATTGTGAATATTAAAATTTTTACATACATGAACTGCTTTATTATCGTATACTAACAATATATTACTATGCACATAAACTTGCAGTCAAAAGGAAAACATTGTCGAATACCGGTGTACAGTCCCCTTCACCCTTGCGTGTACAGGGACCCTTCATATAAACATTCTCAAATCATTGCATTGAGATATTTGTTTTAATATTGTTTTAGTTTGATTCCATAGTATGTTTACTATTGCGAGTTTCCTTTCTGCTGAATGTAAACAAACACAGCGGTGCCACATTGCACAAAACCTGACGAGCCCCAGTAAGCATACTAGTGAAGGGGACTTTACACCTACGTGCTCACCAAACGTTACAACAATTCAACTAATTAACGGTATTCAAGTTACAAAGGTTAATTTTACCCTCACGTCCACTCAACACAGTAAATTTGTTGTCACCAGTCATTCAGCACACGCACACACACACACACATTACATAACTGTTGCACATTTCATTACATATTTACGTCATAGGAATACAAACAAATATTTCACACCTGTAAAAATTTCCAACATTCGATGAAACACTCAGATAAAATCATGTTCATAAAAAAATAATGATGGTAGCCGCGTATTTAGCAAATTTGTATCGATATGAAAACTAACATTGGCAGGGTTTGGAATATGCGAGTACTGTTAGAAGAGGGATTATCTATATACGTACATGTGAGATGTTTGAAATTTGTGTTGACTTTGTTCTCGCCTTTGATATTAGCAGGGATGTATAACATAGACATCGGCCTTGAAAAGAGATAATTATATAGTGTAGTTGTCTACACCATCATGTTCACAGGTTACTAACTTATCTTTCAGGATAATTCGTCGACCTCTAAAATTAAGAGTTTGATTTTATCCCAAGTCAAAGCATAGCAAATGGAATATAGATGGAGACACTTACAACTTTCCCGATGAGGAATATTCTACGTTTTGTTCTCTAACGAAGAATCAAAACCCTTTTTTTTATCGCGTAATCATGACTAGTGGTTGGGATTCTTATGGATGATTAGCTTGATGAACGTTCGACTACCCGCTTTAAATGAATGGTTCTTTTTACCTCATAAATTTTCAGTATTAATCGTAATGGCTCTGTCAGCCTTGGATGGTTTACCAATCTTCACCTTGAGGTTAATTCCTGAGAAACAGTGGTGATCCGAGTCAGTGACAACCCTGGCGACACCTTGACGTTTCTTGACAGGTGATTTAATGTAATGTGCGTGTTCCAGCGATACCTGGTATATTTGTATATTGTTGATTGAAGAAATAGATGTTCATGATTAATATTCCTTACACGGGAGACTATAGGTGTTTCCTTCGTCATTTCTACTACCAAATAGTCTTGAAGTACAGCATTTTCAATATTAATTCTTTTATCGCCCACACGACTACTTAGATCTGCCTATATTTATTACTGCGACCCAACTTCCATAGATAATATTATCAGGAGCTCGATAATTATATTTGTTTACATACAGGTATATTATTAGATAATTATAGGACCTATGATGATGACCACACTGTTTCTCTGTCTCAGTCTATTACACAGTGAGGCATATAACAATATGATCGATCAGGTCAGCACCCCCCTCCCCTCCCCCCCCCCCCCCAGTTTGTCTTGGCTGATCCCATAGAAACTATTTTCCTCACTCATAATTTCAAAGATTTCTTCTCTGTCTCGGTAGTGCCAATGTTCCAGCTTGAAGTCCGTTTGAGGTTTTATGGTCACATTATCCGTTGAAACGATCTGTTTTTGAGGTTCCTCTGGGTTACACGTGCAGTTATATTTTCCTGTTCAGCCACGGCTTGCGGGTCCTGTGTAGAAGGGACCTGTGTGTTTCAAGACTACCCACGTCCCAGGTTAAGACGCAGTTCTCTCGGGCCTCCACACCCCAACAACGTAACGCTAGTTCGGGTGCAGTCTCACCCAAAAGTTCGTTAACTCTCCCAGCCAGCTATTGCTGCACTGCCTGCTTCAGATGTTTGAATCTGTCTCCGTACCAACCAGAACATGAAACCGATACGAATGAATCTAAAGGGTCTGTGTGTGATATAGACCCAACCATGAAAGAGAAGGCAGAGGACTGATTGATTCTTGAGTATTTGGAAGAGTCTGTGGAAGAAGAAGGACCACAACAATGGTTCCAGGTCTTGACATGGGGGTATTAAACTTCAAATTTTTCAACTTTTTTGCAACTATCTCACAAATAGTCATGTTACTTTCTACTCCCATTGACCATTTCTAGGTAAGTACGTTTTTTTTTTTAACTCTAGCGCCCCCCCCCCCCCCCGTCTGATACACCAACAATTTATACATAACTGTAACAGTAATAGTTATATGGAAGGACCCCCTGGCAATGTCCCAACACACAGTACTGCATAATAATCATTATAATGTGCCTTAAACGCGCTTGAGTGTTTGTGGCGCCTTAATGTCTTGCCAGACGTTATAACTCTGTTTTAGTTCATCGTCCACAAGTCAAAGATATGAGACTATATAACACAGTTTATAAGTTCACACTGGTATAAGGTTTCTCAATATATGAGGCGCCATAAACACCATCAGTGTTGGTCAAGATATACAGTGTGATTGTGTCAAAATACTGCTGATGATGAGGCTGAAGGTCGACTGTTGTTATGAGAAGCTGTCGGTCAGGCCCGGTGCCCAGAGACAGTTGTGATTCACTGACTAACATTTTGAAATTATGAACTTTAACCGAGATACTATGTTCATAATCAGGCAACACCAGGCTTCATGGAGACCACATGTTAGAGAGCAAAGAAATATAAATCGGTGGAAACTGTGCCTAGAAACCCTGAGTCTACTCCGTCCCCTTCACTCTAAAGTCTCGGTAAATAGTGACGTTACTCATCAGTAACAGCCGTGATATTTCTGTTTTCTTTACAAATACAATATTATTAACAGTGCTGTTGTGTGCACTATCTTACAGCGACTTAATTAAACAAGGAATCATTATTTACCAAGAAACTGGAAACGTCTTGTAGGAATGCAACAAAACATTGCAGTATTTCCATTCCGTGTCGCCATCAAGTGATCTGTAGTCGAATAGATTTCCTAAGTGACGCTACGCCTATCTCTCTCAAATAAAGTAAATACATACGCCTTTTCTAACTACTATTTTCTCGGAGTAATTATAAGTAAATGTTATGATTTTATAGTTTATGAAATACAATGTTTACTTTTTATACTCTTCAGAATATTATATAGTCTTCAAAAATTATAGGAATAAAAAATTCTCACCAACTTTATCTTTAATCGTTACAAGACACAACAGCTTCCCGAAGAGTTCCTGACTAACTGTGATTGTGTTCTAAGCTGAGGGATGAAGAGGAGGGTGGAGCAGGCGGAGGGTGGAGCAGGAGGTGGGTGGAGCAGGCGGAGGGTGGAGCAGGAGATGGATGTAGAGCAGGAGGTGGATGTAGAGCAGGAGGTGGATGTAGAGCAGGAGGAGGGTGGAGCAGGCGGAGGTTGGAGCAGGTGGAGGGTGAAGCAGGAGGTGGGTGGAACAGGAGGTGGATGTAGAACAGGAGGTGGATGTAGAGCAGTAGGAGGGTGGAATAGGAGGATAGACGCTTGCTATAAGAAATAACAACGACCGATTTTTATAATAAGCCAAGTCTTATTATGGTTGACATTCGGGAGGGGTGACCGAGTATTGGTGGTGGAAGCTATCACTCTGGTTGATCTTGTCAGTATACGTCGTTGGAGATGTTTATTGCTCTCATAATATTGACCATGGCAGATATTTACGTCCATAAGAAAGGCATAAATTCAATAATACCAAGCGAGTAAGATTATATTAGTATTGCTGAACTAAGGATAATAATTATACCGCCGTCAAAACGAAGCCAGACACAAATGTCCCCAGCTGTCGTTATGAACCTACAGAATATTATAATAAAGATTGTATAAATATTCATACATTGACAGTAGTTTTGCAAATTATATGATATAAAATTCATCAGTAAATTTAATCGGATCATCACTATTATCTAATTGAGCAGAGGCGAACTATACCAGTGCCCCACCCCCCTCCCCCTATCCTGTTGCCAAGTTTAAAATAATCTGTAAATCGCTTCAAGGGGCATCGAGCCGTTATATCACCACCTCCAACACGGTCTTACGCGAAAAGGAAAACATGCGTCAAGCTGTGTGCCTAGAGTCAAACATTGTAACGTGATATTGGTGGACCTAAAACTCATTCGTTTAACATATATGACATTCATATAATAAGTACTAAAAATGTGAGTGGTTTATGTGTATTTCTCTTTTTAATTTGAAAAGTTTTGATAAACAGTAAATGGGATTACAATTTACATAGGTTATGAACGTGTGCTCAAAACCATTATTTATTCAATAATAGATTCAGAATTTCATTGGGCAAAATTATTTAATATTTTTCTGTGGTTTATTTCCATTCCGATCAAAATACATATTTATATTATCAGTAAAACATGGAAAGAGAGAGAGAGATTGAGTGTGTGCGTGCGGGTGGTATGTGCGCGCAAGCTGGAAGGGTGTGCGCGTCTATATGGCTGTGTTTGAGGACGTGTGTGGACAACTGATGGTCCAGCAGGCTTATGGTCCAGTGATACACACCCACCAATAACACACAACCAACACTCATTCACTATCTGGATGGAGAAGTGTGTGGCAGTTCAGTGTCCTGGTCAGGTGTTTCATGTACACTTTATGCCAGTAGGCCATGCAAAGGTCATTGTGCTGGGTGAGGTCTTTCTCTTGCCGTCAACCTTCTGTGTTTGCTCAGTAATTTCCACGGTAAACTATGCTAATGTCCGGCCAACTAAGGCTTAAACTTTCTTGATATTCTAAAATATAACTCAGTTGATCTTTACAGAGGAGCACGAAGTATTGCATACAAGCATAATTCAGTGTTACACATTGGCGAGAACCACAGTACTTACATATCTGCTATATACTGTACATATCCCAGGAAAACCCATTCAAAGCTTAACATAATAGCATAAAAATAAGCCAGAAATAGAATTAAAAGGAATAGTAATAAGAACATAAGAATGAACGAAAGTGCAGCCGGCTTATTGGCCCGTAGTAGTAGGGTGTGTCAATTTAGGGGGTGAACTGGCTAAATTGAAAATCGAGTAATTTGGTAGCAATTTATTGTAGTCTTTAAGCATGCAAAACAATATTCTGGCATAATTTTTTTTTTATAATAAGTCCTACCTACATCAAATGGATTTTTAAATGTACATATTTGTGAATTTATAACATAACCAGCGTTTGCACACATGTTACTGTTTCAAGTTTCAAATTATTATATTTTATTATCCGTAGTCTATTTGAAAGTAACCAATGCCTTCATACTCTCTTTGCTTTGGTTTCTTGTCATCAGTAGTCTGCTTGCTATTTGTGCTTTGATGTAACCTTCTCGCCTCTCGTGGCTGTAAACATGGCCCGCTGCTTCTGTGACCATTTTCACACATCTCTCCACACTTTGAGTGTGGGAAGGCCACTTCGGCACCTGCATTGGAGTCTCTTTAAGGTTTCTCAATTCTTGGCTAGTTAGACTTGTTGTCAATGGTGGCTCTAAGACTTCCAAACTCAAGTCAACCAATTCTGACAATTTGGTGGCATTGACGTTTATTGGGGGAACTTTTCTTGAATGAAACGAACAGTCTCCCAACTGGTCGTCATCTATTAGCGTTCCTCTAATCTTTAGAATGACTTCTACAGCCTCGGTTCGGAGATTGGTACATTGACTGCAAAGCATTGCTTGCAAAACTGCTTCTGATCGAGCATACCAAGCGGACCTTCTTGCCACAGGTAACACGATGTCCCTCACTACCTTCCTCTGTGTTCTTACTAGCTGCAATTGAAACAAAAGGTGATTGGGCCCATCCACCCACATAGGATTAAGTTTCACACTAAACCACTGGGGAAGATAAACTCCAATAATAAATTCAACAATTAACCTCAAATTCTTCAGCACTTTGCCCTTCAATTCGTGTTTGGAAATCCAAATCCTGCAGAAACGAAGAGCTGTAGTTAACCAACGGCTGTGACTGACAGGTCCAATCTCCAAGAGAGCCAATGACTGAGGCACTTCTCCTGATCTTATTGCTTGGGCAATACGATAAGCATAGGATTGATTTGTGCTGAGATCTTTGATGACTCCTTCAGACAACGCCGGAAGGGGAGGGCCAACTTCGACCTTTGGAAAGGTTGTATTTATTTCTAGTTGTGTTGCTTCATCCAGCATGATGCCAAGGGGACCTGACCACTTGTTGTTGCTCTTTGTAGGACCATCAAGTTCCTGGATGAGATGACGAAGAGGTAGCTCGCCTGTATGTAAATCACATACAATCCAAACAAGTCTTCTTCCTAGTTTTTTCTCTAAATGCGTCATTACACCCCCCTGCCATCCGGTGTTCACTGCAGTTGAATCTCCACCAACAGCCTGCAGTGAACTGCCAAGTCCTCTCTCCTGAACCCAACATAAAATATGATCAGCAATGACCTCTGCATGTTTCTTCCCTTCTACTTCAGTTTCGGGAGCAAAGTGAAACAAAAACCGACCACCAGGCTCAGAACAGACAGAGTAGTGTTCTTCTTTGATGAGACCTGGAAACTTTCTGTTCACTCCCTCTACTTCTAGCAAAACTTTTGTGTCATCTATTCTTCCATCAAACAAAAGACAGGAGAGCCCTCCCTCGCTTAAATCTTTTTCATGCTGATCAGATATTTCCTTCATTATTTTTTCTTGTGCTCTTCTAATTTTATTATGATCTATCACCAAAGATACATCCTCTCGGCTGATGAGGCCTGCATCTATCCAAGCGGCAGTTGCAATTTCTGCAGCCTCACGAAGTCCAGCATGGTGGCGAATACTAGCTAAAGCAATGTTTGAAATATTTCTTGTGTTGTATTTCATTTTCTTTGGTAAAGGTTCAGATGGCTCTTTGGAACTATCATCTGATGTTGCTTCCTGTTCATCAGAAGAACTATCAAAGAAGTGATAAACATCTTGACACAGCTCTTCCTCTCTTTGGATGGCTTCTTCACTCTTCATTTTCTTCTTTTGTTCCCTCTCTCGGATTTGTTCTCTCTTCTTGGCATTAGCAATCTGCTTCTTTGTTTCTGAATAATCTATTGAACCCATTTGCATACTTCCTTGGCCTTCTGCCTTTGTCCTCTGTGCCTTTATAAATTCAAGCTCTAAAACAGGGATCTTCTTTTCACGAGGACAACCACAATCAATGTGGGAATTATTTTCTCTCTTACCTGAGTGAGAACAGTTGGATTCAGAACATAATTGTATGGAGCACTTGCAGGTCAAAATGTCAAACAGAGTATCAAGTGTGTGCAGAAATTCATTTTTCCTGGCCAAGTTTCCTTTACCAAGTGATGTTTCAACTGCTTTGTGCCATAATTTCGTTAGTTTTAGCTTAATAGTTCGACACTGATTAATCACAGGTGGTTTGATTAGTGCATTAGCTTTTGTCCATTGATGCAGAAGAGGGACTATCATGTCATTTATGAGTTCTTTATCTGTATAGTTCCTTCTGTCCTTTGCATTTTTTTCTCGAAGGAGTAACCCTAATCTTAGCATGTCTCTCACTGTTGGAAGTTCTGATACAGGAAGCTCCTTCCCTTTACCAACTAGCAGGCTCAAGTGGGTTGACAACTGACTTCTTGTCTTCAATTTTGACATCTTCACACTATCTGACAAATAGAAAAATATTTCAATGTTTCATAATTCAATTGTTGTTTCAAAAAATATCAATTTGTTTATCAAAAATGCTGTAACAGAAATAACATAATAATTTCTTAGAACATAATGTTTTATACAATGATATAAGTAACTGCGACAAACAATATGCCCTACTTACAATAATTAAAATGTAGAATTCGTCTGGTAGAGTAGGTGCAAGTGCAATGAGAGCAAACCACCGTCTATGATATCTAGAAGGAGAGTGAGCCGGGCACCTTATCCTCACGCTTGGTACAAGTCAAAACAAGAATTAAACTGTCCCACACGGAGAGCCTGTTCATGTTCATGTTCTGACATGCATATTGTACACAAGCTATAGAACCATAAAATACTCCATAATCCATATGCTTACATGAGATTAATTAATATCAAGTGAATAATTCTAATCAAGTCTCATTAATTTGTTGAAATACTGATATTTGAAACTTTAAGGTATAATTGATGTAGGTGAGGGTTATTTCAATTCATTTTTGTTTGCTAATCTCAAGTTTAGACATAAAGAGGCACAATATTTTGACTACCAAATTTGATTTTTAACATGTTGACAAAATTGACACACCCTACCGTAGTAGGCAACCCCGTTTATACCCAAACCCTATCGCTCATATATCCGTTCAACCTATATATGAATCTACCCAGCGTGTTTGAGTTAATGATGACGTTCGGTAACTTGTCCCACTCATCCACTTTTCTATTTCCAAACCTAAATCTAAATTTGTCCAATCTCAAACCATTGCTACGAGATCGCTCCTGGTTGGATAGTTTGAGTACCTTTGTTATATCACCTTTGTTCAGCCCTGACTTCCATTTATGCACCTCGATCATATCGCCCCTCATTCTACAGTACGTCTCTGGAGGGAGTGCACATTAAGATGCTTTAACCTGTCTCTGTACTCAAGGTTCCTAATGCCCGGGATTGGTCTTACCATCCTCCTCTGAATGCTTTCTAGGGATTCTATATCCATTCTGTAGTACGGTGACCAGAACTGAACCGCGTAATCCAAGTGAGGTCTCACAAGCACAAGATATACTTTTAGGATAACCTTGCTAGTCTTGTAACTTACACGCCTTTGTATGAACCCAAGTACTTTGTTGACCTTGTTTCGAGGAAATACGCATTGTTGTCTTGGTTTAAGATTCCTACTTATCATTTATTCCTAAATCTTTCTCACAGTTGGTTTCTCTATAATATCGTTGTTCATCTGGTATCTGGTTTCCCTGTTTACATTTCCTAGACTTAGTACTTTGCATTTGCCCACATTAAATTTCATCCGCCATTTTTCAGACCATGCGAAAAATTTGTTTAGAACTTCAGATCTTCCTGTAGTATGTGTCGACGACTGTTATGTAGGCCAGGAGAATGAACAAACATACTAGTCAATGAAAAGAGCAGGGAAAAAGGACATGAAAATTAGACAAATTTGTTTGTTTTATGTGGAATGGGTTAGATTAGGTAAGGTAGGGTTACGTTAGGTGAGTAGAGTTGGGTTAAGTTAGATTAGTTTGGGTTGGAACATGTTAGGATAGGTTAGGTTGGGTTGGGTTATATAATGTTTATTTAGGTTAGGCTATATTACGGTAGGTTAGGTTATAAAAGTTATATAATACTGTACCACAACTTCCATAAGAAATAAATTTTGGAAAACAAAAACAAAAAACAGAGGACAATGTAACACAGGCCGAGGCAACACACCTTCCCTCGGACACGAGACGCCAGTATCGCCTCACATACAGGAACCGAGAGTGTCGATAACATTGGCTTTTCTGCAGTTCACTGTTACTCTTGAAGCATTTATTGGTCTCTGGAGACTCCCTCCGTGTCTTTGTCGCACGATGATATATAAACTGGCGCTGGGCAATATTCACCTCAGATTAAGATAGACCTTCACCGAGATTTAGTAAACGTATACTGTATATAGATAGATGACACATAAGTTTAAACAAAATATTATGGTTTCTATATAACGTAAATGGTATATGGAACCCTAATACTACGCAGTGAATAAGAACTGAGGGAAGTAGATTACACTCCTCTGAAATTTCACTTATGCTCGACCCAAATTCTGAAAAAATCTGGATTAATAATTATTTTCTGAATTTGTCAGATGAAACACAATGTCGTGGTAATATGTTTGTTACGTCGATATTGTTACAGTTAATATCAAAGAACAATTCAATAACGCAGCTTAGGACCAGCATATTGCTATGTCATATTTATCTCGTTCCTTAAGGGGGTATTGCAGTGAGTCTGTTTTTGTGTTTCCTCCCCCTCGCGTATAATGTAGTGAAGCACATGTCAGCCACATCTGTACCAAATCTGACCAACATCTGGGAGGAACTATGGTGGTTATATAGTAATCGCTAGAATCATTTGGGGGGTCCAGGTCAAAAGGTCAAACCATGATCATTAAACCACAAAGCACTGTAGAGAGATGGAATGACGTAAACACACACATGCGCGAACACGCGAAGTATGCATAAAATACCCAAGAAAATATTTAAGAAACTTAATTTTAATGAAGCATAAGACTTGGTTTTGCTGTTGGCCAAAGGAGATTTATCTTAACGTTAGTGAAGGCGATAAGAGGCCAAGCTCCTGACTCAAACTCATATTTCCGCATTATATGAGTTATACTGCACCAAGGTAGAATTTCATCTCTTATAACTGGCATTTTATTTCTCTCTTACATGAAAGATTTATTGTTTCCTTGTTTTTCATCTTACTGTCCCGTCCCTCCATAATGTAAAACAAAAGAAAAAACAATGAGGATGATCTTGGCCTCAAGTAATGTGTTAGGTAGTCAAGGTAGTGAAACATTTTAACCAGGAGCTGCCTGAGCGAGGTCACCAGCCGTCCCCCAGAGAGCAGCTAACTGCTTGACGAAGTGTGTCGTTTAGTTAAGTGTAGGAGAGAGTGAACTTAACTCATAAATGCTTGTGGTTGATTACGGAGACTTAATTACATAGTGAAGCAGCAGCCTGTGTGAGAGTTGCTCACTGTAAACTATGGTAATATTCTGTTATTCTTAACCCTAATTATCCATCACACACAAAGTTTTAATTATACGAAAAGATAATTAGGATGTTACTCAAGACTATGAGCGCGGTGGTCAAATGGATACTCACCTCCTGTACCGGGGGTTTCTTGGTTCGATTTCCTGGCGCTTCCAGTTTACTCAACTGTAAGTGGGTACCAAAGTTTACAACTTGGGGAAGTAAAAGCTGCAGAGTGCAGTTCCGGCCATGCTGCCTCCTTATGTACCGAAGGCTTCGTATACAGTGTGCTGTATCCACACTGTCTGTAACGGGCAGTCATGCCTATGGGGCGAACTTTCACTTTAACTCAAGATTTAAATTAAGTTTTTGGTTATCATCATAAATTACTTACGTTAGTGTATACAATTTTATAGCACTTAATAAGGTACAGTAGTGTTGCTCTTCATTTAATATAAAGACAATTTGAAGCATTTACAAAATGAAATATCAAACCATATGTCAATGTTCACAACTTAAGATAAGAATGAAGTTAGATAAACGTTATTTTTGACACACTCATAACAGCTAACGAAATATTATAGCAAGCTTCCGTAATAGTTAGCAGAGAATACATACCTCTTGAAGCACACATATTCAAAAAAAAATATATGAAATTACGGCTTTTGGGCCTTATCTTACTTAATATACTCAGTGAGGTAATGAACACAGTGAATTATACTCTGGTGCCGGACCTTCATTACTGATTATAACCTAATTTATGTTCACACTAAATTTTTCACTGTCATTAAACTTCTGAACACACAAATAAACCATACAGTAAATATGAAACTCCAAAAGAAAAAAATATGATATTTGTAAGTGCTCTGAAAGCATTTAATAAAAAACAGGTTCAATAATTCTAAAATATAATATGATAATTCGAAATTAAATTATTTTATTTCTTAATTCACTTACTGGAACTCCATCCTGTTCTCACCACCATCTTCCTGGTGACAGTATAATGTTTACTTATCTTTGTGTTTTGCGGGTGTGGTCGATACCACACGTGACTGTGGTGGCGTACATAGGTAGCCGTGGTGGAGCACACCGGTAGCCGTGGTGGAGCACACCGGTAGCCGTGGTGGAGCACACCGGAAGCCGTGGTGGAGCACACCGGAAGCCGTGGTGGAGCACACCGGAAGCCGTGGTGGAGCACACCGGTACCCGTGGTGGAGCACACCGGTAGCCGTGGTGGAGCACACCGGAAGCCGTGGTGGAGCACACCGGAAGCCGTGGTGGAGCACACCGGAAGCCGTGGTGGAGCACACCGGTACCCGTGGTGGAGCACACCGGTACCCGTGGTGGAGCACGACGGTAGCCGTGGTGGAGCACACCGGTAGCCGTGGTGGAGCACACCGGTAGGCGTGGTGGAGCACACCGGTAGCCGTGGTGGAGCACACCAGAAGCCGTGGTGGAGCACACCGGTAGCCGTGGTGGAGCACACCGGTAGCCGTTCTCAACATTCTTCCTCCTCCACCACCAACACTTCTTCCTCAATATTGTCGCTACCTAAAGCTCACCTCCAGGGGGCTGGTGTCGCTTTCACCGATGACGCTAAAAAATCTGGTAAGATTCTGGTGTTTCTAAAGGCTGAAATCTTTACCTCATAAAAGTTTCCATCCGTTCGCATTTTACACTCGCACTTAAAACATTCCTGTAGCTGTCGCAACACAAGAAAAATATGTTATTTCTCGTCTGGTGCAGCAGTGCTCTTCTTGAAAATGTTTCCTTCACAATTTGCTGTCCACCGCCGAGGCAGACACTGCGGTAAAAAGATCTACATATTCACCTCAGTGTCGGGTCGTTTCTTGCCAACTTTTCTTCTGGAAGGATTCCTTTTCAGGACTCTTCGTCGATGTGAGAGTAGAGAACACTGTAGATCGACCTTAACTTTGGCATATGTACATATGACTAATAAGTATATACAGTACTTGTGCGTGTTGCACTAAAGAGGGATAATTGCTGAATAGCGATTTCAGTGTATTTTTTTTTAGGAAACTTCTGATTGGCCATAAACGATCATGTACTACATAATATGAATACATGTAAATTAAAAGCTTCATGCATAACCTGAAATAAACTAACCTAACTGGGAATGGGTATCTAACTTTACAGATGAGGAAGTGAAGCTGGTCGAGTATAATGCTAATCACGCTGTCGTATCCATAATAAACGTATGGGACCTTCAAAACCGACGGGATTCACTTACATTGTAAATATGAAGCTTTTATGCGAAAGGTGGGTAACAGTGAACAAGAAACTCTCATGTGAACATGTTAAACTTACAGTAAAATTGATAAATACAATAAACCTGGTGCAAATACCGTGAACAAGTATGGTGCAATTAGGCGGCGCCACACTGTTACTTTGTCAAGTCTCTCTTTTTCTGTCTGTTTTTTGTCCCTGAGTCATCTCTCTCGGAGGGTATCGCTCAGACTTAAGTATTGTTTTCGCCGGATTGGTTTGTGCCAGTTTCCGTGGACAAGTCAAGAACCATACACGATAATGAGGATAGTTATATGAAATTAACTATTGAACCAAGTAAAGTAAATTTTATTTTAAAAGTATTCAGTATAATATTTTAATATAATTTGCTTGAGTGTATATTTTGGCATTATTGTTGATATTTCTAAATACACCAGGTACAGTCAAAGACCACATACTCTCACTATATATGCTGTATGTGGTCCTTGACTTGCGCCCTCCTACCTTACCCGGGTCCGTCACCCCAAGCTCTCCCCCTATCTATACATCCCCCACCATCTTGTGGCCCGTCGGGTACAAAGGCCTCGAGCTCGCCAGTATGGTAGTAGAAGGGGTGCATGATTTCTTTTGACCGCTACTATACATACAGGTTGACTTATTCACACCTGCGTGAGTACAGCAGTGTGAGACAATACACCTGGCCGCACACTTTGTTATTCACACCTGAGTGCGGGACATTCACGCACATTTGTGTGTTTAGTTCTGTACGTGGGAACTGACTTAGTTACTGAGTGCAAAACTGTGGATGCAATGAACTATCTGCTGCATGTGGCCAAATTCAAAATTCACACACACACACACACACACACACACACATTAGATAAAAATCATTAGAAAGGTGAACAAACCATAAATATGTTATATGGAACATAAATATAACTTCCCAAATGACTCTCATATACTTCCTCACCGCGGCCTGACGAATAGTGCAACTGTAATGTTCTGTCAGGGCTCAGGTCGAGGCTCATCCGTCCTGATCATCTATATATATATGTGTGTGTGTGTGTGTGTGTGTGTGTGGTCAAAAATGGCGGGGATCCGCTTTTGAATTTTGCCACATACTGCGGGTAGTTTATTGTGCACCTCATACTCATCCTGTGAGCGGTAGCGCAAAAGGATTAAAGAGTAGTCACAAAGGATGTGTCTGACAGACCCCAGGGGCAGGTTATTTGGCATTGAATGTTAAAAAAAAATATTTTCAATACATTATTTGTTTAGCTTTGTACAATATGTTTGTTTTCACGCCTGTCCGAAGAACTTTTGGTTTTTTATGCTGCACTACACACATTATGAAGTGCTCAATATTTGCTGCTTGCTAGTCAGCTGGAGACCGTTGACGAATACGTAATGACTGTCATGCTGGTTCTCCTGTATATGTGTGTATGACCGGGCGTGCTCAGAACTGTGACAATACTCAGGAAAATTGCCGCAAAAGAGTGGTTATATAACGCCCCCTGTTATGATGGAGCTAGGTATAATAACATGATACATTTACAGTATACCTTAGAAATTGTTCTTATAGTGAGCATGGCGCACTTTGTAAATACCATAAGATTAGAGTGAGGACAGTGAAGGACACGGTGAATAAGGAGTTCTTGTAGCCGACACATGTGAGTAGGAGTTACTTCCACGTTACTTTTATTAATTTACTTCTCACTTCCTTACAGCCAGTTCTTCTCTTCTACTTTATTCAGATTCTAGCCATTCATATCTTACCTTTATTGTCTCCCCTTACTTTTCTCAGAGTCTGAGACCGGACGTGAACTTCTTGGTTGTCCTCCATCGCTGGACACGAAAATTCCCTGACCTGTTTATCGATAGTCATGTAAAATACAGTCATTGGTTAGGAATATTTTACCCGGCGTTCAGTAACAAGTCCAGGCGATCATCAACACTCTGGGTACGGGTAAAAATTCAATTAGTGTGTCCTTCTTCATCAAATTTAATGCAAATCGTTGAAGTACACGGTAGAAAATATTCTAACGTATAAAAAACTCTTATTTCTGTGTGTATATTTATATAGTGAGAATAAAGAGATGAATGGCTTTTATATTGGGTAACAGAACTTTATATGGCTGCATGTAGTGGAGTATATGACCTTTGGATGAGATTTGTCTGGTAAGAAGTGTCATCCTTTGATCATACGCTCAGTTTAGTTACTATACATTTAACTTACAAACACACTGCGAAGATTAATAGACTTCAAGAGAACAGGTTGTGGGTGTTAGAACGCGTCTGATGCACTGACACTATTATACTCTACCTTCATCTTGAACTGAAGAAAAAATTTAAGTGTTTTGCAATGGGAATTTTTTATGTACAAAACACACACACACACACACACACACACACACACACACACACACACACACACACACTCACTCACTCACTCACTCACACACACTCACTCACTCACACACTCACACACACACACAGACACACACACACACACACACACACACACACACGAAAAAATAGTAATGTAAAGCAATGAATAAAGACTTGGTATGTATGAAAATAAAATGACTAGAGGTGATAAAATTGTCTTATTTTTTTAGGCAGATTGGCAGGTTTGACTGAATAAGTGTTGAGGTGGTGTAACTGTGTTCCTCCGAGGTTTACCACTATCATCCACAATTTACTGGGCAGGTTACGAGCTTACTAGATATTGAGCCGTGGCGGGTAATAACGATAATGGTGGCTGTTATGTCACTTGTGTCCGGAACATTGATTGTGGTGTTGTAGTGGATGCTGAACTTTTTGTTTGTCTTGACACAATGGTGATCACCAAGGAGGCAGCAGTCATTTGTCCTGACACAGTGGTGGTCACCAAGAGGCAGCAGTCATTTGTCCTGACAGTGGTGATTACCAGTAGGCAGCAGTCATTTGTCCTGACACAGTGGTGATCACCAGGAGGCAGCAGTCATTTGTCCGGACAGTGGTGATTACCAGTAGGCAGCAGTCATTTGTCCTGACACAGTGGTGATCACCAGAAGGCAGCAGTCATTTGTCCTGACACAGTGGTGGTCACCAAGAGGCAGCAGTCATTTGTCCTGACAGTGGTGATTACCAGTAGGCAGCAGTCATTTGTCCTGACACAGTGGTGGTCACCAAGAGGCAGCAGTCATTTGTCCTGACAGTGGTGGTCACCAGGAGGCAGCAGTCATTTGTCCTGACACAGTGGTGGTCACCAAGAGGCAGCAGTCATTTGTCCTGACACAGTGGTGGTCACCAAGAGGCAGCAGTCATTTGTCCTGAGAGTGGTGGTCACCAGGAGGCAGCAGTCATTTGTCCTGACACAGTGGTGGTCACGAGGAGGCAACAGTCATTTGTTCTGACACAGCGGTGGTCACCAGGAAGCAGCAGTCATTTGTTCTGACACAGTGGTGGTCACCAGGAGGCAGCAGTCATTTGTCCTGACACAGTGGTGGTCACCAGGAGGCAGCAGTCATTTGTCCTGACACAGCGGTGGTCACCAGGAGGCAGCAGTCATTTGTTCTGACACAGTGGTGGTCACCAGGAGGCAGCAGTCATTTGTCCTGACACAGCGGTGGTCACCAGGGGGCAGCAGTCATTTGTTCTGACACAGTGGTGGTCACCAGGAGGCAGCAGTCATTTGTCCTGACAGTGGTGGTCACCAGGAAGCAGCAGTCATTTGTTCTGACACAGTGGTGGTCACCAGGAGGCAGCAGTCATTTGACATGACACAGCGGTGGTCACCAGGAAGCAGCAGTCATTTGTTCTGACACAGTGGTGGTCACCAGGAGGCAGCAGTCATTTGTCCTGACACAGCGGTGGTCACCAGGGGGCAGCAGTCATATGTCCTGATACAGTGGTGGTCACCAGGAGGCAGCAGTCATTTGTCCTGACACAGTGGTGGTCACCAGGAGGCAGCAGTCATTTGTCCTGACACAGTGGTGGTCACCAAGAGGCAGCAGTCATTTGTTCTGACACAGCGGTGGTCACCAGGAGGCAGCAGTCATTTGTCCTGACACAGTGGTGGTCACCAGGAGGCAGCAGTCATTTGTCTTGAAAGCAGTGGTCACCAGGAGGCAGCAGTCATTTGTTCTGACTCAGTGCTGGTCACCAGGAGGCAGCAGTCATTTGTTCTGACGCA